>VDFB02271358.1:496309658-496392221 GCA_007258455.2 Sequoia sempervirens | reverse complement strand
ACTACTCTTCCTAGTTTATATACATACATATTATATACCATATACTTTGATACGACTGCGTACAACCTTCATGGTGCCATTAACTGAAAACTCATGAAATGCTTTACATCACTGACCTTTATGCTTGCATTGTATTATTTTTCCCCTGTGACTGCACTTTGTGGTCATTATCAACTCTTGATGTTCTTCCTCCTCTTCAATTTCACTATATCCTTTCTTATCACCTTGCTTCACTTTGCAAAGACACAATTTTGGTTTTGTAGACATTAATCCAATGAAAAAAAGGCTTGGATGCTATAGATGTTTCAAGTAAATAGTGTAACATCTTCAACTATCAAGGACCTTGATGAGATCGCAGTCATTAAAGAAGATTATCTTTTGGACTGTACATTACATCACAGTCATGAAGAATGTCAAGGCTGACACAAAGACATTACCTTACCTTTTAGCCATTGGCCATTTAAAATGAAAAGAGTTTTCCTCTAAGCATATAATATATATGACTCATTCGCTGTCTTTAACAGCCCATGACTGTCCTTATACTCTCATTGTTACCCTCATCAATTGTCTTTAGTTTTCCATGCATAAGGATTGACAACACCGAAGTTACATAATAGTTACATAAACAAGATAAGGGTCCAGATCAAATGTTTGATGTAGAGCACTATGCTCCCAATTTCAAGTTTTTTTATTGACTAAAATGTATAACAAGTTTATGTTAACAAGAAAGGAGCAAAAATATACTGGATAATAAAAACATTTTCAAGCCCTATTGCTTTCACTCATAAAACATGAAAAAATCTGATGAATAAGAAAATATACACAGTTCTAATAGCAAACACTTGTCTTTCTTTGTTTCAAGCCTTTGCTTAGGTGTGATCTCCATGCTTGTGTAAATTCAAACTTAAACTACAGCTGTGGATTTGTTACTGTCAGAAAATTAATTTGATGTTGTTTTCAAACAGCAATACCAGGCAACAAATCAACTAACAAAGACCATCAGTCATGAGGTGGCATCATCTGAAAAACTCTGAGATGGTAATTCTGATGGCCATGTGTAGTTCAGAGAAGAATTCCAATAGCCCTTTCCAAAGGCAACATAGTTTACATCATTTTAACATATTAACATTTTATGTCTTCTCTAAGTCTAGTAGGAGCTTTACCTCGTCTGAAGATGTGCAAGCAGTCAGTTCTCACACGGTACACCTATGTATAGAGGCAAAAAATAGTAAATTAAAACAATATAATAAAAGCATAAATGTTCCAAGGATAAAGATTTGTTAGTTGCTCAACTGGGTTCTAGAGTAAATCTAATTCAGTTCAATTCATTATAAGAGTGTTGTGAGCCCAACTGTAGTTGGCTGCACTGCTACAATCTACAGGTCTGAAAATAGACCAAAATTGAAGTTGTGAAAATTCTGGAATTGCTTTGACTTAAACCATATGTATGAAACTTAACATAAATTGGAATCAAGCACTGTCAACAAGGAAAATCTTATGGTAAACCATAGTAAATCATCTATTAAGATTGTGAAAAGCCTTGTCAAGAAAACAATAGTAAGGTAGTCATAGGCCAATAATCATAGTCATCATGAGCTCTAGAAGTCAGTCTATAGAAGTGTAGATATTGTCTTATAAAGAACAACGTTACAATGGTAAGGGAAACAATCTAGATGAAGAAAATGACCTTGGTAATCAAGCACATGGCAGCCAATGAAAAATATTGAAGAGGGCAGTCATGTATAGGGTTTTAAGGAGACAAGTTGCTCTCGCCATTGGATAGCTTGATAGAGCTTGGAAGGCAATATGGTGATCTTGAGATTAATTTAGAAATGAAAAGACTCATAGGAAATATCAAATGCTATGTTTACTTGTGGATTTCTTGCTACCAAAGACCACATAGTGGATTTACAATAGAATAACATGAAAGTCATAGAAAGGTGCAGTTCAAACTCAAAAGATTAGTATGAAAGAAAGTCCACAGTCTAAAAAAAAGTGACAATGCTCAAAAGAGGACAATGGTAGTTAAAAGTGTCATGTTGAATGAAAGTATTGTTGGTTAAAGGTTTAAGTTTACAATACAGGGAACACATATTTCATGTTAATTTACAAATGAGTACATCATTGCCTCACAAAGTGATAGTGAAGAAATCCCTATAAAATGTCAAAAACCTTATCAAAGCTTGTGTAGTTCAACACAAATTTTTTATTATGTACTCAATTTTTTATGTTTCATTCATTAACTTGATTTATGCGGGACTGAAGCAGTGAATTTTTCACAGTGACATGGTTTATGAATAGTTAAAATACCATTTGTTCAGATTGAATGCAAACACTTGCAAGCATAGTTATAGTGCAAATAAGGAGTAAGTACACTAAAGTTAAGAAGATAAAAATCAACAAAATGCAATGGATAGTCAACATATGACAGAGGAAAAATGGAAATTTTACAAGGCAAATGATTACTCTTGATGCTATGGTATACACCTTGCAATTGGTGAAAGGTTATAATAGAGGAAGAGATATATCAAAGTGCATATGGGTGAAATGAGATGGAAAAGCATCCCGGGTCATTTTTCTAGCAGCTAGTTGTTAATTAATTTAATGATACCTTGGTGGTTTCTTATGGTAGATTGCTAGTTTTTGTTGTGTGGTCTCACAAAATGCCCCAAGGCTGTAAGACTTGGGGACCTAAGTGAAAAATTTAACTCTTATGGAAGGAGCTAGCAAGTTGAATGGAATTTAATGAATGGAATTTGTCTTTGAGCTTTCCTCTATATCCTTTTGATCTGCCAAGAACCTCTTGAATAGTTGTCATCAATTTGTTCATCATATCGAGTTTTTAGATGATACTGCTTGACAATTTGTTATCTGGTTACCAGGTGTTGATTAGCTTCTTGTGGATAAAATACTGGATCCATCGTATCTTAGCCGAGAAGAGTCTACATTCAAGAACCTCAAAAGAATCTTGGATAATTATGGACCTTAGTCAAGTGCTTGGGTTGGTGAAGCCGGTGGAGCTTATAAGAGTGGACACAATCTGGTCACTAATGCTTGTCTTTAGCTTTTGGTAAGCTTGTCTTTTGTAAAACTTCAATTTGTTTACTCCAGATTTTGTACAAACCATGCACTTTTAGCTTTCACTATTAATTTTATCGACTTGGTGGATTTTGATTCTATTGTTTTGTGTTGTGGATGCAGTTTTTTCTCCTACTGCCAAAAGTGTGGCCACTCAAGTAGAGAGATCAATGTAGGCAAATGTTCTTGGTTAAAAAGCAACCACCTTATACAAACCTAGTGCCCTCCATTCTGTTGCATGGAACATCAACACACAACAGGCTTCAGCGATCCTACCCAATATTCTAGTTCTCTTTCAGACTCTGATCATGTTAATGCGTATATGATGCAAACTATTGGTTCCTACATTTATCTATGTATGAAAGGAAAAATTATTGTTCACTAGCCATCTTTTGAAGAAACAACTATCTTTCTTGTTGTTCTTTGAACTTTGTTTAAAGTCATATTTGACATGTAAGAGCTTATGATATGTAACAAAAATCCAAATTATTACTTTGTAATTTTTGCCTTGCCTTGGTATTTTTTGGCTACCATTTTGTAACCGCTTTTTGCTATAAATAAAAAAGCTTCACTGTTTTCAGAATATATATATATATATTTTTCTGAACTTGTTTTGTACCAGTCACTTATGGCTTCATTTCACATGCATAAATGTCCCCACTTAATGTGCATTTTTCCACATGTTTTCATGTTACAAAAATAGTGCAGTACTCTTCTAAGGGCAGAGGTAGAGAATGCTAGAAGAATAAATTTGAACACAAATTGTACTGGTAGTCGACAACTAGTTTTTGAAAACATAACTATTCCAAAGATATCATTTCGATGACATAAAATTGAGGAAAGTGATTGATTCAGAGAAACTTGTGCTTCCATTACTTTATTGAATCTAAGATTTCTTCAGGTGACACTTCAGTTAGTGTTTATAGTTCACAGTGCATTTATTTTGGATGACAATACATGGCATAACTCATTTAGCCAATTATTTTAATCCTACAATTCTCTTTGTTGACTAATCTTGACCATCTGTTAATTGTTTTAGTCCTCTCATAGAAGGTTGTGGATTAGTCTATCAAGTTCATTTTGTAATGTGGTGCCCCATCCCATCTGATTTTGTCTAATAGATAAGTCACACATCCTGTCACCCAACATTGTATTGAGTCCTAGTTGGTGTTCTAAGTCCATCTCAAACTATGTGACCCCATAATCTATGATTATCAATGGATCTACTAGATACTCTGTATTGTATTACTATACTTATATTACTTCATTTCTTCTTACCAAAAGAACTTGGCAGCTTGATGTGTGCTGCAATTTCCCAGACCCATGATAAAGATAGTTTGCTTGTTTATCTTGCATCATTTATAAGTAGCATCATACAAATGGCTTTTGGAACTGCGTCTATCTCCAGTAATTCATCAGCCATAAGGAATAATTGGCATCATTATTGTTATTAAAAGCATCAATTCTATTTGCAATGTAACTTTAATCTATGTGATTGATTGAGACAGACAGAGGCAAATTGAATTTATTTTCTAGATTACTTGCATTGAACTATCGGTCTGCCATCTGAGTCATATTCAAGTCTGTTGGAAGATTGAGCCCCATTTGAATTTTGTCATTATTTTTTCTTAGATTTTGGGCATTGTGGTTGGCGCATTATTTGTTTGTGAAGTCAGTATTACATACACTAGTTCATCTCACTGGTTTTTTATTTGAAGATTGATAAGCCATACTTCAAGACTGTGAATCTACAAATTCCACAGTTAATATTTAGTAAAAATAAAGTGCCAGTACCATATAATGTATGATTCTAACAATTCTAATGAATAGGGCATTTTGTTTACGAGGAACAATAATACATAAGTTGAAACCACAACAAAATGTTTACTTTTGCACATTAAGAATTGATTTTGGTTCATAAATCATAGCTTAGAATAACTCCATATTAGCATATCTAATGAATATCTTGAGCAAACTGCGTGCAAATATCAAGCGTATATATATCAATAATTGACTATGCATAAAATCAAATTTAAAGGACCCAACTCACTAGAGTTAATACAACGTATCTTGCAATCGCCCATACACAGTATCTAGCACTAAATGTATATTCAAAAATTTTATTCTCATGCTACCTAATAGCTCACTTCTTCCAAGAGTATCTCATATAATTCAAGCAAATTGACTCAAGAACTCATTGACAGTGAGGTCTTTTACATTTGGATACAACTCACTGCCTTCCACACCAACAAATCTGATTTCAAAATTAGTTTGATCCCCTTTCACATAATGCTGTGAAAGATACCCAAAAAGATATTCCCTAGAAAAATTGTCTCTGCAATGCCAACAAGTACATAGTTGTTAATTTTACTTTTCATGGTGAATCTCAATATTAAAAAAAAAAACAAATCTCTACCATTCAAAACAAATATGCTTCTGCTTTGGTTTACATGGTACACTAATACCATCAAAAAGTAATAAGAAAATGTTGTTGCCTGGCCTGAAACAACAATCGAACAACAAGTAAATCCACCTTGATAGGTCTACATAGCAGTTTGGCATAAAGGACATCAAATAATCTTATTTACCAGAATTACAACACCCCTTGCAACAATTATGAAACTGTTAGCACAAGAGACTGTACCATGGCACACTTTCTCTAGAGCCTCAAAGAGTTTATGTTGGATAGTGCATCCTTCCCTCCAGCCATGTTGGAGGTCTTAGCCAAAAGTAGAGAACCATCACATCCCTACAAAAAACAACATAATATACATAGTTATATATCAGCTATGTATAGTTCCATTAATAAGCTTATAATCCCCTCTATAGCTTTGATTTTTCACTTAAACACAGATTATGTTTGCAAGTCACAACCTCATTAAGAAAAACTCCAAATAGAATAAAATTATGAATTTATGGGTGCCCTAAACAATCATCTAAATAAGAAAATACTCTCTGATAAGTTCAAGCATTTTTACTAAGGCCTAAAGTACATTAAAAAGTATCTCTATCTCACATTAACTGAACAATCATGATATTGTAGGCATAAAACAAAAGCAACATTTCTGGGTTCTCTTTTCATGGCCATCTCCATCGCAGACCTTGCCACAACTTCTGTCATGGGGCAGCTAGCTCTATAAAATCCTTTGTATAACTCCTACTGCATTTGATGCCTATTTTCATCATCCACAAGAAAGGAAGTTACTATTATACAAAAAATGATCAGTATAGCTATTATACAAAATCTTGAGACCATAATATACTTAATTGAATGAGATTTTAAACTTAAAGTAACATATGCATGATAATATATTTGTTTTGTTGACAAATAAGATGGAATGAACTTGAAGAAAAATTCAATTTAATATAGTTTGGAGTCATACAATTTGTGTAAATTGTTCAAGTACACCTATGACACATCATGTTATTCAAACCAATTCAAGTGGTTCAGCTCGCTCTTCAATAACATGTAATATTCTTTGATGTTCATCACTATCTAGTCTCCACTTGCGACGTCCACGTGCACGTGGAACTGGATGAAGGGATAGGGCAGTAGCAACTACTAGGTGGCTATATTGATATACTTTTTTCTCAAGTTGATAATCAATAAAATGAATCCCATGCTGAACAATTTTGACTTGTTTCAGATATGTCCCTTGCAGTACAACTGAACCTGTGGGAACCAACATTCAAAAGTAAGACATAACATTTAGAAGGTCAATACGAGTAACAAATTCAAAATATATACATTCAATAGATAAATCTTGCAAGAGCATCTATTTATTTTGTCAAACCTGTGGGGAACGACATTCCATCACTCGTTTCTGATTCTACTAGCTTCCACCTCTCTCTTGTGCAACGCAATAGATAATAACTAACACCTTCTATGTTTCCAGCCTCTGCTATGACTGCAAAAATATCTCCTGCACCAAATTTACATGGAAAATTTGTAAAAAAAGGAGTTCCACTATCATTTAAGTATATATAAATTTACTTAAAATAAGTAGCAAAAAATTATTAAATGATTAAGTTACAAATTTACAAAAGCTCGTACATGTACGATATAAATATATACACATACATACCCTTTTTAATTAGTCCTGAAATATGGTCATAATCAATTGAAATCAAAGGAATTTCTTCAAAGCTTTCATCTTCATCTTCATTGTATGTGTCACTAACATCTAGTGGCACCAAATTCCATCCACTGACATATCCTTGTTGTTGGTTGTTGCATTCATCATAGTTTTCTAAAATGCAGTCATAACAAAAACATGAGTAATCCCTAGTCTGCAATATCCATGGGAAACTATTTGTACTCATGATAGAATGCAAAGATCTTTTTTTCTCTACCCTCTTGCATCCATGCATTGATCTTCTATCCACACCTACAAAAATTAATTTTGCATTAAAAAATCATAATTTAATATAAATATATTCAAACTAAAATAAATAAACTTGAATGTACACATATATGTATATTTAAAGATTTAAATATAAACAAAAACATACCTGATATCTCCCAAAACACTCTATGTGGAATGGATCGGTTGTTTGTTGAAGATGTGCCAACCTCATTTGATGCAAAGTGTTTCTGACACCATTCAACAACATCATGCACATCTTTTATATGATCTCCTTCATAATTCAGTTGATACTTTCTTAGAGCACGTTTGATGCAAGCTCCTGCACCATCATGTTCACCCTTTCCGTGTCCACTCTCAAAGAAGCTCCAAACATGTGGTATGTTGTCATTTCGATGATATCTACAAAGTGCATAAAATGGCCTTGAAGATTTAAATTGTGAAGCACATCCATCTGACCATACAAAATACTTTTCAATTTTGACACCCATGATTGCCAAATATTCAAAAAAAAAATTGAAACAATGTTGTACAAATAGAGTGTCGTGCTCTTTGTCATCACTAATATAGAAGTGATATTCTTTCTTAATGACTCATTCCTCAGATGTACTATCAACACCATCCAAATCCATTTGTGCATGTCGATAACACACATGTACCATAATAGTGATCTGCTCTAAAAAATAATATTGTGATTGAATCTCTTTTTGATGTACAAAAGAGTAATTCTCTGCAAAGTCAACTACTGATAACACTGTTCCAAGTGGGAATGTATCTCTTAATGTCTGAAACTGTTGTGCTTTCCACTTAGAAAAGAAAGCATGTTGTATATATGGTTGTATCAATTTACGAAACTTTTCCATAAATGTTCCAATAGGTATCTCCTCTTCTACATAATCTAACCTTGTTGATTCTTTGCCACTTTTGGTATGAAACTTGATATACTTGTAACTCTTGCAATTTACCAACTTTGTCAGGTCAATATCTTCGTCTCTCAAAGGCATTTTAGCCAAATTTCCACATGTTTCACAGTGTCCTTGTATGCAACTTATTTGATTGGTTGCATTATCATCATTTGATTTATCACATAGGATGGATGCTACGAACTAACTTGCTTGTCTAGGAGGCGCATTCTGAATACCATCACTTTCTTCTCTAATCTTTCGGAACACTTGATAGTAGAGATCAAATTCAATATGATAACGACAACAACAAGTTTCAAAAACCTTGTTTTTTTTCACATAGTATGGCTTTAACCTTTGAAACGTTGTTTGCCCAATCTTTATATGTGGATTTGAATTACAAAACATTACATACATCTCATGTTGTGTTATGTCTAGCCAATGTTTTATATGTAATTCATTATTATTGGGCCCAATCCTGTGTCTGATAACATCTCTACTATTTGATGGACGGGTATGATCATTCCAAAAGGTTGATATGAAGTTCCTAAAAAAATCTTGAATCCTGTCAGATCGAGGAGCTCTACACATAATTTCCCAATTGCCTTCTGAGGTACTATCATCAAGAATCTTTCTCCTTTTGACATATTGTGTCAATGTCTTTCTGCTGAAACCAATCTCGGTTGAAAGTGAAGAGATTTGTCTTTTTTTGCCCATTTTTTCACTTAAAATTGATGTCAACATGACTCTTCTTGAAATTGCCTTATCTGCTGATCGAGACTGTTTCCCAATGGACCCCAAACCTTTTTTCAAATTTTCAACAATGTCTTTTTGTAAGTGTGAACCTTTCCTCTTTTTTGTACTTGTATCTACACCCAACAATTTTAATGGCTCTTGTAGCTCATTACTTAGAAGTACAATTGATAATAGTTGGGCTTGATCGAGTGTATCAAGGTTATTGAAATGAGCAATTATTTGCTTTGCAGTTTTGTTCATTGACCTCCTAGTACTATTTCTAGGTTGTTCAGCATAAAACTTCAATTTTTCCATATCCATTTGAAGTGAATGATCTAAATTTCTAGAAGAAATTTTTCTCTTCACCTCTTTATCTATATTCATATGCTCATCCATGATGGTATCCCGAAGTGATCCTGACCCCTCTCCAATATTCATTCCTTGTACTTGGGCCTCCTCCCTAACATCAACTATATGTTCTTCAACCTCATTTGCTCCAGTATCTAAATTTGGCTCGACTTCTACTTCAGTTTCTGTATGTTGAGCCCCTACACAAAAACACATAGAATAAATTTAACATATGGAACTTAAAGGATGATTTTAATTGATCACTAGGTGGATCTTGACTATGATAAATTAAGCTGTAGTTTTTAAAATATACCTAGTCTTGCAAGAAAAGGATGAGACTGGGTTGCTTAGGATAACTATGAAGCATAAACTTTTGTTTTATCTTTAAGATCTAATACTTAACTCTATTCTTAAGAGAGATTATAATTGGTCCAAGTACAATGATAGTTCTAAGGGAAAAATTTGCAAGGCAGATTATGGTTCTCATGACCAAAGGAGCAGCCATTTGAAGGACAACATTGAAGAAAACAACTGTGATCATCCACAAGGAACAACAGACCGGGGTGACAAAGACAAATGTATTGGAGGTGACAAGGTACCAAAGTACTTCAGGTCATGGAGGGAAGTATAATCTTAGTTGCAATTTGTTTTTCAAGATTGGAGGTTTCACTGCATTGATGCAACATCATAAACTCTTGGTATTATAATGATACAATTAGTGATTCACATCAATCTAGAGAAATCATTGACATGGAATAAAGAATGCACTAGTGTGAATGGCAAGGAGAACTACAAACTTGTTTGCTATATGTCAGTGAAAAAAGCCAAGGTACAGCTAAGACTAACATGTCAACAAATCATGACTACAGACTTACCAAGCCTGACTCAAACTTAGATCCAAGATTCCTGACCATGTCTAAACACACTGCATTTGAATGGGAAAATATCATGAGTGCAGGGACTTATGGGGATTTGTCTCTATGAAAAGTATATGACATGCTGTAGGATCATTTGTAGATCACTTGTAACAATAACAGTGCTACAAGTGTTGTTCAAGCAGCTACAGGTGTTGTACATGTTGCTACATGCATCATGAAGACTGCTACATGCATCATATAGTCTGCTACAGGTGTTGTGTATGTTGCTACATGCATCATGCAGGCCGATATAGGCATCATGTAATCTGCTATAGGTGTTGTGCATGTTGCTACAATGCATCATGCAGGCTGCTATAGGCTTCATGTAATCTGCTACAAGCATCCTGCAGGCTTCTAGAGGTGATAAAAGGTTGCTGCAGGTATTAAATCTTGTGCAAAAGGCATGAGGCCATTTGAGGAGTGTTTTCTGACTTCATGTAGATTAATGGAGCATTGATTCTCTATTGAGATCGTCATTGGGATACTATCATTGCTTTCGGCAATTCGAAGTATGCTCAAATGATATGTAGTGAGTGTATGAATAGAGAAAATATGTTTGCCAGTCCTTGGCACTGGTTTGGAACATCATTGGTGGATTTATGGCACAAATTTGGAGTATGCTCAAATGATAAGTAGCAAGTGTATGAATGAGAAAATGTGTTTGCTAGTTTTATTGGTGGATTTGTGGCACCAAGCATCCATATCTTCATTTGTTTCAAAGTAGTTTTAGCTATTATTATGTTGAGATCCATACAACGTGGAAGACAATGAAAGGGACAATTTTGTTCCTTGCTTGGCAACTATTTGACTTTGATAAGGGTCATGCTTTCTGTTTTCCCACACTTAGTGGTTCCACGATGACAAACATTAGTTAAGCGGATTGTTATTCTTCTTCAGCCAGGACTATTTGCATTCCATGGAGTTGTGAAGGCAAGAAGCAAACTCTTGGAATTCTCTGTTGGAGGCCATTAGAGCTAGCGAGCAATTTTTTTGGGTTTCCATATCAACAATTGGGAAAATTATCACCTAAACTAACTGTTTTACCACTTCACTTAATGGAAAGAGGTAGAAAAAATTGTTTGAAATTAATCTACTACAAAGCTGATGCATCGAAAATGTATTTTTCTCAAACTTTGGACTACTGTTTTAACACACAACTTAATCAACAACTTGGCTATTTGTGCACAACATCAAAGTTTGACATATCTATGTATCAGTATTTCATGGAAAGGTCTATGTTTTTGCAGTTTTTAGAAGAGAAGTAGTATTGCTCACAACTAACCTTCGTTAAACACTAACTCAAGAAATGACCTACACAAATATACCCTTTTTGCTTTAAAAATGATCAAAATAAGGCATTCATTCAATTATTTACATATGAAAGTCACAAAAATGACATCAATTACCTCACATACATAATCGAAACAAAATTCTTGAAGGCCAGAAGTGCTCAACTTTATTGATAGAAGGTTTTTATTTACAGCAAAACAAGTCTAAGAATGTATTTCTCTTGAAAAATACTTGAAAAAAAGTGTTACAGTGTTTTATTTTCAGTCTCAAAGGCTCAAAATCTAAGTTACAATACCACAATGACCAGAAAAAAACTTTAGCCAAGTTTACAATACTTTACCAAAATGAAAAGAACTCATTGAAAATGAAAAAAGTATTTCTTTTTGTCCACTCTATGCTAGAGGAAAAGTAGGACAACATCCAATGATAATTAAATGACCCATTATGACTATTGTTGACTCTGCCTGTTGCTTGAAACTAACTTCATCATGTTTGACAATTGAAAACTCCTTGGTGGCATTGGAGAAGGGAAGTGTTGACATTTTCAACTTCTTTTCATCTCATATTATTGTCGTGAGACTCCTATATGTCTGCCAACTGATCCTATATCTGCTCTTTGACCCAGCCAATTGCTTGCAGTTGTCCATCCCTATTCAAATTGCCTTCTAGATACTCTCAACTACTCAAAACTACCTCTTAATATCTTCTCCAACTTCTACTCATTTCCTTCAAATCCTTCTATGTTAAGTGTTGGATGCTCTCTTAATTTTAATTGTTATGATATCTACTCCATTGAAGCTACTCTTCATACCATTTGAATACTCACTATCCTCAAATCATGATTCTTTATTGAACTTTTATTTCATATCTTCATTTGGCTCATATTTCTCTGTAAGGTTGCATTTTGTGTCTCATGATCCTTTCTATTCAATTATTCAAATCAACTTCCAAAAAACAAGCACCTTAAAAAACCTCAATATGATCTTCAACAATTATTGCAGTATAAAATTCATTCTTATCATTCATTCAAGATTAACCTAGTTTCCTTGTAAGTTTCTAAAAAACCTTACCATCATCTAAGCCTTGATTCATTTGTTATGTGTGAAAATTAGGGAATCATTTTCTGCCACAATTTCCTTGCTAAAAGAGCACCATTGTCACTCCAAAAAATGCCATATTTACCATTTACATGAGCATAATCACTAGAAATGTGTAAGAATTCCTCATGACTTTTGAAAGACTCCAAACCATCCTTGCTACCTTATTTGGATTTGATGATTGTCATGTATTCCTTTGGTTGAGACTGAACATATGACTTATGTGCACTATCATATCATATTTTCCCTTTGAATGTAGTTTTTAGCTTTAAAAGTATAAGCATATTCATATGGATACCCATCTTCATTTGAGCTCCTTCTCTTGACTATCTTCATTATGGTGACTATGACCATTGATGTTTCATGTCATTTTTAAAACTATATCCTCTCATTCACTAATCTTCATGTATATTGATAATGCTTCAAGTTTTCACTATCATATACTCTTCATACCAAGGTGATTGATATCCTTTTGTAACTACCCCTGAACTTTATCCTTGTATTATGTTGATCCACTTTGAAATGTTATTGTTGCCTCACTATCATAGGGGTTTCCTTCACTTTTGTCCTCTCTTACTGTGTCTTATATTGTTCATGCTATGAGTGTCGAATTCCTTTTAGATCCTTGCCCTTGAATTTAATAACCTAATTAGTATGGTATAAGGTCCTCCTTTATCCTTTACAGACCTACATTATACTCATCAACTCACTTCCTATCTTTGGAAGCTTCTCTTCCATGGCTTCAAACTCAGGAAATGGCTTCAAAGGACCCTCCCAGACCTTAAACATAGTTTTAATGGCATGAAATACAATTCAACATATGATTCTTGAAAGGTTGTTGCAATCATTAACCATAGGAAACTCTAAAATGCACTATACACTTAGCCTTGTCTATGACTGTAACAAGTCTGCCATATAGGATAGCGGCATAAAAAGGTCTCAAGCTTTCAAAGTTTTTATAAACCATAGCTTAAAAAAGTTTCTTAGAAATCCTTGACACCATATACAAACAGATTCACCTATCAAGAATGCCAACTCCTTCATCAAATTACTCAAACCCTTACTGTACTCTGTCATCCCTAGTCTGGAATCATACAAAATCCAGCCCAGGGCATCATGGAATGATAAACAAACTTAATCCTTTGGGTCTGCAACTTTGCAACATGAAAGTCCACAAACATATGCTTTATTTCACCAACTTTTAGATTTTTTCCCACCATACAAAATAATAAATTCAACAATTTTAAATGCTCACTGTTTACCCTCATAGGATTTCAGGCAGTCTTCAATAAAAATGCTATAACTTTTCACTTTCTCAATGAAATGAAACAAAACAAAGACCAGATTAAAATAGATTCAAACCTCTACCACATCCAACAAATCTCAGGCCCATTAGTGGTCCGTACAGTCCGTACCATCTCAAACAACAGTGAAAATAGGCGTTAAAAGAAGGGTTCTTTATTAATTCTCCTTCTCAAATTCAATACATCTTCATCCACACCAATTTACATAAGGTATACCACAATTTGGATCCTAAACATATGCATAAGGTATTCTAAAGATTCATTTGACTCTTTATTGAATTCTAGACTCGTCTTTTCTTTTCTTTTTTCACATCATAATTTCAAATTAGAGAATTTCATATTTAAATTTTTTGTGTCCATTTGTAACAACAGCCTTTAAAGATTATTCCACGTGTATATAAACGAGTCTTCTTACAATCTTTACCTGAAAGCCTTATTTGGTGGAAATTTTCTCATAATCTCTGCTCAATTTAGATAAAAGATGGATGTTCTGTATTAATATAAATGTTGTGTTATTGTATTTAACCGCATTTTTTCAGTCTAATCCTTAAGGGGGCATTACATAGGATGGTGGTGTTTGTGAGAAAGACACGTGATATTTTGTCAAAATCCAGTGAGAAGAAATGGATCTAAGGCAGTTCATAAAGATATGACAACCTGCTATAAGTGTGAGAGTACCATGCCATGGCAATTTAGTCAACAACCTCACTGATATATAGAGATATACTGATATATCGAGATATATGTGAAACACTTTAAAGATGTTATGTATCTTAATCATATATTCATATTCTTCATAAATTTCTAAGCCCAAATGAAATCAAGGGACTAAGCATCCTCTAATATTATGCACTAATATGTGAATAACATTACATTTGTGGTAGACAAAGAGCACACTTTCATGGAGGTAGTGGAACCACTCACATTCTAGATATTGTAATTACCATATGAAATAAATGATAAACTAGTCTATGCAAATGCTAAGGCTGTGTTGGCTTTTCGCAAATATCAGAATGTCGAGAGATCTGATATTTAGTAGAGATAATTGAAGGATTTCTTGAAACATTAGTCATAATGTTAAGCAAAGAAGAGAAGAAACAATATAAATATAGGAAAATTAAGGAAAGAAGCACTAGATGAAGTTATGGTGAAGTTATAGAAGTAGAATAGAGAAGAAAGTATGTAATATATTATAGATGGATGATATATAGAAGAGAAATATAAGAAAGAATATTGATGTATAAATGAACTATGTAGCAGAGATATATATGATGAATATAATATATTGCATGATGATCTAATGAATGTATGATGTGCTATTATTTATTTGTGAATATATGTGTATTTTCAATTTTAATTGTTCTTTCCTACCACATCCTTTTGTAACTCACCACATAAGTTATTGTCTCTCTTTTATTGCTCATACTAAGGTATAAGAATTACACCAAAGTAACTTAGGACAAAATCCTTTATCTATGCTCAATTTTTTCTAACAAGGTATGTCATGCTTGAGGAGCACTTCAAGCCAATTACACCATTTTACACCATTTGTCTATTTTCATAACAATTACCTAGTGATTTTTCCTTTCGTTATGTTACCCTTTCTTGAATACTCTATTCTTGAATTTAATAGAATAATTAAGGTTGCACCCTACACAAATATTTCATCCTACTTATTAAACATGAATTATCCTTGAAACCCCCACTTGTCATTGCTACTTGTAGAATCCACCTTGCTTCTTCTAAATTGGACTTACATTACTATAAGAATAGATGACCTTATTCCATTATGGATTACACTCCTAAAATGGTTTATTCTTCTTACCTTGAGTCTTGACCCTAGGTCCCCTTTCCAAGAAAGTCTTGTCTTTGGCCCTAATGATCTTGAGAATCATGGAAGAATGCAATTTTTTGGTGGTGAAGATATTAGAATGAATTTTTTTGGTGGTGAAGATATTAGAAGCACTAAAGTCACATTCAAAAAGGGGAAAAATATGATGAGAATGACCCCATTTTGGATGGTATACTAAAGGGAGTGGAGGGTAGAAAAATAATCTTAAGGTGAAGAGTAAAGTGAAAATGGAGGATGAAATTGATTTGGATGATGAGGTAAAGTGAAATATTTATGCCTTGCCCCTCTTATTTCACTGGCTGATCTTCCATGCCATTCTCTCTCTTTAGAGGTTGTTGCTTCAATTGTGAACTTGATTGCAAATAAAAATATTGATATGAACAAAGAGGTTATCATTCATCATACAATCCTTAAGTGGTTCTTCATTGAGACCAACAAAATGAAACTAAAAACTATCTAAATGGCTAAGAAACTTCCAAGGAAAAGGTGCTTGTCCCTATGAAAGAAGAACAACTTTTCTTCAAACATTGGGAGGTTATGGAATAAGTTAGTGAATTGAAAATGGAAAACACTAAGAGTGGTGAATGAATTACATTTTTAGAGAAATATTTTATGGATCAAAGCTATTCTAAGGAGGGTAATTAAAGTTAGTAGAGCCCCCATAAAGAAAAATGCCAACAACATTAAAATGTTACAAGAGAGATTGAAATCTTACTCCATTCTTGATTAGATCAAACATAGCTTGAGAACTAGAGGACACAAAGTAAAGGTGATGAAGGGAGAATGATGACACAACCTTCATGGAGAAGCATCTTAATTTTGTGTAAGATTGGAAAGTTGTTGTTTCTCTCTATCAACTGTAAAATTCCTTGGATTCTTGTATTCCTTTGATAGATTCCAATTGCATCCCCTTCTATGGCTTGCCAGTAGTTAATTTTGTAGATAATTAGCTATCTCTTTTGTTCTATTCTCATCAATTTTACCATCAATTTTTTCATAATGTCACACTTGTGATTTCTATTAATAATGCTCAGTACCTATTCACTTTTTTTGTCTTCTATTAAAGGCTTTTGGTATTTCATGGTAATTAATCATTTCGGGTATTTATTTCATCTTTAAGTGTGGGGCTAATGAAGGGAAATGCATGTTAGTTTAAAGAAAGAAAATTAAGGTTGCAATATTAAATCTAGTGTAAATTAAGATATTATCACTCTTAAATTTCTACAAAGAATGCATGAAACTAAATAATTTTGAGATAGGTTTGAGATAGGAAATTTTACGTTGATCAAAAGAAATATATTAATCCTCCTACATAATTCTTGAATAAAAATATAAAATGGAAGGTTAAAGGGATACAAAAGGAATAATATTGGGAGAGGCACAAGTTTGGCATACCTTGTTTTCGTCTATGATATCTTTGCAAGCTTTCTTCACGTAATCTTTGTTCCTCTTCTACTGAATTCTTTCGTTGACTCTTCCTTTGTCTTGTTTTTTTGTTTCCCATCTCCTTCTTTGTAAAATATCGCTTGAAAATTCCTCTAATCTTCTCCTCCAATAGAACAAAGCCTCTTTTGATCTTTAGATATTCTCCTCCAAAGCCTCTTCTAATCTTCAAATATTCTCCTCCAATAGAACAAATTTTTTTTTCACAATTCTTCAGATATTCTCCTCCAAAGCTTTCCCTGTAGAACCAAAACAAACCAAAACAGCTTTGACAATTTCTATGATTTTTTTCTTACTTATATAGGAAAAATTCACATACTTTCATAATAGAAACTTAAGAAAACAAAAAAACAATTGCAAATAATAAAAAATCAAAAATGCTAATCTTAGGAAATCCAGAAATTAGCCGTTTAAATGCGTTTTTTGGAGCCTTCGTTCGAAGGCTATCTTAGAGGACACTTTGGTGGAAAAATTTAGCGGAATGGAGAGGGGTTCATTCGAACCAACCGTTCTAATGAAGGAGGGTTCGAATGAAGAGGGGTTCTAATGAACCCCCTTCATTCGAACCCCCTTCATTAGAAGGGGGGTTCTAATGAACCCCCCTTTTTTCTCTTTCCCCTCCACCATTTCAAATTTTATGTATTTTTTTGACTATCGAAGCCCGAAAAGGAGGTGCAGATGGATTCAAACTTGATAAACCAAGTTGGGGGAGTGTAGTGCTCGAAACGTGCTTTCCAACAACTATAAATTTAATATATTTTGTTTTTATTTTTCATTTTATTCTTTTGATTAACTGGACATAGGTTTTTCACTGAACATCAAGTTCAGTGAAAAATCATTGTGGAAAAATATTAAATTTGAGAAATTTTTTTTGAAAAATATATACGCCCTAGGTATTGGTGTCCTTGTTCTAACAAAAAAAAAAATTGAATTTCACTACATACCAAAAAAGTTATGCGTGTCGAAGTGCACCTATGTCTAAATTGTAAATGTTTTGACTTCAAAACTTAATTAAAAAAAAAAAATTCAACAAAACGTTATGAAACAAAATGAAGCCAATAGATATCAGTGTTAGCAACCTAAATTAAAAAGAATCAAAATTTTATCCTTTGTAGAAAAAATGTTATGCGTGTCGAAGTACACGTCACTTTTTAAAAAATGTTGTTTACTATAAAAAAACTAGTTATCAAAGGAGACACCAAAAAAAAGAAAAATTAATTCCAATTTTTTAAAAAAATATATATTTAAAATCTACAGAAAAAATCTAACAAATCACTAGTTTACATTATTTTCAAATTCCTAATAGTTTACCTACTATAGGTGTCAGAAAGTGAAGTTTTTTTTGAAAATGTTGATTTCAGTGTCAAGTTTGGCCAAAAAGTGTAACCCATTATTGTGGGATGACCCAATGCAAACCCTAACCCTAACCATAACCCTAATCTTGTTGAAATTCAAACCGAATTGAACCAAATCCCTAATCCTGACCCATTGACTCTCAACCCTAATTGAACCTAAACACTAACCCTAACCTAAATTCTAACTATAATCCTAATTAAACCCTAAATTCAAGCCTAAATGAACCCTAACCCTAACCTTACTTTAACACTAACTATAATTGAACATCAATTGAACCCTAACCTACCCTAATTGAATCTTAGCCCTAATTAAATCCAGACCCTAACACTAATTAATCCTAAACCTAACTTTAATCCTAATTATAATTGAATCCTAATACTAACCCTAGTTTAACCCTAAACCTAATTGAATTCTAATCCGGACTTAAACCTAAACCTAACATTAATTGAATTCTAACACTAACTCTAATTCTTACTCTATTCATAATTCTAACTCTAACACTAAACATAATTCTAATAGCAAGATTAATTATAACTATATTACTAATTGAAACCTAACCCTAACATAATTAAAACCTAACCCTCGGTGAACCCTTACCCTAACCTAACATTAACCCTAACCCAAACCCTAATTATGCCTAACTGTAACTCTACTCAAGTTATAATCCTAATTTTAACCCTAATCCTAACTCTAACCTTTACCCCAAGCTTTATCCTATAACCCTAACTATAATCTTAACCCTAATTAAATCCTAACCCTACCCTAAGCTCAACCCTAATTGAATCCTAATTGATCCCTAACCCTAACCCTATCCTTAATTCAACCCTAATCCTAATTAATCCTTAACCCTAACCCTAATTGTCACCTTAATCTAACCTCAGTCACCTAAACCCTAACTCCAAGCTTTATCTTAGAATACTTATTAAACGCTAACCCTAATTTAATCCTAATCATAAGCATAACCTAACTCTAAATGATAATAATGTTATATGAATTATTTTAAATTATATGATAAAGTTAATTGTAAATGTAATTCTTAATTACAATATTTTTTTAAAGATAGATAAGCTAGTTTTAAATATATTATTTTAAAAAACTTTTTTTATGTAATAATAAATTTCTTATATTTTATTTGTATTTAATTTTGTAATTTTAAATTGATTTTAGATGTGCAGTTATTATGAAAGGTCTTTATATTAGACTATATATTTATGTTGCTATATTTTTGTACAATTAAATCTTTAGTAAAATCTTAAGTTTATAATATTTCTTTATAACTAGTGTTCTCTATATGTAGTATTATTAATAATGTCATAAAGAGAAATGTGCAATGAAGTAACTTCTAACTCAAGGGGCATAATGACTTCAATACAATAAACCAATGAATAAGGTGTGTACCTTGCGGGAGTGTAAAAATATGATATGATAAGCCCATAATGCAAGCAATTTGTGTATGCTAGTTAGTAACATTCTTATCAATGTTTTTATATATTTTTATTTAACTTAATAGTCTTATTGGTATCGTTAGCTTGATTATTACCTTCTGGGTAGTAAGGGGTAGAAAACTATTGTTGAATATGGTTTATTTTGAAATTTAAAAAAATATACAATATATTTTTATGATAGTAAAATCTTAAATTTATAATATTTCTTTATAGATATATATTAATTTTGAATAAAATAAAATATTAATGATTTTTTCTTTTTGAAATATTTTCAAATTTTTAATAAATGCTACATTTTTTATGTTTTAAATATATTAATTTAAATACACATAAGAATAAGCAATAATAAATTTAGAATATTTTATTTTCATTTAATTTTCAATTTCTTAAATCTTAAATACATTAATTTATTTAGAATCTTTAAAACAAACAATTGCTTTTCATTCCTTTATAATATAATAGAACAAAAAACAATAGGGTGCTGGGATTTTGCATTGCAATTGCAAACGTCTAGTTTTTCTCAGATTTGTTCCTAATTTGAAGAGCCATATTTCCAGTAGTTTTGCATTTTTTTTAAGGTTTCTATTTTCATTTTTAGTTGTAGTTAGTTGTTTTTTTTAACAGTACTTCCAACACCATTTCATTGTTGCTTTGGGTGCCTTTTATTGTTGTTTAGAGGAATAAATCAGTAGCACACTTTTTTTTTCCTAATTTTTGTAGTCTTTTAGATCTATTTTGGACTCTATATAATGGCTCCATATTGCTCACTATTTATAATGTATTGAATGCCAAAAACTAAACTGTTAATGTAGTTTTTAATCTTAGCATTAAATCAATTTTATGGCAATTATTATTTGCTGCAAGTAACATGCTTATTTGTAGATTACACTTATGAATTCATTCTTATGTTTTTATTGTTGCACATAAGATTTTTCCTAGCTTTAAAGAACAAAGGTGTTAGTAAAACATTTTGAGAAGTTTTTGGATTTTCTGGGTTGAAGTTACTGTTGTAGATGTCTCTAACAATTGATTATTCCAAATGTTAACTCTCTTCTCGTTTCATAATTCAGTATACAAGAATATGATTAATGGAGTATCAAGATAACAACTTTATTAGCAGAAAAACAATTATGGGAGGTTGTTTAAATTGTTTACAAGAGCTAGTAGATTGGTTCATCTTCTTAGAGAGTTCGAAATTGATTGCAGACCATAGTGAAAATGCATTTTTTTCGGTTGTGACAAATAGTGTATTAGATCCTAGAATTTTCCAGCTATAAACAAGAGTGAAGAGATTGCTTGCTTCAAGACACTTCTTTTTTTAAGGTTTTAAAGTATTAAATAAAAAAGGAAAGCAACAAAGAAACTATAAATTGAACTAAACTGAAACTTCATATTTTACTCATAATTTACATATATTTAGATCACACTACACAAATTCTATATCTTAGAAGAATCTAATTATAGAAAAGAAAAACACATATATTTAACACCTAACTACTAAAATGGCGATTTTCGTGACAATAAACCTACCCATGGTGCAAAGTCCATCTGAAATCCATTGACAAATAAGAAAACCTTGACTGGTCATTAAAAGATTTGCATTAATAGCTAAATAGAAATAGCAAAGTGATGCAGGACCATCCAGTGGTGTGAGGGAAATCTTGCATCACCCAAAAAGATGCTTTCCATTTATGTTCCTGTTGTTTGTTTTTTGTAGATTTTTTGCATTTCTGGATACCCTTTTCGTCGAATAAGAGTTTCCAATTGTCAGAACTGCTTTTTTGCTTTTTCTGCTCAACTGCTATTTTTAGCAGGTGTGAATTTGCAGGCATGGGAAGACAAAAATTTATGGGAAGGTTCAAGACAGAAAAATAAGCACTTTGACGAAAGAATCAGGTCAAGATCATTCACGGTTCGAAAGTTATTCAAGTTCCAGTTTTTTCTTTTTGCCCTGAAAAACCTTCCAAGTCCAGTTTGAGGCACTAAATGGTTCTGGATGGGCCCAAAAATTTGCGAAAATCCCAAAGTAGTTAGCCATAGGCCTACTTTGTGCCACATCATCTTTCTGAGAGCTTTTCGAAAAGGTATTATCATTGAAAATCTGACAGTCGGATTAAAAGTTATGGCTTCCAGAAGTTGGTGCATTTTTAGAAATGTGCTAATTTTCGAATGTGAATTTGAATTTCAAATTGAAATTTTTGGTGCCAAACTGCCAAAACTCATATCTCGAATGTTTTTTTTGGCTCCAAACCGAAAATGGGCTATTTATGAGCTAGTTTTTGATTTTTGGGAGCTTTTTGGGGAAAAGAGTTTGCATGCTGCGAAAAGGGGATTTTCTATAATTTTTTTGAAACTTTTGTAGCTTGCATGTATTGCAGAGCTCGAGGATTTGGGATCCTCTGCATGTAAGATTTTCATTATTGAATAATAATAAAGTTGGCTAGTTGTGTACATTATTTCAGTGTCTCGGGTTTGCTCCCTCGTCACAAAGGAAGAAAAGCTAGATTAAAAAATTGTATTAGTCAAAATATTCAACATATCAGAAGCATCTGAGTTGCCATGGTCTGGCTGCAGTAGCTTTTCGTTCTATTGTAAGCAAGAATAATCTCTGGCATAATCCATTGTGATATTGATAGATATGCTGGTTCCATATTTGGTTCAGCAATGGATGCCAGATCAAATGTTTTCCCTGTGGATACAATAACGAGCTCTTGCATTAAATCCAGTGAGATTGGACATCGAAAATCATCTGGTATAGGAGAAGAATTTGCATAATCTATAGCACAAAATTGGGTGTCACACTTTGTAAACCTTTACACTACTTCCTACCCCACATTCTCCAGTCGCTCCAAATCAAATAGCTCTTCCACATCATGCTCTGCCTAATCTTAAAGAGAGCAAACTAAATGAGGAATTAAAAAGAACATAGGTAGATATATCATCGTGGCTCTTCCACTCACATCCATTACGAGTTGATGCATGGAAATAGCTGCATGTTATAGGTAATTGGGGAGGGGAGGTGATGAGGAAAACATGTGGGCATGTGCAGGATCATCATGGAAAAAACAGGCTCTTAAGTGGCAAAAAATTCAGAAAAATCAGAGTTAGGCAACTTGACGTAAAAATTTGAATAAGTTATCTATATTATTTCAAAAATATGTAAGAATAGAATCTGTAGAAAATTGAATTTAGTTTCTAAACTACTAGGTTTATTTTTAAAAAATAAAATTATTTGGTGAAATTTGAAATTTCAATGCAGTAGTACTTAAATTTCAAGGAAAAAATAAGAAGTAGGTGTCTGTTTGACCATCCTAAGCACAATAAAATGATAATATATTTTTATAATATTTTAGAAATAAGTAGAGGACTCACGTTCGGATGTGATGCATATTTTTTTGTAATTTTTTTCCAAGTAAATAATTAATTATGAATTTTTTATTACAACTTTTAAAAAATATAAAAACTCGTATGTCTGACCACCTTAACTTGGTCAAAACTTCATGAAATTCAATTTTTTTTTTTAATCCTATAGTATGTGAAGCAAAGAATGTGATGCATTTTTGGATTCCAAAAATGTGATACCGTTTGAAAGCTATAGATGTTTTTCAATTAGCCTATCAATTAGGACTTTAGTCGTAATTCAAATAGAAAATGAATAATAATTATTTATTAAATTCAAAGTAAAGCATAATTTATAGTGGTGGAAAGTTGAGAATCCTTTTTAAAAACCCTTTTCATTTCATCAATTTTGGGTAAAGGAAAAGTTGTCAGCCACATACCCTACAAATACCCATCATATTGCCACTTTTTGGGCCATCATGATCCTGCACATACCCGTGTTTCAATTACAGAATGCCAACGGTTTCCTTCCAGTTGTTGCATGCTACTCTACAAATAACGGTCTTTTGATCCATTATGTGACTCTCGGCATAAAAAACTACTGCCATCTGCACGTCAAATTTGGCATGGAGAGTTTTTATTGACAAAGGTTTTGTGATGCCACTGTAAGAACACCTCTCAACGTAATTAGGCATATAAGTCAATAAGGTTGCAACTACATCTATGATGGAATAAAATATTATAAGAGGATTAAGATCAATATAAAATGATTGCTTGATGAAAAAATAGTCATTTACCTTAAGAGTTTGGTATTCCATGGGTTCCTTCACAAAAGAAATCTATACTTATTTATTGTATAACTTAGATAACTAAATGGTCTCTCAAGCTTGAAAACCTTAGTGCCTGCGATTAGGGTCATGCCTAGAATTGAATCCATGCGGATTAAAGGACAAATAATATCATATTGAATTTTCTAAAACATCATTATGAAGATCGTATCTTAGTATAAGAATATTTAATTAGGTGATAACTTCATTCCTTGGTTAAATTATGAGTAAAATTGACTTATAAAAGTTACTCTAGAAGAGTGAATAAAACTAAATAGATACCATTTTATTCTAAATTGTAATATGATGTATTGTTATAAGATCAAGAGGTATCTACTAAAAAAGAATTAATATTCACTCAATCAAATTAGGGTAATATTTATTGGCCTAAGATGATATGGGAAAGAGGGAAAATAATTAACCTTGATGAAGGTTAAAGGGTTAATAAACCCTTAACTCTTACTTTAATTTAAGGAATGAAAGCTTATGTTTGTGCCATATGAACCTTCACATGTATATTAATATTGATGGTTGACTTTATTTTCTACGTAAGAAATGTAATGCTTGTTCATCGAACATGTTTTCTCATGATGGTCGGTTAAGGGATAATGTGGTAATGAAATCTCTTTGCTTAAGAATGTATGTTTATATATATAGCCATATATATATATATATATATATATACATACATACATGAGCTATACCTTCTTTATTTAATATTGTATTTTATTTACTTTCATTCTTGTGCTTGCATGCTCATATATTAGAACATCTACATTTCTTGATATATACGTATAAAAGGATTATTGAAAGAGTTTCTTGCATTTTGACAAACTATTTATTGTGATTAGCATACTTGTACTTGTAAGGATTTACTTGTTGCTTAAGAGATGTTGGACTGAGCAACGTTGATGGTAAACTATTATGCTACACTCATGATTGAATTTGTATGTGCATGAGCATCAAGTAGGGTGTCATTTTGGTGTATGCTATGTGATGAGCATGATATGATTACATGATGATATGTCTTACTCCATGTATTCCATTACTCCTATTCAGTATTTCATTGCTAGTTTTCCTCATGTTGGGTCAGGTATTCTTTGATCGACAGAAGAATTTTGGGGAAGTGTCTCACTTTGTGGTAGGGAGGAAATGCACTCTAAAAATTTTCTCATCCTTGAGGTGGTTGAAGGAGTTCAAAGGTCAAAAGGATCCTGTCAGGAAGGATCAAGCTTTAGTATTTTGTATAGTTTTGCTATCAACCAAGAGGTCTATTGTAAGGGAAATGTTCCCATATATTTTCCCTTGTAAATGGCACATGTACTCCAAATTATTAATTTAATATATTTCCTTAAATATCTTTTTCTTTTGATTTGGACACATTTCTTTCAATGCGTGTGACGATGTTTAATTTTATGAATTTAATTGTGTTAATTAAGTTTTAACCGATGGAGGTTGTTACAAGAAGTGGAGAAGATGTGTAGGAGCTCAAAATTTGTGAAGCAAGATCAAACCAACATGTGAAGTTATGAAGAAGATCAAGAAAACTTCCAAGGAGATAGAATGAAAGTGAAAGATAGGAATTTGAAGAAGAATTAGGAGGGAAAGAGCCATTCTTGGGTCAGCATGAAGGTGTAGAGGCATTACGCTTCATCACCAATGGAAAACTTAATGTCTTTGTGGATTCCAGAGGCAGGAATCTATTAGGGATGACAACACATCGCATAGATATTTGCGTGCCACATGCATGTCCCCGACAAAAATTCCCCCACCAACACAAAAGACGAGCACCAAGTGGATAGGGTATGGAATGATGACGTGGATTTACTTAATTGGATTTGATTTTCTAAGGTAGAGGGTGTAAAAGGAGAATTTGAAAGAGGGGTACAAATTTTATCTTATACACCTACATGAAGGTACAAATATTTTAGATTTAGAAAACAATTTCATTCCTGCAACAACTATCTACATGAGAGCATGTGCAAACTTTACACATTCTAACAACTATCATCTACATGAATACAAAATTTGATCACAACTATTCACACCAGCAAAAAGAACCTACAACACACACCAAATTCAATGAGATTCATCTTCAAGACAACAAAGTATTGTTCCTCCTTTTCATACACTCTTCTTTTTTCATATTTTCTTCATTCTTTTCCCTACAAAAATTTCCCTTGAAAATATGAGCATGGGTTTTTCCTCCTTCTTGCAGTCAAACTTCATTCCCCACTCTCCCCTGTTGGGTGTGGGTTTTTCCTTTTTCTAGAAGAGTTTTTAATTATTTTTTCAAATTTCACCTTCTTGCTTCTCAACCCACTCTCTCCACTCCCTCAACACATGCCTTTTCATTTTTCTCCACAAGTCATTTTAAAATCCATGAAAATGGAGTTACATAATGTATTAAATGCCCACTCATAGGCTTGGGCATGGGACTTTTCATTTATGGAAAATCATAATATACACATAAAACTAGAACAATTACCAAGAAGCACCAATTAACCATTTCATTTTTCTCACACCAAACATTAAACCATACTATACTAGAGGATTTAAAGATTTAAATAAAATATGCCTATAAAAAAAGCAAAATAAAACATAAGAAATTAAAATAAACATGTTTTTTCATGTGTAGGATTGTTCGTGCACTTGGATGCTCCTGCAACACATTTTTATTTGATAAATTGTTCACATGACCAAACAAAATGCAAGTACAACTACTTTAGATAAGACAAAAACACTTTAAGCAAAGAAAAATTGAGGATGAGGTTGTTGCAAAAGTTGAAGTTGATGCATATTTTTCCACTCCATCTACTCATTTGACTACTCTAGCCATGAGTTTTAAGAATCATCTATAGGCTACTTGAAATTCAAAAAAAATTGTACCTTATTATAAATGGGAATTATACTTTGCATCCATAATTACATTGGTTTCCTTGACAAAATTATCTAGGCTAGACTCTAATTTTATTCATTTATCAATTGAATTATTTAACTAAGCCAATTCTGGATTTCCACTTGAGCATATGAATGAACACATGGTTGGGGTGGTATCCCCAGATCCCCCTTTCCAAATCTGCAAAGGCTTGATTATACCAAAATTGTCTAAAATATTTATCACCCCTTCCTCTAGTGTCTCAAACATCTTCAAGTTATTCTTCAATCACAAGTCCAATCTAGTTTGGAAGGCTGGAATCTCCCCTAATAGTCCAATGGCTTCATTGGTTTTTGTTATTTCCTTGGGATAATTATTGTCAATTTTTTCTAATTTGACAATCTATATGCTTGAAGTTTTCCTACAGATCCATGTGCTCTAAATTTCCTATAGGGACACCAATTGTTGTTTATTCTTAATCAAATCATTTTTTAAGTTGTAACCTCCCCAAGTATCTTCCAATTTGTGCAATATTTTGGAAAAACTATGACTAAGGATTCCATCAATTATATCAGTGGAAAATTTTGTGCTTCATCCTTGGCTTCCTTATCATATTCATTGCTTTGCTTTAATTCCCCCTTCAATTAATTTATTCTCAATGAGATATTTTATCTATCTTGAGATGAAAAATTTGTAGATATTTATTAAGGAGTGGATGGAGGAGCATCCAAGCTTTAGGGAGGTAGTAGTTGAGATACCACTTTATTGTATTCTAAAATCAAGTTATTGTAAACATCCTACATATTATTATAGTATTCTTACATCTTTTTGGCTATTGCTTCACTAAACAAAGTTGTACTCACCACCATGGATATTGCTTGAGAAGGAGTAGTTTCAATTAGGCTTATTATGATCTTGAGCCACTATCTAGATAGCTAAGGTTTCATATTTGGTACTAAAACCTGATCCAAAGTATAGGTCCTCAACTTGCTCATCTAATTCTAACACTTCTACTCCAACCTCTTTCCTCCTTGTTTTATCCAATACAGTAGCAAATGATATATCCCAATTTGATAGTAAAGAATATTCACTATCTTTAACAAATTTATCTCCCTTCATCAATGGAGATTTTATTTATCTTGAATCCCACCTTCTACATAAATTTATTAGTTATGTTATTCATCTCCTCCTTGGTGGCTTCTCCTTTTCTCTTATTCAATTTTGCAATGAATTATAAATATTTATTCTTGATCAATAAGTCCTTGAACTCTCTGTACTTCACAAAGTTGTCATATATCATGAATTTGGTAAAATCAAGGGCACTAACATCATTTATTGATTATACTAACATCATTTATTAATTCATGCCCACTCCTCAATTCAATCATCATTATGCTTTGAGGTGGGTCATATAATGGGGCTCTTGGAGGAGAAGGAAAAAAATGATTAACCTTTGTTGGAACACATTTTTTGTTGTACCGAAAGATCGACCTGTTAACACCCATTACAAATGCCAGAGATAAATGGATCCATGGGAGGTGGTTAGTCCATGTCCTAAATCGGAAGGGAGACATTGGTGATTAGTCCAATAATCCCCCCTTAACATCACCCGAGGGGATTCAAACTTGTGACCATGGATCTGATACCATATTTTGGAACATGTTTGTCATTGCATGAAAAGATCGACCTGTTAACTCCCAATACAAATGCCAAAGATAAATGGATCCACATAAGGTGGTTAGTCCATGTCTCGAATCTGAAGGGAGATGTTAGCGATTAGTCCAACAACTTCATGTTCATAAGGAGAATTCTCACCTACATCTTCTTCTACAATTGAGTAGACCACCAAAGGTTGTATGCCACTTGATCTATCTTGAGGTTCCCTTGATGGTGCACTTGAGCTTGTAGGCCTTTCCTCTTATTAAAAAAATTGTTCAACCTCTTCTTATCTATGCCTTTACTCAATATCTATAGGAAATATCACAAGAATGGGTGCACCACCCTCAATTTCATCATATTTATCCAACATAGCCTAGAGCCTTGTGAACGGATCCTTTATTTTTGCGCATGCTCCATGGTATGATGGATTTCCCTCTTTCTTTTTTCTTCAATCCTATGAATCTTAGACCATTTTTCTTTCATCATTTTCACCTCAACATTAGTATTTCATTTTCTAATTACATCCTCAATTATGTGAAACTTATGATATTAATTGGAAATATTTACATCTAGATTGACCTGGTTAATGTAATGTTCAGGGTCACAATTTATGAGGATATCAACCTTCATTTTGTATGTTTGCAATAGAGATGGAAATCCAGGCAATCCTTCCTTTGAGGTAACTTCAAAATCTAAGAAGAATGTGATGGAAGACATAATGGAGCCCTTCTTGCTTGTTGTTAGATAAAACTTAGTAGTTTCATTTAATTACCATATTATCTCCAAGAAGGAAATTATATCAAGCACATACCTCATAATAATGTGGGGTTGCATAAGTGATCCATATATTTTGATAACAATGGTATTTGAGTGAAAATATCAATCACCCCATTTGTGATTTGTCCTCTTCTTTGAATCCCTCTCTTTTGGTCTTAAATATTTTATTACATTATCTGAGATCCTCTAGGTGTATGGAAACCCTAGATTCTTAAGGACCACTTGCACAAGAAGTTCCTCAAATGCAACATAATTATTAACATTTTAGTGTATATCCCACATATTTTTCCATGTTTGGACATGCATCTAGATTCTTTCCTCATTTACCATTCTTAATCTTATAGATTCACTCCAAATTTATCTTCCACTATGTATAATTAGATGACACAATAAATAATACCATCTAAAATTGTATTCAATTGTGAGTGCATGCCCTCTACAATATAGGATGTATAATCAAATCCCTGCACATCAAAAGCAATCATCATCATATGCACTGGAATTTGAATTTTGCAATATTCACCCAAAAATTGGCACAAGGAATAAGATGTGTTAAAAAATTAGTCTTCAAAGATGTCATAGTTGAAGAGTTCAAATTCATCTTTGGTGAACTTTACTATTTTGTGTTCTACATCTCTTTGTTTGTGCTAGGGTAACCACATGACCCTATAGGTATACTTACCTTGATAAAAGTCTCTATTGAGTGCACCGAAATTGATTGGCACATTTTCAGTGACAATGAGGTTGAAAACCTTATTAAAATAATACTTTTTAGTTGCAAAAGAACAACTCCATGCCTATTCCTGGTGACCCTATTTTTTGCATCATATCTTTTGGAAATGGCTCTAATGAGGTCAACATTTACAAAAACATTTGGAACTCATTTTCCCAAGTCCACGCACCATAAATTTAAAATGGGTTTTTTTTTATGATCTAAGTAATTTCTTTATCATGTATTCCTCAAGAATCCTCTTAAATCCTTAGGACTTTGTATAAGATTGACTCATTTTGTAGGTGTTACATAATAAACTAGGTTTTTGAGGAGTTTAATCTAACCAGGGTATCTTCTTAAGACACAAAATATTTTATAATGCATACTATAAACCATAATTTATATGACTCCAGAAGAAATACTAGAGAATGAAATTCATAACAAATAATACTTTCACTCACATGTTTGCATGCAAAAATACCCAATTTTTCTGTTGAAAAATAGTAGAAGTCACCAACACCTTGAAAATCCTTCGCAAAAATTCTACACAACCTTTTAGCAATAATGAATTTCTTTACCTTATGAAAATATTCATATAATAGTGGTAGGAAATGGTATTTTATTGTAATTAAGGAAAACTCAATAAAAATGAATGTTTATATGTATCTGTTTGCTAAATTTGAATAAAAGTTGTCAGTCAAAATATGGCATGGTCAATTGAAGGCCATCACATCCACATAATGCATCATAAAAATAATTTGGAAATCCTTAGTTGAATCTTTGATGCATTATATCCTTGCGACACAATTAGGAGATTCCAAATGTTAAGTGGCTATAAACTAGGGCAGGCCCATAGATTCAAAAACCATGATGAACTAAGAAATTGCAACCAAATGAGGAATGATCACATGTGTAAAGTGATTTTTTTCTTTTATTGAGTGCGCTATCACAACTTTAGATGGATTTGAGAAAATGGAACTTATAATGCAAAGAGAGAATTCACTCTAATGGGGTGAAGACACACATCAAGCTATTGAGTTATCACACTTTGAGAATAACAAAATGGACATGAAACTGCAACGCCAAGGGGATTTAAAACCAAATGGGGAGTTGACATATGACACTACATAGAGGCATCACAACTTACATTTGTGATAGAAGACACGAAATTGTGGTGCACTAATTAGAAGTGGCATAATTAGAAGATGACACAGTCCATTAGCGGGGACCACTAAACCAAGAACTTTAAAAGGTAACTTAAGCATTTTTATGAGCACAAGGAATAATTTTTAATAGACGGTCACTAGAGAATGGGGCCAATAAATGGATGAACACGAAGGATTGAGATGGTCACTTAAGTTATTTCAAACAGGCTACAACAAGTCAATGCAAAAAGAAAAGAAACACGACATTATTGAGGGACCACCTAGGGTTTTATACTTAGTAAACAAAACCATGAAAACTAACAAAGGAAAACCTTAGGAACTGAACCAATTCCACTAGTGGCTCTAGTTCAGGGATGCATGATCTGTAGAAGCATGGTGAGAATATAAAATTCTTTGGGTAGGAGACCAGAAAAAACAATAAATAAAACCATTAAATACAAAAAAATACATATATTACACTGTGCATGGAAAGGGTTTTTCAAGAAAAAAATGGCTTTAAGAATTGTCCATGCATTGGAAATTCTTACATTTCTCTATCCAAAATTTGCAAAAAATGTGAATTTTATCCATGAGTATTACTGATCATATAAGGGTTGTTAGAAATATGAAATAGATTAAATAACCCAAGGAACTTTAAAATAGAGATTCAAAGCTACATAAATTGGAAAAATATAAACAATGTAAACTAGCAATTCTGAGAGATATGCAATTTTAAGATGATACAATTGTATTAAGAGCTTCCAAGATGAAAAATATAAACTAGGTAGTGATTTTATATAGAACCAAGGAGATGATGGAGGTGGAAAATCAACCAATAGGAATTGACCACCAATAATCACCAATATTGAATAAAGTGTTGAAAAAGTAAATACTATACCCTTTAAAGGTTGAGACACCTCATCTCCTTATCTCCTAGTTATTAAATAGTAAACTCACTTTGTTATCCTAAGAAAGATTAATAAATGTGTAGGAGAAACCTATGACTAAGGGAAAATAAAGTAACCCATTAGGAATGTTGAACACCTGGAATACTAATAGGGGTGTCATTCAGTATTCTTATAAACCACTTAAACATTTAAGCATCCAACACTCATAGCATATTCAATTGTAGTAATGAAAGAAAACATGAAAACATCCAACAACATCACATAACACATGAACTCCAAGATTTTTATGTGGAAAACCCAAAGTGAGAAAAACCATGATGAGGATCAACTCACAATATATTATAACTGGTTATATTATAGTACAAAAGTGCTCACTACAGGTGGACTCATTGTCCAATTAGACTCACTGCCCACTAAGAAATAAAAGAGATAAAAGATATTATGGCTCGTATCCAAGTTTGAATTGTTACAATTGCATCTATCATATGCATGAAATACAATTCCAATGAATCTCAAAATACAGACTCAAAACTTTTCATACTGATTGGAATCAACACTCTAATCTACTTTGCATTCACTCTATATTAAAATAATTTGCATCCAATAACTCTTATCACATGTCATCCTCAGTAAAATATTGAAAAGGATCAAACTTATATATCCACTTCACCTATAACATCAATTAGGTCAGCCTAATTAGATGTAATATACAAAATGTAGCTTGTTGGCTTAAGATCCTTACACACACGCTTCATGCAAAGATTCAAACCTTATACAAATTTGAAATAGGTTGGTATGAACCTATAATAACACCCACATAATAGATCATAACATACTAAACCTCTACAATACATCCAACTCATTAGGTAGGCACCGATGATGACCTAATAGCAAAATTTTCCAACTGTACAACCACATTCGAACATGTGGACCTCCAAAATCTATGCCAATTGGAATATACACTCATCTTACATCTATCAATATTTCCACAAAACAATAAAGCCAAAAACAAATCCGTGGAGAAGTGTGGGCTCGCCAAAGCATATGTGCTAAACTAGAGAATGCTTGTAACTGCCAAGCTGGACTTCTATTACTCATAACTCCAAAACCAAAAACCAAAACAAGATGAAACTTTGGAATTAGGTTCCTATATCAACCAAAAAATTTAGAAGAATAGAGAAAAATATTCATTAGTGGACCAGTGTGGACCCAAATACTGGATCCCCTATACACAAAATCACCTAAATTGACACTTAGTAAATTTCCACAACTATTGATTTCACTAGATCAAACTTGCTTGCAAAATTGTCTTACATGATCATCCTTAAACATATTCAATACACCCAAACTGATCTACACCATATTCTTCATATTGGGATACAATGTTGACATCAATGGCAACACTGCAATGTATAATTGTATACCTTATGCTCTTCCCACATGCTCATGTTGCCAACAAGTTTATCAATGACATCTCCTTATTCTTTCAACAAGGAAAATAAAAAACTATACCAACACCTCCCTTAAGAACAACTTAGGAGGACGTAAAATATGATGGGTCTCAACAAATGAGCCATTAGTGAAGGCTTTGATGAAGATGTCTGCAATATGATTTGATGTCAGACAGTACTTGAGATCGATGATTTGTTTATGAATCAACTCCCAAATGTAGTGCATGTGGATCTCTATGTGTTTAGTATGCTAATGATGGACCAAATTGCAAGAGATGTGAATCACACGTTAGTTATCACAAAAGATGAATGTTGGCTTTCGAAAGGGAATTCCAAACTTAGCAAGAATGTTCTAAAGCTAGATGGCCTAAGTAGTGTTATGCCTTACATAACCACTCCATTTTATTTTTGGCCAAAATGGGTCCCCCTTTGTTTTTTTCTTGGTGTTCTTGTTTGGGTCTTGGGAGTTGTTCTTTTTCTCCTAATTCTTTATTTTCTTTATTTTTCGGGTTCGGGTTTCAGGAAGGAACATGCACTTGTTACTTTTCAAAGGTTCAAGTCCCTGCTCATTTCCCGTTCTCGACCCCATCTTTTTCCTTGTGTCTTTTCTTTGTTCCTTCAGATTTGGGTTGCAGACCGACACTTACACTTGTTGCTTTGCGAAGTATAAGTTTTTGTGCATGTCCTGATTCCAATCCCTATGCTTTGTCTTGTATTTTTCTTTGTGTGTCGGAGCTGGGTATCAGATCAAAACCATTACTTTGCACTCTTCAAAGTGTAAGTTCCTGCATTTGACCCGATCCTGACCTCCACTTGTTGTCTTGTGCATTTGGCTTGTGTCGAAGTCGGGTTTCAGACCGGAACCGAAACCAAGAATTTTTCAAAGTTCAAGTTCCTGTTTCCAACCCGATCTTGACGTCCAACTCCCTTTGTGTCTTTCGAGATTGGACTTTGGACCATGACTTGAACTTTGCACCTTTTGAAAGTTCTAGTTTCTTCTTGAGTCTCGATCCCAGTTCCCACTCTCTTTGTGTGTTTCGGGATTGGACTTCGGACTATGACTTGCACTTTGAACTTTTCAAAGTTCAAGGTTCATCTCTCGACTCGATTCTGACTCCCACTTTTTTTGTTTGTTTGTCGGGTTTCGGACCGTAGGCCGTCAACTAAACTTTGCACTTTTTTAAAGCTCGGTCTCGTTCCATGTCTCGATCTCGACTCTCACTTGTCTTTGTTCTTACAACCTCATTATTTTTATGTCAGCCCCGATCCCAAGGCCCAACCAACCTGCAATTAATGTCATAACCACTCACATGTGTGAATGGGTTTTTATTCCACTGCTCCTCGATTTCCATCCATTCTGCTTTGAAGAGTTTGGCAAATTGAACGAGAGCTACGTCAAGCAAGGGTTTGGAGGGAGCGCTTTGATTTGTCACCATGTTGTCAGAATTCTTGGTTGCATTTGAAGGTGTGTGTTTTGTTTTCTCTTTCCTCTCTTCTTTTCGTTTTGTCTGTGTTTCTTTCAATGTTGTTGTTTTTGTTTTCTCTGTTCTCAAACCCTTTTGGTTCGTTGGCCGTGTTTTTCTTTTTTTTTGCGTTGTCGGTTTTTCTTTTTGTTCATGGGATTTTCCATCCTATTGTGCCCTAGGTTTCTAGGGCTTTTTCCATACTGACCAGTCGAAACTATGCTTGAATTGTTTAAATTCAAGTTTTGACTATTTTTATCAAAATCTTGATCCCAACACATAACCTAGTCCCGAAGGCACATTCTAGGGTATTGTTATAGTTATTTTTCCTTTGCTACTCTTGTTGTGTGATTCCCGATTCCCGCATATATTTTAGGATCGAGGATCAAAACTATACTTAATGTTTTGCAACTATCTAGTCTAGTTCCTTCACTCGCTCTGATCTCGACTTTCGGTATCTTATCGAGATTGGGTATTGGATCACCACCGTAATGTTAAAGGGGTTTCAACAAAAAGTGCTATTCCAAGTCCCACTTCCAGTCACTACATTACCATCAGGATTGGAAGTTGGATCAACACCAAATCATTGATACATCGATAAAAACATTGACTTGGTGTCACCCTGATCCTGACTCCCAATATCTTATCAAGATCGGAAATTGGAGTTGACATGTTCCCAATATGTGTACATAAGGTCTAGTTCACAATAGAGTCCCCACCCTGATTCCCAATATCCTATCAGGATCAAAACTCAGGAAGCTACTTACACTTGTCCATTATTATGGGTCTGGTTTTGAATGACAACCTGATCCTGACCTCTGATTCAACATCAGGATCGGAACTCTGCAAGACCCCTTTCATTGATTGCATTTTCTAACTACCACTACCTAGTGATGACCCGATCCCGACTCCCGACCACATTGTAGGATCGGACCGCAGATTGACATTGAACTTGTTTTACCATTAGGTATGGTGCCTAGTCATGACCCGATCCTGACTTCCAACAGAATTAAGTTTATGCTTAAAAGAGTTAAGTTCTTGGTTCTCTTTTGAACCCAAAACCTGAAGATGTTGAACTAACTTGTTGAATTGGATTTTAGCTCGAGTTGATGTTGATATAGTATGAATGCTTTTGTTTAAATTGCTCCTCACATATCTTTCATTTTTCTTAATAATTGTCAACATTGCAAGATAACTAACAAATGTCTGACTCTAAAGAGGAAGTACTTGCTGATGAAGTTCCTACTAAGGGACCATCTAAAGGAACATAAAAGAGAGCAAAGTCTAAGAGGCTAAAGCCAGAACAAGTGCCTCTTACTTTGAAGTATAAGTTCCAAGGGAACCCAATACCATCTAAGTTTGAGTCTGAGGTCATGAACATCATTGAAACATTGGTGGGACACATGGATTTGGAGTAGTTCTGAATAGATACCTTTTCATAGGATGTTTCCCCAAGAGCAAAGATAATTGCAGAGTCTAGGCTAGCTCATGTGGCCAGTTTTCCTATTGTTGTACAGTGTCCTGAGTTTATTCTAACTACTGCACACACATACAATCCTACTCAGAGGAAATGCATTAATGTGCAGGGTAATGTAATTATTGATTTAACCTTGACAATGATCAGACATGTTTTTGACCCTCCTCCTCACCCCAATCTTATGATTATGACTAAAGATAAAGCACTTGAACTATGGGAAAAGGATGTGCATGGGAACAAAAATATTATCAACAAACAGTGGCTGAAGAAAGAAAAGTTAGTGAAGAAAGTGTCACCTAATCCCAAGAGCTCAGAATTTTCTAAAGATATAGGGGATATGATCACATTATTGGCCAGAGTATTTGGAAAACCAAATTCTCGTTTCTTTGAACACTGGATGTTTCCTTTCATCCAATTGATTCTAGATGGAAAACAATACTTAGATTGGGGGAAGATTATCTCATATAACATTCATGACCAGCTCCTTAAAGTAACACAAACTAGGACATTTTATGTCTTCTTATGTCATGTACTATGCAGCAAGGATTAGACTATTTCCTGGGTTGAACACTAAAGGGTCAATGGATGATGGCCCAGATCAAAAGAAGGTTTGGGAACATTATGACCAACTTGAGCTTAAGGAGGCAGAAAAACATTTCAAAAGGGTCAACGATGCCTTTTTATATGTTGTAATCAATCAGCTAACAGGTGATATTGGTTTCAGATTGTCAAGGGAAGCTATGGAGTTCATTTGGAAATGGGTATATTGGTTTATTCAATACCCCAAGTCTACTTATCTCAAATTATTTGGTTTTGATGGTCACCTTTTTAAGCTGCCAAGGTGTTGTGGTGATAGGTAGATTTTAATGGATTTTTCTTGACAAGCTGCATAAGTAAATGCTAAATTCTCCTCACAACATAAGACTATTGCTTATTCTTTCCCCATGATATTGGGATTCTATTCTTGTTCTTCTTCAATAATGGCTAAGTCAGCAACAAAGGAATTTCAAGCTCTAAATTTCTAGCAGCACACTTTCAGAAAATCCTTTGATCCAAAGAGAAAAATGTATACATTGTACCCTTCTTAGTTTCCTCATCATCAACCATTTCTCAAGGGTTTCTAGGCCAACCTTCAGGATCAGTTTGAAGTAAGAAAAATGGGGTATGAGATATTTTGTTGTTAAAATGGATATTCCTAAAGGCACTACTGATGATGGGATCACACTTGATCCTAGGTATGATATGGATAAAGTGACCACAAAGAGTTTGGAGCCCATCAATTGGGCAGAAAAGGAAGAAACTAAGATCCATAAAATATCACGGGGAGTGGTGAATATAAGCTTGAAATGGATTGAACTCCGGTTAAAGAAGCCAAGAGTTGGGGTTTCAAAGAAAAGAGGTTCTAGGAGTGAACCTACTTCTTCTATGGAAACAAAACAATAGAAAAGATTAAAGAAGGGTGTTACAACAGGGGAAACAAAAGTAACTTATGATGTTGTTGTTGTTGGGGTTACTTCGGGTTTAGCTACCACACCCTTAACTATTGTTCATCCTGGGGAAGAATTTTATGAACAATCCCCTTCTGTTGTCCCTCTACAAACTAAGGATACCACTCCTACCATGCCATCAACTTCGAGAACAAAAAATATTGAAGAGAAGAGGCCTCATGTGATTGATCTAACAGAATCACCTATTTCTTCAGACTCTGAAAGAACTCTGTCTCAAGAAGGAGAATGACCCAAATGGGAAGAATATCTGAAGAAGGTTGAAGAGGAACCAAGAGAAGAGGAAACTGAGTTTGAAATTGGTAGCTTTTATAGTGAAGAATTGGGGTTGAATGAAGTGTTGATTGAAAAAGAGTAGGAGGAATTAATGGAAAGTGCCCAAAGGTTAGCTACTAAACAGGTTGCTCAAGAAGAAGAAGAAAAAAAAGGAAAATTGAAGAGCTAGCTTGAGAGAAGGAAACTACTGAGGCACTAGAGAAAGTAGAAGAAGAGGCCCTTGAATGAGAATTAGAGTGACAAAAGGAGAAAGTTTCACAAGGAACTTGGCTAAGGAAGAACTCTAGGCTAAAGAGTTAGAGTAGAAGAGGTTGAAAGATGAAGAGGAGGCTGCAAGGAAAGAAGAAGAAATGAAGGAGATAGAAGAGATTAGAACCTGAAATGAGAGAATGGAGCAAAAATGATTACCAAAAATAGGAAGATCAACAAAAGGATTCTTCTTAGAAAACCGTTGAAATAATTTCTCCTACACCTCCATCTTCGACACCTCCCAATGTTCAACAAGTAACCACTCAGCCAGCTACACCCACTTGGATCAAATTGAATTTAGAGAAGAGGCAACAAGTGCAAGCTCAACCAGTGACGTGGAATGATATGAGAGCAGAAATAGATAAAGTGAAGTCAAGGAAAAATCCTCAGGCTATGCATTCAACCAAGTTGACTGATGAAGGAGATTTGGTAGCAGAAATTGCTACCCCTATTGCTAATAAAGATGATAGATAATTGCAGCCTAAGGATTATCAAATAAGCACTGCTAATCTAGGGAAGCATACTAGGAATCAACAAATAAACCTGATAGATATTGTTTCCACCACCACCAAGTCAAGGTTAATTAAAGATAAGAAAGCCAAAGATGAGCTTAAGGAAGAAGTAGGGAAATATGAAGAATTTTTTGAAGCCTGAATTAATTTCATCCACTCCTAAGCAACCTACACCATCGGAGATCCCTGTTTTGATGAGCCGAAAAGAGGTGGATGGTTTGAGTGAAATGAAAAAGAAAGCCACATGGTTTGATAATTGGTTTAATGCTTTTAAATCTAACATGGAAGAGCATTTGGATGAAGGTTTTAAACATTATATTGTAGGACTTAAACTAGTTAAAACAATAGAAGAATCTATAAGAAAATGATGGGAAGAGGAAGAAAAGCTCAAGCAGTACTTGGGAAAACTAAAGGTGATTGCAAAAATTTTTGATGAAGAATTGGTCCAGTCATAGATTTCGGGTGATGAGGACCCTAAATATATTTCAAAGTCTATTAATGTGTCTAATTTCAAAAAATAGAATCTCATTGAACAAATAATAGCCATGCTTAAGGCCATTCATGAAATATGGGAACATGCAGGCATCTTTGAAGATATTATTTCAAAACTTAATGATAAAACTTTACCTCTAGATCATAGATTTGAATCATTAGGGGAAATAAAAAATTCTTGGGAGGAAAGACTTGATAAAATAATGAAGGAAGGAGATACTGCTGAGTTGACACTCATGGATAGGCTGCTAGACATTAGATGTGACATGTAGTGGGTAGTCACGGACATTGGTCAGTTGAGAGAAATTGTTGTTGTAGTGGAGAAGAAATTTGAAGATTCAAAGTTTAAAGTTGTCTGGGTTGATAGACCTAATGATGATACGTTGAAGCAAACTTTCTCTAATTATGATGAGTATCAAGGGGCTTCTCACGAGGATGACAAGTGAAATAAATTGTTTCAGTTATCTTTTTGGACAACAATACTATCATGGAAATTGTTGAGCAGGTGGATGACTTTGGATGAGGGTTGGTAAGTCAAAGATAACATGTGGTGATCAACAGAGGACTAAGTTGGGACTCACATCTTGGATTTTTATTGAAGAAGCAGATGGTGTACCTTTTTCAACTCCAACAATTTCAGCAAAAACAAACACTTGGAGTTAACTAGGCATCCTTATAATTGTGGATTTGGGCTCCAGATTGTGGATCTTAATTTTTGATAGGAGGAATTGATGCTAATTTTTTCTATATTTTAGAATTCTCTCCTCATTGTAAAGGTTGGCTAATTGATGTCATATTGGCTACCTTAAAAGAGATATTAGATACAATTTACTATTTTTACATCTTTTTATGCAGAGATACTCAAACACTTTTTACAACTTTAATGCAATTAGATATTAGTTTTACTATTTTTACATCTTTTTGTTGCGCATAAGCTTTTCTTATTTGATGAAAATCAATAGAAGACTCTGAATTTGAAAACCATTTTTGTTACATTATCTGTGGATGATATTTCTTGACATTTGTTGATCTGTTAATTTTAATGATGAGCTTATGGTATTTTGTTATTGAAAAATGTTAAAAACAAAGTGATGATGAATGATTGTATGCTTTAAATTTGCACTGTGAATGGATGCAATGGTATGAATTATTCTATAGATTGTGTTGTTTTATGGTTTTAGTTGGTTAAGAAAATACTCATTATGAAGTTTTCATGTCTGAATTAAAATAAATTTGTGTTCATGTGTTGTTGTCCTAAGCCTTTTTCTATCTTTGTCTGTTTATTCATACCCCCCCCAAACATTAGATTAGTTCATACTATCCAGTTTGTACTTGTTTACCAAAATGCCCCTTGAACATTATGGTTACATGGACCACTGAATAATAATAGCATAGTTGAGAACCAACTACAAAGACCTTGGAAGATGGGTGGTTTTAGATCATTTTATATTTTTCAGGAGAAATAGAGTAGAAATATTCTATTTTAATGTTGTCGTGTTACTTCGACCATCAACAAGTAGTAGTACTAATCACTCTTTGATACCCAACCTTTGTAGATGAAAAAGCAATAGCAAACTGCTTCTTGCTTGACCAACAAACTGGACTGGAACCAAGGGAGAAGCAATACCCTGAAGTAGACTTGTGATCCTGAGAATCGTCTACCCAATCTAAAATTGTATCCCACCAAGTCAAAATCCACAAGTTTGCTACATAGTGAATCACATAATTGTGAGTACCCTTGATGTAGTGAAGAATATTCTTAGTTGATTTTTAGTGTATCTCATGTGGCTCCTGCATAAACTGAGAGACCATGCCTACAACATATAATATATCGGGGCTCGTGTGAGTTAGATAAATGAGACTACCAACAAGTTTTCAATAAAAAGTGCCATCCACCAAGGGTGAAGAACACTTAGACTCAAGTTTGACCCTAATAGAAATGGATTTTGCATAGGCTTATAGTCATTCATGTGAAACCTTTGGATCATATCAAGTGTATGCTTAGGCTATGCAAGAGAGATACCTGAAGAATACTAAGTGATCTCAATCCCCAAGTAGTACAATAAGCCCAATTCTGACATAAAAAATTAATCATGAAGGGTAATTTTTACTGTCTGAATGGTGGATGAGTGACTTATTGTGATAAAAAAGTCATCAATATAGAGAACTAGGAAGGTGTATCATCCTATAGCAAAATGTAGAAATTAGGATCAAAATGGCATTGAGTGAATCCAAATTTCAGATGGAAGGAGTCCATCTTGGCATACCAAGCTTGAGGGGCTTATTTTTGGCCATAGAGAGACTTCTAAAGATGACACACAAGTGAAGGATCTTGAATGAACCCTTGCAACTACTACATGTATACCTCCTCCTAAAGATCATTGTGAAGGAAATAACTCTTCAAATCCATCTGATGAACTTCCCATCTATGTGTTGCAGCGATAGCAAGGACAAGTCAGATGGAATTCATTTTGGTGACTAGTGTAGAAGCCCTAGAGTAGTCAATCCAAAGAACTTGGGAGAATCCTTTGGAAACCAAGCAAGGCTTATGCTTTTCAACTGAGCCATCTACTCTAAATTTTGTTTGATATATCCACTTGCATCAAACAAGTTTCCTTCCATTAGGAAGTTCGACAAGATCCCAAGTGTGGTTCCTCTCCAAGGAACTTAACTCTTCATACATTGTTGCATCCCACTAAGGGACACTAGAAGCTTCTTGAAAGGACTATGGATTAGAATTTGTGGCAAGGAAGACATGTGGAGCCTCCTAAAATTGTGATCTTGTTCTTTTGTATCTAAAGGATCCCCTATCCAATCCCCTATTGACTGCATTTTTTTTTATCCCAAAGAGGCCGAGTGGTTGGAGAAGGAGGAGAATCATCATCCTATGAAAGTAGGTTATGTGAACCCTCATTATCATTATCACCATCTGAAGTGGAGAAATAAGACTCCTCATCAATATTGGAAGGATCATGATCCTTTGAAGAACTATCATCATGATGGAAGGACTCCAAATTAATGGTGGTGGGAGAAGTGGTAAGAGAAGAAGTAGAAGGACTCTCTTTGAAACAAAAACTCCTCTTAATGAACAATTTGTGCATGGTAGGATTAACAATCCTTTATCCTTTGACATCATCTAGGTATCCAAAAAATATGTAATGCTTGCTTTGTGGATCCATAGCCTTGCATTTCTCTACTAGAATGTGGGACCATGCACTAGATCCAAACACTCAAAAAGTGCTTAACTGAGAGTTTCTGACTAATCCAAGCTTGAAAAGGATTTACCCCTTCACAGATTTGTGACGAACATGGTTTTGGATATAACACACATAGTTAATTTCTTCTACCTAGAAAGGTGGTGCCAAAGACTTGGAGTGAATCATACAATTTTCCATCTCTTTCAAGGACTGATTCTTTCATTCTATAACTTCATTCTACTAACTATAGGGAACTATATGCTACAAATTAATTCCTTTTACTACATAATACTACACAAACCTATGGTTGACATAGTCCACCCATTATTTATATGTAAAATTTTGATGGATTTCCAAGTTTGTTTCTCTAAAAAATCCCTAAATTTGAAGAATGAATCAAAGAATTCTAAATTTTGTTTGAGAAATTACACAAAGGAATACCTAGAAAAGTCATCATTGAATGTAAAAACATATTGAGCTCTACTAAAATATGGCTATATAAATGGTTCTACCAAATCACTATGTACCAACTCTAAAAGATGTGAGGCTCTCCAAGCTTTTCCTTTGTCAAATTTCTCTTTAGGATGATTGCCAAGAATGCATCCTTGACAAACACCATAAAAAATATGTACTATAGGAAATCCTATAAAAAATTCCTATTGACTGAGATATTGCAAGTAGCAATAGTTCAAGTATCCAAACCATTGATTTCACAAATTACTCACATCATAAAAAATGAGTGAGTAGACCAAACGAAGGTGGATTAGGAAAAAAGTGAGAGAACAAATAAAGTCGAGACTAATTATCTACTCTGCCAATTGAGACTATAGAATCATTGTAAAAATCATGGATCACCACTAAATCAAGAGAAAACTCAACCCACTTGCCTATACCTGGGTATGTGCAGGATCATCATTGAAAAAAAAGGCCCCTAAGTGGCAAAAAATTCAAAAAAATTAGAGTTAGGCAACTTGACGTAAAAATTTGAATAAGTTATCTATATTATTTCAAAAATATGCAAGAATAGAATTTGTAGAAAAATGAATGTAGTTTCTAAACTACTAGGTTTATTTAAAGAAACAAAAAATCTATTTGGTGAAAATTTGAAATTTCAATGCATTAGTACTTAAATTTCAGGGGAAAAATTAGTAGGTGTCTGTCTGACCACCCTAACCACAATAAAATTATAATATTTTTTTATAAGATTTTAGATATAAATAGAGGACTCATATCCCGATATGATGCATATTTTTTTGTATTTTTTCCAAGTAAATAATTAATTATGAATTTTTATTACAACTTTTAGAAAAGATAAAAACTCGTATGTTTGACCACCTTAACTTGGTCAAAACTTCATGAATTTTTATTTTTTAATCCTATAGTATGTGAAGCATAGAATGTGACACATGTTTTGGATTCAAAAAATGTGATATCATTTGAAAGCTATAGATGTTTTTGAATCAACCTATCAATCAGGACTTTAGTCGTAATTCAAATAGAAAATGAATAATAATAATTTATTAAATTCAAAGTAAAGCATAATTTATATTGGTGGAAAGTTGAGAATCTCCTTTAAAAACCCTTTTTGTTTCATTAATTTTGGGTAAAAAAAAGTCGTTAGCCACATACCCATCATATCACCACTTTTTGGCCCATCATGATCTTGCACATACCCACCTATGTGAATGATTTGGTAGATTCATAGGAGATTAGTTGATAATGAGGGCACACAAAGAAAATCCTAAAATATACCATCCCCCATATTAACAAAACCTCTCCCACACACCTCAATAGGAGTGTTGTCACCCATCAAAATATAAGGCATAGTACATGGCTTAAAAGATGTAATTTCATCTTAGATGGATCCATGTAGTGCTAGGAACCCAAATAAATAACCCATATGGATGGTGGAGAAGAAACAACTACAAGGGCCTTTCCCTTTCCTTTCCCCTTGTTGTCTCTAGCCTTGTGAGACCCCTCATCTGAACTCTATTTGATGGAATCAAGAACACTAAGATTATTCTTTTCAAGAATGTGTGTCAAGTTACCAACTTGTTTTTTTATAAATTTGTGCTCATCATGACTAGGTATTTTATAATAGGCACATTTGACCTCTTCTTAGACTTATTGTCATTTGAAGATGTCTCATTAGCTACTTTTGGGGCAGCTGATTTTGTATCCTTCTCTTTTCTCTTTTTGTTTCTTATCCTTGTAACTACTTCGTCCTCACTGTTCATTTATGCCATGGTTTGCAACCAAGGAATGTGGTGCAGGGGCACCTACAACCATGTTACAAAGTTCATTTTGGTAGAAGTCTATCCTGAGGGACTTTAGGCGAATCTTGAAGTTTCAAGTGTTTTATCTTAGTAGGTATTGAAAATAAGGTCTAAAAAGACCACTCTTTCATGTATTTAGGGGTTTTGGTGTTTTGATGGTCAAATGTGCACAAGTGCACTCATGTATCAAATTTGAAACTATAAGCCTTGGAGGAAAAAAATTAGAATTTGTAGGTAGGTGGGCAAGAGTGAGGTCTTTTTGGTGTCATGGGATTGAATTCAAGGTGATTGGGAGTCATAAAGGCCTAAATATCAATGGTTGCACAATAATGCTATTAAGTGCACAATTAAGTTGTCAAAACACAGTTTTAGGGGTAATTAGGAGTTAGGATTTTAAAAGATAGTTAAAAGGAGTTAGACAATTGGATGTTGATGTAAAAATGTATTTAGATCTATAAAAGGCTCGAACCAAGTTTTGTTCAATGATTTTTGAAGGATTTCATAAGAGAAACAATGTGCATTTTGTTGCTACATCACAGTTTATCCTAAATTCCAGAACTTCTTCTCTTTTGTACGGCCCATACAGTCAAGGTGATGAATTAGAATTCTTTTATTTGTATAGAAGAATGTGTTAAGTCTCATTTGGAACAAATTTGAGTGTTTTCCATTGGGTTTTGGGAAAGAAATATCATTTTTTTCTAAAAACTGTTTGTTGGGGTAGTGAAAGCACAGTTTGAGGAAGAAAATGAAAAACCAGTCATCCCACCTACTGTAAAACTATGTGTTTCGGTGGGATGACATATTTAATGTTTTTTTGTGTGTTCAAATGGTTGGGCAGCCTGTGGAGTTGTGGTTTTGTCATGGAGTAGTGTTCTAAGGGCTGGTAACAATGATTTTATATGAAAAATGGTGGGTTCAAGGGTGGTTTTTGTGATTCATTGATGGAAACAACTTGGGAATGGTGTGAAATGCTTGTGCAGACCCTAAACAAGTAGTTTTATGTTTTGGTTGGGCTTGGAAGGCCTTGTGAGGGTGAAATGCTGAAAACCCTAGGCTTTTACATGTAAAAGAAGGGTTTGGTGAACTTACAGTCTAGAGGTTAGTTATCTGAGTTTTGAAGAGTGAATTGGTGGTTTTTCATCATAACACAACTCTGTCCAAAGAGTTTCTATAGAAATAAGAGGATCTTAGGATACTTTTTTTGGAAAAGAGGGCTAGTTCTTGTATCCTTTTGAGTAGGGCAGTCTAGTGAAACTAGGTGTTGGCCTAATGAACCTTGAAGAATCTGATTGAAATAATGTATTGGGTCTTAGTAGAGGCATAAAAGATGTTGATATAGGTCTTTGTGTAATCAGATTGTGTTGGGTAGTTGAGTTGCCTTGTGTGTTTTGGGATTGATGTCAAAGTGGCATATTTGAGAGAAGTTGTGTCAATTTGTTTCATGGGTCTCCACCACCTCCGCATCAGAATGTGACTTAGAATATTTTAGAGTGCCCATCTGGATTAGCTTAGGGTGATCCCACAATAGTGGGTTACACTTTTTGGACAAATTTGACATTGAACAAAATGTTTTTAACTAAATATTCACTTTCAAACACCTATAGCTGCTAAACCATGAGGAATTTGAAGATGATGCAAAATAGTGATTTGTGACATTTTATCTATAGATTTTAAATATATTTTAAAAAAATTGGAATCAAATTGCATTTATTTTTCCATCTCCTTCAATAACTATTTTTTAACAATAAACACCATTTTTGAAGAGTGGTGTTTACTGTATAACATATAACATTTTTCTATGAAGGATAAAATTCTATTTTTTTCGAATTTAGATTTGTAACTATGATATCTAGCTCCTTCATTTGGTTTCATAGTGTTTTAATGAATATTTATTTCTTAATTAACTTTTGAAGTCAAACCAATTACGATTTAGACATAGGTTTACTGTAGAACACATAACTTATTTTTGTACATGTATCAAAATTCTTTTTTTTTTTGTTGGATCAAGGGCATCAATACCAAGAGCATAGATATTTTTTAGTTTTTTTGGTAATCTACTATTTTTCCACATGTGTAGAACATAGAACTTGATTTTTGGTGAAAAACCTACATTCACAAGAAATAAAAAAAAAATGATAATCAAATTAAATATATTTAAAATTATACTTTTGAGAAACTTATAATAATGACTACATACTTACAAAACATAAATTTTAAATGAATTCATTTGATCCCCCAAAAGGTAAATCAAAATTGGTTTTTTATCAACATTTTGATAGGTGTAGAGGAGACTCCATTATAAGTATGGTTTAAAACTAGCGGGGTTCTATCTATAGGGGTTTGATCTAAGGGGGTTTGATCAAGCAATCTTCAATTAAAATACTTTAAATGGATCATTTCAAGGCTTAAATCATTATATTTTCTAAAAATATGTGATTTCATAAAAAATCAAGATGTCCCAAAAAATGTAACCCATTATTATAGCAACACCCCTTATCTTTCTCTCATATGAGAGAAGTAGAAAAATTATCTAAAGATGGCATGGCAAATTTGGACCCAAGTGCATCCTTAGTAGCATAGAAGGTAGTAAAAAATACTAAATATTTAGAATTTAGCTTAGAGAGAATACTTAGAATAAGCATTCCAAGTATCGATCCACATTGCTTTGGTTGTAGCCTTAGTGATTTCAATCTTGTGAAGAAATCCTAAACTATTTTGAAGTTACCTAGAATTAAATTGATTAGTTCATTTTCCAAAAGATGACCCCTCATAGAATCTTGAGTGTGTTGAACATTCAGAATACTGAGAGGGGGGGTGAATCAGTATTCTATTAAACTTTTGAACACAACTTATCCAATCACAAAAACACATTAATAGAGATAAAGAATGAAAGTATGAAGTATCCACAAAGTCACAAAACACATGGACACCATGATTTTTATGTGGAAAACCCAATAAGGGAAAAACCATGGTGAGGATTAGCTCACAATATATTATATCTAAATATAGTATATTACAGTGGCTCACTTCTAGGACACACTGTCCTTATAAGGCTCACAACCATGAAGTGGCCTCCATAACTTCCATTATGCATATCATCTAAGACCCTAGGTTCTTGTTCCTCATTAACACATATTAATAGGATTACATCTTTATTTTTCTAGTATAAATCATTTTGCAAAATAACATACTTAATGGCATGCAATTTTAGAGTCCTTTTTTATTATCATGCATGCCCTTTTGACATTTCATATTCTGCAAATAATGGATAATGTATTTATACCATAGATATGTTTGCAACTTACATTCATCTGTAGGTATCTCTTCTTCCAAGTTGTTCACTTGAACAACTTCAAAATTAGATTTAACCACGAGTTTAGCTAGTCCCCGACCATTGACTAACTTTGTGATTTGTAAGTCAATATTAAACTCCAAAATATTGTTAATCCACCTTCATCTTCTTCATGTTACTTCTTGTTATGTGAAAATTTCCTTGACTGTAACTTATGAGGGACATATGTAATGACTTTATCCCTAACCAAATAAGGCCTAAAGCTCTTTGCAACCTTGACTAATGCATACACATGTTTCTCTATGATGTCATATTTAAGTTCATATTCTTGGAGAGACTTACTAAAGAAGAAATAGGTTTTTTACATCCTTCTTCATTCTTTTATAACAAAAAAACATCAATAATGTGGAAAGAAGCAAAGGAAAATATTTGAAAATATTTTGAAAAATGTGGGGACTTCAGAACATGAGCTTTTTTTATAACATATTTTATATTTTGAAATGCTTTAGTGGATTCCCTACCCCAAGAGACCAATTCTCCTTTCTTCAAAATATTTGAAATGGGTTTGGTTGTCTCTATAAAGTTTGTAACAAACCTTCTCACAAGGTTGATTTTTTCAAAGAATGATTGGACTCCTTTTATAGTTTTAGGTTGTGGAATCTTATCTACAGCTAGAACTCTTTTTGGACTAGTTCTAATTCCATATTTTGAGACAACTTGATCTATCAATTTACCTTCAATCACCCCAAACATAAATTTATTTGGGTTCAAAGATATGATATATTATATGGCTCTAATAAAATATTTTTAAGGTGCAGAAAATTATCTTCAACCTTTTTGGAGAAATCAATTAGATCATCCTAATACACTTCCATGATAATATCAATAAGGTAAAAAAAGTTGCATCTATTTCTCTTTGAAATGGTGCACTTGTATTTGTTAGCCCAAAAGGAATTTTGATATAAACATAAATACCCCAAGGTGTTGTGAATGCAGTCTTGTATTGATCAGATTCTTTCACCTTCACCTAGTTGTGTCTTGAGAATATATCCATCATTGAAAATAATTCACAACCAGTCACCTTTTGTGGCATAGCCTCCATTTTGGGAAAAGGATAATTATCCTTTAATGAAGACATATTTAGGTTTTTTAAGTCTACACACAATCTAATGTCTTCATTCTTCTTCTTACTAGCAACAAGTTTGAAACCCAAGTAGAATATTTGATTGGCTTGATAATTCCCCCATCACTGAGTTTCATAATTTTTTGTTATAAATTTCTGGTGCTAGCGTGGGATTGATAGGTCTATGTTTTGTCTGAAGGGCTTGACATCTAGTTTTAGAGGATTCTCATGTTGAAAAAATAATCTCTATGTGCCTTGAGATCATCATAAACAAAGAAAACACATGCATATACTTTCTAAACAAAGCAACAAGCATAGTTCTTATTACTAGACTTGGTTTTTTTCTAGTATAGCTTTTTAGGGGAGGTCTCATTTCCCAAATTTATCTCTTCTAAATCCTTTTCATGTATAGAAGGTGGTTTTGCAATGTGTTTATCTATACCATCAAAGGCTCTTTATAAAGAAACTAATCCCTTGGGAAGTTTATTATTCTTTAATTGAATTACCTCATTCCCCAAAATTATTTCTTTTCCATCCAAAACCTCTAAAAATATTTGAAAATCAATTTCCTGGTTGTGGTATTCATCAATACAATGCAACAATTCTAGCAAGTATTGGCCATCACTGAACACTTTCCATTTACTTACATTATCAGGAATAGATGCTATACTTTTCATTTCCACTATGGAAATCTCAGCTAGTGCAATATCATTTTTTTATGGAAACATTTTCTAAAAAATCTTTCATGTACATTATTGGTTCTCTCTATCCAATTTATAAAAACTGTATCAAATAATTATAAAATATCTCACACAATAGCTTTATACTATTTTAATATTTTATGTTTTGATGCATACATACCTCTAACTTGAGAAACCACTAACTCAAAATCTCCAAAGACTCTAAGTACCTTGATACTATGTCTCACATCTATGTTTAGTCCAAGCAACACTACTTCATATTCTACAACATTGTTAACTGTGCATTCAAATTTTAAATGAAAGGAGTAACTAAAATATTTTCCTTTAGGTTGTATAAGAATAACACTTGTTCTTGAACCTTATCTAGATAATTCCCCATAAAAATACATCAAACATGGATCATTATTCTTATTTGATGTCTAAATTTCTTCTTTCAATGTATATGTATACACTTTATCTGACTTAGGACCTTCAATCCTAAAGTTGTCAATGCCAATTTTAGAAAAACACACCTAATTTGTAAGCTCAATATTCTCAAATAAAGTGAGAGATTTATTTTCTCTATCTAGCTTCACACTTTTTTTTCATTTATAGGAACCATGACATATGAAAAATATAATTTTATTATTCCGCCTACTACTGTGGACCATTTTATTGATAACATCCCATACTGGGGTGGGATATCAACAACTGAAATATTCATGCTAAATTTCTTCTTTAGGAAAGCAACTGGCTTGAATTCTACATCTTTCATAATCCCAATGTCTGGGACTTCTCTTGAATCCATGGAAAAAAAAATTATATATGCCTTGTTAACTTGTAATCCCAATCCATTCATAATTACAAGGGGCATAACATTGGTGGAAGCTCCATAATCTATCATACAATTCTTTATTAGTTTGTCATTTATGAGAAAAGTGGAATAAAGCGAGTCAACCTAAGAAGGAAACTTAGTTAAGGTTGTTCCTAAATACACCTCTAGTATTTTAATATTTGAATCAATTTTTCAAACTTAATGACTTTTTTTTTAATTTTCTTAGATTGATCAATAACTTTCTTTATTTTTGTATAAATCATTGTAGCATTATTGATCAAAGCTAATGCCTTGTCTTTGTGTTCCTCAATTCTTATATTTTCTAATAATGGTACTTGTTGTCGAATAAAGTTTGCACCCTTGCTAGGCTATCAACTAAAGCAACCTATCGACACATGGGAACACTTTGAGGTTGTGGGTGACCTGGGAATGAAGTGAACCTCTAGATTATGGGTTGTTTCCCCTTAAGATACTTTGAGAAAAATTGAAAAATGATAAGGGAAAGAGTAAGAGGGATGAACTCGAATTTTAAAACCTATCACTAATAGGTGATGCACCAAAGATAAAAAAATGACAATACTGTAGAAAACTCACATAAAATCTCAATAGAACTAAACAATCTCACAATACAGAGGTTTATGCTTATAAAAATGAGTCTATGTAAGGTTCTGACTATTCTAGTGCTTAACACAAGGAAAACAAGATGTCTTCACATATATAAACACAGTAGAAAGAGATCACTAACATAAACCAGCTTTATGACATAATATTCTTTCCATCCAGTACTGAAGGAATCTGATAAAATAGAGGATTACACAGGATTTTATCATGCAACTCACAAACAATACTAAGACAACAAAGAAAATCTGAAAGGAAATGACATTCTATTAAGAAAATGAGGAGTCCCTGTGTTACAAGTTTGTAAAAAAAATGAGTTACAAAGTCTGAATAATGCTCTTTCAGCAGTCTCCTAACCAAGAACTGGTTTACAAAAGGGAAAAAATGCCATATATACAACCAAGAGGGTCGACCCCCTACCCTAGGGTTTTCAAAAAATGAGTTGGCGCCTAGACGCGTCAGCCCTAGAAGTGCTTTGGAAAGAAGTTAATGAAGCATTCAATGTGCATCCCTCCTTCATGTCGATAAGAGATCGCTCCAGGGATGTCTTAAGATCTTTTACAGCTGTCGCCATTCAGATTTTTTAGAATCACCTTGAATGCCCTACGACATGGTCATTAATGCCCCTTCACTCTTCCAGCTATCATCCCCAGCTGTGCACATCTCAAAGGTAGAGGGTTGCTCTACAGAACGCATGTCGGTGAGAGGTGAATCGTGTTTCCTTAATGCGAGCACATCATAGAGTAGCTATCGGCATAGCTTAGGACTGTTGGCGGGACCTCTCACCAAGTTGTGGGAGTTAGAACAATGTTCATTTCCATGGGCAAGCTGATCGCTATCGGCAAGACTCCCCTCTTTCGGCAGGACCTCATCGAGTTCCTTTCTTCTCCCCGAGCCTCCTTTATTTCGGAAAGACCTCATCGGGTCGGTGAGACACTATGGCGAAGGCGAGATCCTTTGGAAAGCTTACTCCATGTCGGCAAGACCTTGGATGTCGGGGAGAAGTCATAGCAGGTAGCTAGAGTCACACCGACATGCCTATACCATTCAGCAAGACATCCGTCGGTCAGCAAGACCTCATAGTGATGTCCTCATCTCCTGGCGAAAGCACTCCCTTTTGCTGAGGCCTTTTTACAAAACTGGTAGAGGCGAGACCAAAACGGCATCGGAACCGGGACTAGGGCGAGAAAGGGGGAAAAAGCAAAGACAGATGAATCCTAGAGGAACCGGGATCGGGACCAAATCTGTCACTAAAACTTTCTTCAAGATTCATTTTCAGATTCTGACCCGGTCCCACCCTCGACAAAACTCAAAAGAAGGCGAGGGAAAGGACAAAAAGTAAGAAGACAAATGGGAGAAAGCAACCCCGACGAAACACAAGGAAGAAAGGAAAAAGAATGGTAGAAATGGGAACAGGGCCAACAACAAAGAAGCAGCAGAACCGGAACTGAAACTAAATCCGAACCTGAAACTTTCTTCAAGTTTTCAGGTTCAGATTTCGTTCCGATCCTGCTCCCAAAAACATCCAAGACACAAAGGAAGAAAAGAAAAACATAAGGGGGGAACCAAGGAGGTAGAGACAACCCTCGACCCCAGGCCACGAAGAAAAGGAAAGAAGAGAGAGTGGGACCGGGGTCAGAATGAAACGAAACCAGGAACCGAAACTTTTGGAAAAGTTCCAAGTTCGGTTTCCGACCTGGTCCCAGTCTTGGGAAAAGAAAGAAAACACACAAAGCAAAAGAAAGAAAGGCGGGATCGAAACTAAAACCATTCCCGGGAAAAACACAGCAGGGGTGGGGGCGGTAACAAACCCGAAACTGAAACTTTCATCAAGCTTCAAGTCTGAACTCCGTCCTGAACCCACCTCCGACAAAGGCAAGGAAGAGAGGAAAAAAGGGCAAGGAAGAAAAGAAAGGGAAAAAACTACCCCACGGTCAAAATGCAAGGTCAAAGAAGAGAAAAGGACACACACAAGCGCGAAACCAGAACCAAAACTAGAATGAAAACAGAAACTAGAACTTTTGAAAAGTTCCAAGTTTGGTTTCGGTCCAACTCTGCCTCCGACAAAGAAAGAAAAGGCGGAACCGGGGTCGGAACCGTATCAGAAAAAGGAACTTAAACCTTGGAAAAGTTCCAAGTTCGGATCCCGACCCAGTTCCACCCCCGGAAGAACAAGAAAAAGGCAAGAAGAAAGAAAAAAAGGAAAGAGGGAAAGACAAGGCAAAGCATAAAAAGAAAATCCCACCCCCAAACTGAAGATATGCACGCTGGGCTCAACCCTCTTGGGAGCCACATTTAATCCACGTGGCGAAAATAGAAAAAATTCATTTTCTCCTGCATCTGCACAAGAAGCAAACAAGTTAGAAAATAGGTAATCTTGATGCAAGTGCCCCTCCATTTGGTCTTCGAGAACATCTGAAAGCATGGGTTACCCTACCTGATTGAGCCCATAGGTGAAAAATGGGTAACATTTCTGGCGACCTTTGCTGGATGTTTGCCTGCTAAACTAGAAGACCAGTAGCATAGGCCTATCCATTGGGCATGGAATCATTGGGAAAACTCAAAAAAGATCAAGAGAAACTTTGCACATGGCCAAAACATATGGTAACTCGAGAAACAGATCACTTGGAAACTTATTGAAAGCAAGAAAAACTGAAAAAAAACTATTTACATGTGTTGGAACAACACTTAGGGAAAGAAATAGTAACTAAACCTACCCTGTTAGTACTAATAAGAAATTGGTCAAACAAACCCATTAACAGGTTGGGTGAAATAACTACCCTTTCTAAAAAATTTACAATGTTTGCTACGCTAGAGAACAACTAAAGAGAAATGAAGCAGGCATGAGAAATTAACCGATGGCTGCAAGACTTCTTGTAGAACATATTCAGGCTTACTAACCTTTTCATATGGAATGTAAACATTCCTGTTCTGAGGTGGGAAGGTAACTTGAGTGTGCTCCTCCTGAGCAGTATCATGCTTGGGTGTAACATACATTCTTGGTGTAGTATTGGACTCCATCCGAGCTAGGTACCTGATTGGACAGCCCCTGGTAAGGGTAAAACTTGAACTCTCCTCCTGTTTGATAAATTTATCTTCTCTAAAGACTTCATCTTTTCCTTGAAAAGATGCTAATTGGAGGTAATATGCAGGTTGTTCATTGGCTGCTACAGTCTGATCTTCTTGACTAAGGAGATGATATCCCTGTTGGATAACTAAAAACAAATCTTCAGACTGTGGCTCGTTATGCTCTTTGTCCATGACAGAATATACCTCCTCTTCAACAAAGTGGGGAAGCTCATTTAATAAGTTCACAAGCTGCATGGCATTATCTTCAAAAACTTCTTCAATAGTCTCGCCAACTTGAATGGGCTGATCACATGCTTCCTTTTCATATGATACTAGTTCATCATCAGGCATAGATGCTATCATGCATGTGAGATCTTTATCTTCATCGAAAAATTGAGGAAGTTCATCGAACAAGTCAGCAATATTCTTTGGCCATTCCAAATCGACTAGTAAATCAGGAACCTGCATGCTCTCTTCAGCTTGCTTAACATAACCAGGCAGTTGATCAAATAAAGAAGTGAATTGTTCCTCTTCATGTGGCTCCTTTTATAGTGAAACTTGGGTATCCTCTGCCTGCAAGTGAAGACCTTCAACTGTCTGGTGTCCTACTTCCTGCCTCTCCTCCTGTTTGAGCTTTTCTTGCTGTAGTCAGTAACGTGCTACAACTAAATGCATTGGGTTTACTTTGCTAATTCTCTCCTTGAGGAATAAGCCATCTAGATCAATGGGCTGCTCTTGAGGGATGATGGACTGATCTTGTTCAGGTACTACATTCTCTTCCATCGAATTGAATCCCTTAAAGCTTGGAATTTCAAACTGAGAAGACTTACTAGGGGAGTCAAGAGGCTGACTTTGCCTAAAGTTGGCAAACTTGTACTTGGGAACCTCCTGTTCGAAAAATTTTAGCCTCCTTTAGGCCTCTTTTGCAGCCAGCTGTTTGGCAAGGTTCTCCTCAAATTGCTTCTTTTGCAACTCCTCCATTAGTTGGTGCTGATAATCTGAATAAGCTTGAGTGTTCTACACCTTAGCAGAGAGTAGCTTCATTTGTTCTTCCTTAGTAGCTATTTCTTGTTCAAGGCCTTCCTCGAACCAGATTCTTTTTGCCACTCTTTCTCGATCATAAAAGTAGACTTGCTCAGCCACTTCTTGTTGTTGCACAATGGTACCCTGATGCATCTTGATATGAATCAATATCTTAGATAGGCACACAAGCACCTTACTAATATCATTAATCTTCATATTGCGAAGACCTTGACTGAGATCCCACAACGTATGGTCAATCTATTGGAGTAGTTCCAATACACTCTAATATGGATGTGTAGGAGCAACATACTCATGATATGGAGGGTAATAATAAGCATCTTCATAATTATTTGACATCTTTTCAGTTAAAGAGCTAGAAACTCAAAATTAACAGATTGTTTTGAGACATACCAAGACCTATGTCTGTGAAACCAGAAGATTTGAGCTCAGAGTCGCCAGGTATGTAAAGAAAATGCCTCGAAAAGGCTAAAACTAATGTTGTACACACCAAACAGCAGCAATAAAATGCATAAATGTGAACTGAGAAGTAATTCACAGTCCCACCGGGCGTGCCAGAAACTGTTGTCGAATAAAGTTTGCACCCTTGCTAAGCTATCAACTATAGCAACCTATCGAAACATGGGAACACTTCGAGGTTGTGGGTGACCTGGGAATGAAGTGAACCTCCAGATTATGGGCTGGTTCCCCTTAAGATACTTTGAGAAAAATTAAAAAATGATAAGGGAAAGAGTAAGAGGGATGAACTCAAATTTTAAAACCTATCACTAACAGGTGATACACCAAAGATAAAAAATGACAACACTGTAGAAAACTCACAGAAAATATCAATAGAACTAAACAATCTCACAATACAGAGGTTTATGCTTATAAAAATGAGTCTATGTAAGGTTTCGACTATTCTAGTGCTTAACACAAGGAAAACAAGATGTCTTCACATATATAAACGCAGTAGAAAGAGATCACTAACATAAACCAACTTTATGACATAATATTCTTTGCATCCAGTACTGAAGGAATCTGATAAAATAGAGGATTACACAGGATTTTATCATGCAACTCACAAACAATACTAAGACAACAAAGAAAATCTGAAAGGAAATGACTTTCTATTAAGAAAATGAGGAGTCCCTGTGTTACAGGTTTGTAAAAAAAATGAGTTACAAAGTCTGAATAATGCTCTTTTAGTAGTCTCCTAACCAAGAACTGCTTTACAAAAGAGAAAAAATTCCATATATACAACCAAGAGGGTCGGCCCCCTGCCCTAGGGTTTTCAAAAAATGAGTCGGCACCTAGAGGTGTCGGCCCTAGAAGTGCTTTGGAAAGAAGTCAATGAAGCATCCAATGCGCATCCCTCCTTCATGTCGGCAAGAGATCGCTCCAGGGATGTCTTAAGATCTTTTACAGCCGTCGCCATTAACTCGCAACCTTCGAGTCTGCCATTAATATTTTTCAGAATCGCCTTGAATGCCCTGTGACATGGTCATTAATGCCCCTTCACTCCTCTAGCCGTCATCCCCAACTATGCACATCCGGAGGTCAAGGGCTGCTCTGCAGAACACATGTCGGTGAGAGATGAATCACATTTCCTTGATGCGAGTACATCATAGAGTAGCTATCGGCATAGCTTAGGACTATCGGTGGGACCTCTCACCAAGCTGCGGGAGTTAGAAAGATGTTCATTTCCGTGGGAAAGTTGATCGCTATCGGCAAGACTCCCCTCTTTCGGTAGGACCTCATCAAGCTCCTTTCTTCTCCCCGAGCCTCCTTTATTTCAACAAGACCTCATCGGGTCGGTGAGACACTATGGCAAAGGCGAGACCCTTTAGTGAGCTTACTCCATGTCAGCAAGACCTTGGATGTCGGGGAGAAGTCATAGCGGGCAGCTAGAGTCACACCGACATGCCTATACCATTCGACAAGACATTCGTTGGTCGGCAAGACCTCATAGCGATGTCCTCATCTCCTGGGGAAATCACTCCCTTTTGTTGAGGCCTTTTTACAAAACTGGCGGGGGCGGGACCAAAACAACATCGGAACCAGGACCAGGGCGAGAAAGGGGGTGGAAGCGAAGACAGATGAATCCCAGTGAAACCGGGATCAGGACCAAATCCATCACTGAAACTTTCTTCAAGTTTCATTTTCAAATTCCGACCCGGTCCCGCCCCTGAAAAAACTCAAAAGAAGGAGAGGGAAAGGATGAAAAGTAAGAAGAAAAACAAGAGAAAGCAACCCCGACAAAACACAAGGAGGAAAGGAAAAAGAATGGTAGAAATGGGATCGGGGCCAACAATAAAGAAGCAATGGAACCGGAACTGGAACTAAATCCGGACCTAAAAATTTCTTCAAATTTTCAGGTTTGGATTCCATTCCGATCCCGCTCCCAGCAACATCCGAGACATGAAGGAAGAAAAGAAAAACATAAGGGGGGAACCAAGGAGGAAGAGACAACCCTCGACCCCAGGCCATGAAGAAAAGGAAAGAAGAGAGAGCGGGACCAGGGTCGAAATGAAATGAAACTAGGAACTAGAACTTTTGGAAAAGTTCCAAGTTCAGTTTCCGACTCGGTCCCGGTCCCAAGAAAAGAAATAAAATGCACAAAGCAAAAGAAAGAAAGGTGGGATCGGAACTAAAACTGATCCCGGGAAAAACACAGTGGGGGCGGGGGCGCAAACAAACCTGAAACTGAAACTTTCATCAAGCTTCAAGTCTGAACTCCATCCCAAACCCACCTTCGACAAAGGCAAGGAATAGAGGAAAAAAGGGAAAGGAAGAAAAGAAAGGGAAAAAACTACCCCACAGTCAAAACACAAGGTCAAAGAAGAGAAAAGGACACACACAAGCACAAAACCGGAACCAAAACCAGAACAAAAATGGAAACTGGAACTTTTGAAAAGTTTCAAGTTTGGTTTTGGTCCGACTCCGCCTTCAACAAAGGAAAGGAAGGGGCCCGACAAAGAAAGAAAAGGCAGAACCGAGGTCGGAACCGGATCAGAAAAAGGAACTTAAACCTTGGAAAAGTTCCAAGTTTGGATCCTGACCCAGTTCCGCCCCCGGCAGAATAAGAAAAAGGAAAGAAGAAAGCAAAAAAGGAAAGAGGGAAAGACAAGGCAAAGCATAAAAAGAAAAGCCCACCCCCAAACTGAAGATATGCATGCTGGGATCAACCCTCTTGGGAGCCACATTTAATCCACATGGTGAAAATTGAAAAACATCATTTTCCCCTGCATCTGCACAAGAAGCAAACAAGTCAGAAAATAGGTAATCTTGATGCAAGTGCCCCTCCATTTGGTCTTCGAGAACATCTGAAAGCATGGGTTACCCTGCCTAATTGAGCCCATAGGTGAAAATGGGTAACAATACTAAGACTTTAATTTGTGCCATATCAAATGGTACATAACTAGGAGAATTACTAATAGGAGAATTGGATAGAGAAGTAATAATTAGCTTTCCTTTCTCTTTTGTAGTGATCTTCTATACAAATTTGTCTTTCATCTTTTTTCTGCTCAACTTTTAAGCTTTGATATTTTTCTTTTATCAAAGGTGAGAAAAGTTTATCGCATGACTCCTTAGGATTTTTTCCTTTAACTTCAACATGTTTTTTTGGGAAAAACCTTGTCCTCATTTTTATTTTCCCTTATAAAAATGTTGTATGGTTTCCCTTGATCAACATTTTTTTCACTTCTCAAGTTATAATTTCTCTTAACTTGATCTATAGCAGCAACAATCAAGGCTCTAATATCTTCATCTGATGATCTTCTCAATCTCTCCTCAAAGCCAAAAGATTTCATATTATGTAACTTGAAAATTTCTTCTTCCTCATCAAAGAACACCTATTGATGATACCCTCATTTTTTATGTCTCTTATCATCAATATCTAATTTAGTACCATCCTCTTCAGAAGAATAGTATTCCTCACTTGTAGAAATGTATAACCTTATTAAAAACATATTCATTTCCTTATTTTCATTATAATGTGTATCATTGCAATCATCAAATGGGCTAGTAGAATCCTCAAAGGATTGAGAAACCATGCATTGCACAAGTGAATGTGGTAGCTGGAAATCTATGTAGCATGGGTTTTCATCTATGACATTAGCATTAGGTCTCATCAAATGGTTTGGGGTATCCTTGCTTGATGAGCCATTTTGATTGCTCTAAATAGGTTTTCCATTATTCCAAGTTGTGTTGTAGGGTTGATTAGACAACTTAGGAATTTTTTCTTTCTTTTGATAGTTGGATCTATCATGAGGTAAACATTTTTAATTTCTAGCAACTTTGTAACTCAAATATTTCAAATTATTCATAACTTTTTCCAACTTGTCTCCAAATGAAAATGTCTTATTCTGATGTCCTTTGGGATTTTTCAAGATTTTGAAATCTTCCTTTTTATATTTTTACCTTTAATACATTTTGGTTGTTTTCCATATTTGTATCAATTTTAAAAGCATCTCTTAGAGATTGATGGTTTTTATCTCTCAACTCATAGCCTATTTTAGCATCAAAAGAATTATAGTGTAGAAATAAACACATAAACTCATTAGCTCTCAAATATGGTGGAATTTTATTCATGACCCGAGTAAATATAGCATTAAAATTAGGTACACACTCATTAAATCATTTACTTATTCTAGTGAACTCATTGATAATAAACTTGGGGTTTATTTTTTCCCCATAATATTCTCTAAAAACCCTTTTGAATTCTTCCCAAGACCCAATGTTTGAATTAGGGAGACCTCTATACCAATCCCTAGCTTCATCAATCAAAGATTACATGAATAGCTTCATCACTACATCTTCATGTTCAATTTAAAATTTATCAGTTCGACATTCAAGAAAATTTTAAGGTGATCTTCACCAGATAAAGCATTGTTACCAAAAATATGACCAAAGAAGACCTTGCCTCATTACAAATAACATCAAGATATATAAGTATATTAGTAAAATTTAGCAACCTATACCTATGTAATTATGTCCCTTTCTGGGAATTATATCATATTTTTTCAAATAAATGTTTGATTAGGTGGAGAAATGGAGTGTACAATGTCACTCTTTTCTCCAAAGAATCACTCAAGAATATCCTAGGGGTCTTAATTAGATTGACTAGCAACCTCACAAGGTGAGTCAATTCACAATGAGGAAGACCCAAGAGGGGGTTCTTTCAGCTTTAATGGGTTCACCACCAAGCAAATACTTGGAAAAGATAAATGAACATTCAACCTACAAAGCCTAGCTATGCAAGCTAAATGAGAGATGCAAATTATCAAATTATGCAACAGGGACATATGATATGTGTAGCTGGGAAGTTTGGAGATGATGTGAGAATTTCAAAAATGCAAAGAAGTTGTCAAAATATGCTAGGGAGGGAAAATATGCCCTAGATGACATATTAGTCCCGCAGCTATTTTTCAGGGAAAATGCAAAGTCTTCGGATGTCATGACCGAAGTTGAAGGAATATTTGAAAAATATTCTCAGTAGGACTAAGATGCCCAAGATGGTGTATTAGTCCCATTCTTAATTTCTAAAAACATTGAATGTGGTCCTAAGCTCCAAGGTTTGCACTTGCTTCTCCTCTGATCTCAAGTTTTGAATCTTCCAAATATGACCTATAGGCAAGTTTCTGTGAAGATGGCAACTTTGTAATGCAACTTTACAACTTTTGCAACTTTTCACTCCAAGTGATCTTCAAGACTTCAACCTAAATTTGTAATCATAAATGTGCAAGATGGGAAAAACTTTTTGTTTGTTAATGAATGGGGGTTTTCCTTGGTCAAACCCCTTGTTGGTAATTAAACCTTGAAATGAAATAAAAATGATGAAGGAAATGGTGAATGAACAACATGCAATGCTACAACTCACCAAACCCTTGTAAAGTATGCAAGCTTGTGTGCAATGGCTGCAATGGATATGGATCTTGAACCAAAGATATGGACTTGAATTGCTTGCTTGAATCAAAACCCTACATCACAAATGTTAGCACAACAACACACATGATGCAAGAAGCTCTTTGATATGATGCTTGAATCTTGATGATGGCTCCAAATGCTTGATGAAATGCTCTTGAATGCTTGAATACTTGAATGCTTGGATGCTTAGATTGCTTGTTAGATTGCTAGGTGAAAATATGAGAGAAGGAACCTTGTATTTATACTTACTTATGCTTAATATCCAAAAATTACATCACACCAAGTTGACATATGAATTCATTAAATAAAGGAGGCTAAATCCCACCAGAATTTGAAATTAAATCCCAAAAATGGCTCAACGAGGACTAAGACACCCTAGGTGGTGTCTTAGTCCCAAGTCCTAAATACTTGGGGTACAAACACCAAAAAGGGGCCCAATTAAGATGTCTCAAAATTAGGGTCCCAAGACCTCTAGGGGACAAAGACGCCAGGTGGTGTTTTAGTCCCAACCCAAAAATCAAGGACACTCTGATGGAATCATTAAATTATCATTTATGCATTGGAGAATGTCGGGATTAGCTAGATAAAGATGCAATTCATAGGGCTTGTGAATGAAAAATAGGACCAATTAAGCCATAAAGAAGCATAAATAAAGCAAGGTGGGCCCAAACAAGTGTGAAAATGCAAGGGTATGCATTTTACTACACTAAATTAAGCCCCCACTTTAGTGAGAGGATGAACTTGCTTCAAACTCACATTAAAGTATCCAACCATGCAATCAAGAGGGGTTTTAATGTACAAATTCTAGTAAGATAGGATGACAATAATCAAGAGGGTGGCCAAGCCCCCAAGATCAAGATCCTATGGAAAACCAACATAGGCACAAAATAACACACTTGTGGATGATATATGAAGCCATAACCAAATCAAAAATATACACCATCAAAGAAAGGAAAAAAAGACAAGGAAATTTGCAACAGATCAAGCTTCAATTGGCCGTCTAATGGGGTGGATTGGGTCTAGGTTTTTTTTCCAAAAAGAAAGTTTACAAGTGGAACATGTTGTCCACTATGCAAACAAAACACACACTCACAAGGGCTAGTGAAGCTAGGTTTCCACTAGGTGAGCCATACGGGACCATATCAAATCCATACTTCCATGACTTTAATAAGGTACAAAAATGCATGCTCACAAGGGCTAGTGAAGCTAGGTGTCCACTAGGTGAGCCCCAAGGGACCATATCAACGCCATACCTCCATGACTTTAATAAGGTACAAAAGGAAAAATGCAACAAGAAAGAGGAATGTTCAAAGGGATTTTTCTTAGTTCATGTGAGGTCTTACTCTTAGGGGACATCATTCCTAATTTCTTAAGAGAGGACCAATCGAAGGATAAAAGATTCACAACTTAGGGAATGCAGTGTGTCGCATCACCACTAAGCGGAATATAATATGCTAAGATAGGTCACACTCTTGAAGGAAATTACTCCCAATGTCACCACAAAGAGGAAAACACGTTGCATGAAATAAGGAAAATTGCATCAAAGAACATGAAAAAGGAAAAATGCAATCAAAATATTGCCAACGTATGCCCCCACTTTAAATAAATTTCTAACACCATGTTGTGAAAAATTACTTTAAAGTAGCCAAAAGATGAAAAAGGAAAAGATGGTTTCCCCCCAGAACACATAAGGGGTCTATGGATTCAGGGTCAATATCTGTCTTTGCTGCAATAATATTAGAGAGCTCAGAACTGTCATCATTCCCCAAATACACATAAAACTGAAAGAATGACATAAAGAGAGCGAAAACAACAAAAATCCTTTTGTGCAAACATGGAAGAGGCATAGGGTGTCTCAACACCTTGTGTCATTCCCAAAAGGAAAATACAAGACAAAAGAAAAAAGGAAAAAAGAAGATAATGAAAAATATTTTGGGTCAAAATGGAAGAGACATAGGTTGTCTCGATGCCTTGCGTCATCCCCAAAAGGAAAACACAAAACAAAAATGAAAATGAAAAGCAAAGATAATGAAAGATCAATGAAAGGAAAAAATATACGACATATAAAAGAATGAAGGTACAAATAGAGGAATGCACATAGAAAGAGGAACATCAAACAAAACATCATGTGGAATCACATTACGCACATGTAATCAAAAGCGAAAAGAAAGAATAAAGGAAAAAAAGAGATAAAAGAACAAATAAAAGACTAGTAAATCACATGCGAGTCAACCATCCAATAGGTCATCCGCATCCCAGTCTTTTTCAATATATGCAGAATGTAGATCACTAGCGAGAGGGACAACATCAAGTGCTATACTAGGAGAATCACCAAGTTCAACACATGGTGAATCACTCAGTTTAGCAGGATCACCATGGAACTTGTTATTGTTTAAGCTCATGGATGAGGAAAATAAAAAATTCAACTCATTATGCACTTCTTCATCGATTTTAGTTGTTTCCTCATTGTCATCCAAGTTAACCACAACAGGACGATGAATGATAATATCCATAGAAGGTTCTAGTCTTTGTTGTGTTGGAGACAAATTATTTTTGTTTTGGTAAGAGAGGAGGGTCATCGTTTATTACTTCTATTAAGTTCGGATTTTTATTTTCAATGTTGTTATCATCACTCATCTTTCGAGCAATAGCACAACGTCTATGCCTACGCTCTCTAGCATTTTGGTTCCTTTTAAATATACAGTTTTCAAGTTGTGTTTGTATAAGAGTGGGTTTTTCAACCATAGGCTCCTTTTCTTCTTGTGAGGGAAGAACAAATGAAACCATGGAAGGTTGTTCAACTACTTTCTTTTTTGCTTTATAAATTTTCTTAGGAGGCAGACTAGGACTTGTTTGGTTTTCTCTAGGTCTTTTGCAAGAAATAAGTAAGGGATTGTTCATGGATGGGTCTTGGTTTGTTGGAAGGGATTTAGGCTCAGCATAGTTTTCTTTAGGTGGTGGAGGTTCAAGCATGGGTAGAGGAAATTTTTAAAGGGATAGTTTGGCTATGAATTTTGCTTTGAACTTTTGATAGGATAAGAAAATGAAGTCTTCACGGGGTCTTATAGGTTCCGTGGGCTTAAGCCAAAAATAATCCAAGGAAAAATTTCCACAAGAAGACAGGGTTGTAAAACCACTATGGTTTACTATGAATATTTCATTGTCAACTAGAAACTTTAAGCACTTATGGACAACAGATGGGACCACATTCATGGAGCGAAGCAATTTATAGCCTAACTTCACATGAAATTGGTTCAAATTAGATATGATAAAGAGTGATACATTTGATTTCTTTGATCCTACTTGTAATGGGAGTGTGATCGATCCCATCATAGCACAAGCAAAACCATCATGATTTTTAATCCATTCTTTTGGTTTATCATATCTATCTTGAGTAAGTTCATGCACATATAAGATTTCTTCTATGATTACATTCTCTCCACAAATGGGATCAATTAAAATCCCAGGAGTGGGTTTGTTATTGATTCTTCCGACTATGTAAAGAGGACCATCAGGTGCACGCTTAATTGTTTCTTCTAAAGAGAAAGCAATGTCAATGGTTTGTTGTTTATTAGGCTCGATGTCAATCACTCCTATCATTGTATCAATAGAACTTTGTTCACTAATATCCATATGACTCTATTCATCATCATCAATAGGAATGTATTCATGATTGCTCATATTTTCATCATTTGTGTCAACATTCATCACATTGGGCTTAGTTTCACTAGCCTTAACAAATGAAATATAATGGTTGGGCATGGGATTGGTAAATATTTGCAAGTTTTGGTTGGGAGAAGATATAGACTTATTACCTTTGTCATTCACAACTCCAATTAGGATATGACTAGAATCAATGAGGTCTTGCACAAGATGTTTAAGACACTTGCAATGTTTTGTATCATGTCCTTTTTGTTGGTGATAAGCACAATAAGCATTGTGTCTAAAGCTCAGAGGTAATGGCTTGCTAGGGTCAAGGGGTTAAACAAGGGGTAAGGTAATCATGTCTTTGTTTAAGATCTTAGCCATAATGTTGTGGAGTGTGTCGGGTAAAGGAGTAAATTGTCTTTAAGGATCTCCAAATATATAAGGATTACTCTTCTTTATAGCAGCTACTTGGGTATCAACTGGTTGGGTAGGTTGAGAGGTGGAATTTAGTTGAAGGAAACTTTTATTTTTTCTTCTAAAAGGTTGGTAAGTGTTTTGGTTTGAAGCTTCAGACTTTTCAGGTCAGGTAAGGGTGGTTTTCGGTTCACTATTGGTTACAAAATTATGATAGTCTCAAAGGGCAGTGCATAAATGCATGAAGGAGGGGAATTTCAACATGGTGAGCCTATCCCTTATCTTGGTTTGTAAATTTTCTATGAACATCTTATGAAGGTGGAAATCGGGAATCTTCACACTAATTTGAGAATATACGTCGATTGGTAGCATGAAATAAAGTTAGTGTTTTTTTCACCCTCATTTTTCTTGCATCTCATCAAATCATCTAATGTTATTTCAAGAACCATGTGCACTTGGAAATGGTTAATAAAGTACTCGACAAGTTCATTGAATGAACAAATTGATTTATTTGGTAATTTACAAAAAACCTTTCCACGGAAATGTCTTTCAAGGATCGTGGAAAAATTTTAGCCAAGAGTTTTTCTCAAGGATAAAGTCACTACACAAAGCAGTAAAGACATTAAAATGAATAACAGGATCTCCCTTTCCATCATATTAGGTTCACCAAAATGATTAGGTGGAAAAATGGAGTGTACAATGTTACTCTTTTCTCCAACAAATCACTCAAGAATTTCCTAGGGGTCCTAATTGGATTGACTAGTAGCCTCACAAGGTGAGTCAATTCACAATGAGGAAGACCCATGAGAGGATTCTTTCAGCTTTAAAGGGTTCACCACCAAGAAAATGCTTGGAAAAGATAAATGAACATTCAACCTACAAAACCTAGTTATGCAAGCTAAATGAGAGATGCAAATGATGAAATTATGCAACATGGAGATAGGATATGTGTACCTGGGAAGTCTGGAGATGTTGTGAGGATTCCAAAAATGCAAAGAAGTTGTCAAAATATGCTAGGGAGGAAAATGACGCCCTAGATGGTGTATTATTCTTGCTACTATTTTTTGGGGCTGATGCAGAGTCTTCAGATGTTGGAACCGGATCTGAAGGAATCTCTAAAAAATATGCTCGAGAGGACTAAGAGGCCCAAGATGGCATATTATTCCCATTCTTAATTTTTGAAAAACCCTGAATGTGGTCCTAAGCTCCAAGGTCTGCACTTGTTTCTCCTCTAATCTCAGGTTCCAAATCTTCCAAATATGGCTTGTAGGTGGGTTTCCATGAAGATGAAAACTTTGTAATGCACTTTTCAACTTTTGAAACTTTGCACTCCAAGCAATCTTGAAGACTTCAACCTAAATCTGCAATCACAAATGTGCAAGATGGGAAAAACTTGTTTGTTAGTGAATGGCAGTTTTCCTTGTTCAAACCCCTTATTGGTAATTAAACCTTGAAATGAAATAGAAATGATGAAGGAAATGGTGAATGAACAACATGCAATGCTACAACTCACCAAACCCTTGTAAAGTCTGCAAACTTGTGTGCAATGGCTGCAATGGATATGGATCTTGAACCAAAGATATGGACTTGAATTGCTTGCTTGAATCAAAACCCTACATCACAAATGTTAGCACAACAACACACATGATGCTTGAATCTTGATGATGGCTCCAAATGCTTGATGAAATTCTCTTGAATGCTTGAATACTTGAATGCTTGGATGCTTAGATTGCTTGTTAGATTGCTAGGTGAAAATATGAGAGAAGGAACCTTGTATTTATACTTACTTATGCTTAATATCCTGAAATTACATAACACCAAGCCGACATATGAATTCATTAAATAAAGGAGGATAAATCCCACCAAAATTTGAAATTAAATCCTGAAAATGGCTCAAGGAGGACTAAACCACCCTAGGTGGCGTCTTAGTCCCAAGTCCTAAAAACTTGGGGCACAGACACCAAAAAGGGGCCCAATTAAGATGTCTCAAAATTAGGGTCTCGATACCTCTGGGGGAAAAAGACACCCTAGGTGGCATTTTAGTCTTGACCCAAAAATCAGGGACACTCTAATGGAATCATTAAATTATCATTTATGCATTGGAGAATATCAGGATTAGCTAGAAAAAGATGTAATTCATAGGGCATGTGAATGCAAATAGGACCAATTAAGCCTTAAAGAAGCATAAATAAAGGAAAGGTGGGCCCAAAAAAGTGTGAAAATGCAAGGGTATACATTTCACTACACTACAATATTATCTCCCTTAGAAATGTTATTTGCAACAAACAGTGAAATCGGGTAAGGATAAACTTCACCAAAATGAGAAATTCCAACACAAAAAGGAAAGCAACTAAAATGTGATGATGTATAAATAAAAATACTATGGAATTACATCATATTTACTATCATGAATAGAAGATAACAAAAAACAATAGTTGTAGTAAAATACATAGAGAAAACCTCACAAAAGCAAGCCAAAATATGCACCTAGTTGATGTCAAACTCAACACAACTCAATAAACTAAATTTGCAAATATGAGTAGCAATATTACACCAAGATATGTTTCTAATACAAGTATACTTTTTGCACCCTATAGTAATATCAAACTGAAACATCCAAACAATCTTCTACACTAAAAGCACCTACAACAATAGAAAAATAAAGCTCTAAACTATATCTTTGAAGCACACTATTAGACCCTGAGTGAATCTACACCTGGAGACCATTAGCACCACTTTCTTTAGGTCTCAAACTCCTTGGTTTATCATCCTTGGAGCTCTTCCTTCTTTGGTTTCCCAATCTTAGAAGAAAATATCACAACTGTGAAATAACATGCATAGAATGAATCCAAAAAGGCAAGAAATTATATTTTATATGCATTTCCTTCTTCATGAAGCTTCTTGGGTGCCCAAAATCCATGCCAAAATGGAAGGAATATTTCCTTTCATGATTTTGTAACTCCTTTTCCAACTGGCCTCCATGAAATTAGCCATTTCTGAAAAAGATTTGCTTTTATGACAAATATTGTCAAAAGCAATTAAATTTAATTTTTTAGCCAAAACATGCTCCAAGATAAATATTCCCAAATTCCAACACCCAAATTGGACGCATGAAAATAAATTAAAAATAAATATTAATTTATCCCCCAAAATTGATTTAACAAAGTTTCCTTGAAAATCCAAATTACCCGATTTATCCGTAGGGTCTAATTGTTAAGAGGATTGATTGGGGTGTTAACATAGATTCGTGGTTAGTGAACTGAATTGATTGCTAACAGGACTCAAAGTGAGTGGGTTTTATGTGGATTTGATTGATGAGTGGATTGATTAGATCGATTATTGAACTAAGAGTAAGTCTCAGTTAACAGGCGAGGTGGAATTTGCATGAGTTTTTTATAATTAAATAAATTTAATTATTATTTACATGTGCAAGGTTGAATTTAATAAATAAAATAAATTATTTTATTTATTTTTCAAAGAAGATAATGTTGAAAGATAAATGAAGTGATTAAAAAATTAAAATAATTATTTAATTTAGGAAGTGGGAAATGGATAATTAATTAAATAATAATAAATTATTTAATTAAACTTTAGAATAAAAGACTAATTAGTAAATTAATTAAATAACCTTAATTTTTTAATTAATATAGATGAATAGAGGAATAATTAATAGATTAATTAAATAATATGGGTATGTGCAGGATCATGATGGGCCAAAAAGTGGCGATATGATGGGTATGTGGCTAATGACTTTTTTTTACCCAAAATTGATGAAATGAAAAGGGTTATTAAAGGGGATTCTCAGCTTTCCACCAATATATTATGCTTTACTTTGAATTTAATAAATAATTATTATTTATTTTCAATTTGAATTACGACTAAAGTCTTGATTGATAGGCTGATTGAAAAACATCTATAGCTTTCAAACGGTATCACATTTTTTTAATTTGAAACATGTGTCACATTCTATGCTTTGCATACTATAGGATTTTAAAAAAAATGAATTTCATGAAGTTTTGACCAAGTTAAGGTGGTCGACATATGAGTTTTTATATTTTTTAAAATTTGTAATAAAAATTCATAATTAATTATTTACTTGGAAAAAATTACAAAAAAATATGCATCACATCGGGACACGAGTCCTCTATTTATATCTAAAATATTATAAAAAAATATCATCATTTTATTGTGGTTAGGGTGGTCAAAAAGACACCTACTTCTTATTTTTTCCTTGAAATTTAAGTGCTACTGCATTGAAATTTCAAATTTTCACCAAATAGATTTAAAAAAAAAAATTAACCTAGTAGTTTATAAACTACATTAAATTTCCTACAAATTCTATTCTTACATATTTTTGAAATAATATAGATAATTTATTCAAACTTTTACATCAAGTTGCCTAACTTTGATTTTTCTAAATTTTTCGCCACTTAAGGGCCTATTTTTTCCATTATGACCCTGCACATACCCATATTAGTCATTTAGTTAATATAGAATGATGGATAACATGAATTTAATCAAATAATATTATTTAATAATCAAGATCAAGTGAAAATGATCGTTCATTTAATCATTTAGTCAAAATTAGGTGTCTACAAATATAATTTACTCAATTTCCTTCATTCAAAAGTCCTTAGATATTTTTTTTATCGGTCAATACCCTTCTATTTGAAGGGAAATTTGATCAGAGGTACCTTCAAATGAAGGTAATATCTTCGATCGAAGGACCTTCAAATGAAGGGGCTTAGCAAGATACTTTCAATGTTTGCTTCAAAATTTCCTCAAAAAATATAGTTTCAAACCTTAGGTTAGACCTTCAAATGTAATTAGTTCTTGAAAAAATAGTTTGCAAGATCGTAGTCCTCAAAACGAGCTTTCTAACAAGTATAATTTTGATATATTTTCATTTTATTATTTATTCAATTTTTAATTTTGACTGAACTTAGGTTTTTCATTAAACATACCGTTCTTTGTTCTACACAAGTGGAAAAATAGTAAAACATTGATTATTTTTCCAAAAATGCCTTTTCACTCGGTATTGATGTCCTAGTTTCACAAAAAAATGAATTTTGATATATACATAAAAGGGTATGCTTGACGACATACACCTATGTCAAAATTATAGTTACCCTGAGTTCAAAAATTAGTTAAAAATATATAAACAAATGAAAATAAATCCATGCACTAGCTATTGATGTTACAAATCTATATTTTAAAAAAATAGAATTTAATCCTTTCTAGAAAAGAAGTTATGTTGGACAACATAAATGTTACTTTTTGGAAATGTTGTTTACTTTAGAAACTAGTTATTAAAAGAGACATCAAAATATTCACAATTTATTTCAAAAAATAAAATAAAATAATATTTAGAATTCACACAAAAATCACCACAAATCACTACTCGCATCATCTTCAAATTCTTAATGGTTTAACTACTATAGGTCTTAGAAAGTGAATATTTAGTGAAAAATATTGATATCAATGTCCATCTTGACCAAAAAGTGGGACTCCTTACTGTGGTATTACCCACTTATTATTCTCTTTTTTTTGTATACTTTTCCTCTCTTTCATATGTATATATACTATTTTTTCTACTTTACCTCTTTCTCATAACCTCTCAGTTTCTTTCTCTAATATCATCTCATCAATCTTTGTAACATATCATATTAGGTTTAGAGTAAAAAAGTATCTTCTCATATCAATTTGACCCAAGCATCATACTTCAGTTGCTTATGTGGTCAAGTACATTTTGGATCACTCCTTACACCATCTCATTAGGTCCCTAGTATCGTAGATGAATCAAATAGAAGACAATATGTATCCCCTTCTCAATGAATAACACTTTTATGAATAATGGAAATTTAGATAGAAACATTCCTATGGAATCTTCTAAGAATTCTAATTCCTTAGCATCAAAGTTTACTTAACAATAATTTATACAACTGATTATAAATTATTTTGAAATTATCTCAAAACAATAATTGATGATTTGTGTCCATGGTTAGAACAATTTCTATATTTTCCTAAATTTAATGCTTCAAGCAAGCATTTTACTCTTTTTCAAATTATTAATGGCTTTAATCTACTTGAAAATTCCAAGCTTAATTACACAAGAACCCAAGGTGGCCTAGCTAATTTTTCTCTAATACTTTTCTAGGAAGTCCTAGTTCATTTTTCTTCAAGTTTAAATAACTATTTTATTTTATTTTGCCACCAATCCTTTATATATTTTATAACTAGATCATAAGTTTCAATTCCTCTTTCCTAGGCATGCTAGTCAACCAAAATTTAGGCAACACCATCAAATTTTTACATACAAATTAGGAATGGGGTTGATAATTTATGTCAAGTTTTAGAACTCTTATGTAGACTAATGTAGCACAAAGAGGAGACACCATTAAAAGATAATAACTCTTGTAGTTAATATAAAAAGTTAAAATCTTTTCTATGATTCTCATTTGTTTACATTACACAACAATGTATATCCTCTAATCATATTACTAATAATAGTTATAATAGATTTATGGAGTATTATAGTTTCACAAATAATCCTTTCCTTTTTAATTATATTTTTATATTTCCCTATTATATTTGATATTTTTCATAACTATCATATGATACATATCTTTTATCTCTTTTTCTTATACTATACCATCAATTTTCACTACTGATTTCTCCTTTGATTCTCTCTCCATTGTAACATACAATGATGCATAAGTATTGAAATATAGAAAAGAAAAACATATTTAGATTAGATGTTCATTTCATGTATTAAATTTTTTTCATATCATAAGATTAAATAAAATACTCTAATTTGAATATCTCTACCCAAAACCTTAATGTTATTTTCTTAACAATAACAATCACATAATTACTATATATAAAATATACCAAAATTTACTTTAAAAAAAAGCCCCTACTAATTATATATTTATAACTTAAAAACATTCCATTATTAAAACTTGATTGTCCTCTACCATATACACCAAATATAAATATTATAACTAATATTTGTAAAAGAAATCTAATTATATACATTGGTGATAAAATTATGAATGGATATTGACATAAGAAGATCTAATTCATGGTATCCTTATTCACATAGTATGTCAAAAAAAATTTAAAAAAAAATTGATTAAAAAAGTAGAGTAGATGGGCCCCAATCCCATACAACAATGTGAAACAAGCCTCATAGCCAACAAATCAAACCAAAAAAAAAAAAAAAAAAAAGATAGAACAACCTTTCTAGCCAATAGAATAGGCCTACAAGCCACCCATAGAGCTACAAACATGATAGCAACCCAACAACAACAAAGCAATCAGTAGGACAAACCAAAACCTAACCTACTAGCCACCAATAGAAGAGTTCAAGAACTCAAGCTTGAACTCAACAATTTTTCCCCCAAAGGCTTGTCAATCAAGACAAAGTTCATCTTAGGAGTATGCCTCTTTCTACATTACACCACAGTCCAATAAGAAGAAGAAACAAGGATTGAATCTTTTCAAAAAGAAGGGGGAGAAGCCCCTTCAAAAAAGAAAATAGGTGGAGTAGCAGGAACAACAGGTGGAACATCCAAACCCAAAACAAGAGTAGCCAGAACCATGGAAGAGACAACATTATCTAGAATGGGAGCAACAGGGGCCTCAAGGGAGGCAACACACACAATAGTAGGAACAACTTTGTCCAAAATTTGAGTAACAGTGTCCATAGGAGAGGTAACATTATCAACAATAGTAACTTTCTTTTGAGTAGGAGGAGGCTAAGAATCCTCACTATCAGAAGAAGAGGAATCATCTGAGTACATGGTTAGATGGTCCTTGAGGGTATTCTTCCACCAAGTAGAAGAAGAAGTAGGATGAGAGCTATGAGACCAGTCATGAGCCAAGTGTCTAATAGAAAAATAGCATCTACAACTAAATGTGAAACCTTTGTAATCTACGAGCTGAGACCAAGACCGGTCTTTCACTTGGAGCACTACCTCTCCAGGTAGTACCTAAGACAAATCAACCTCCACCAAAATTCAAGCATAGGAGGTGTGTATATAATTCAAGGAAGCCTCATCCACTTTCAAAAATCTACCAAGAGCATTATCTATACCTTGAAGAGTAGAGGAACCCTAAAACTGTAAGGAAAGATAAGGAAATCTCACCCAAACAAGCATAATATCAACAAGACTTTCCTTCAAGGCATTGAAGGAGGGAACCCATGGCCTCAAAGATAGGGGATGAGAATCCTAAAATCACAAACCCTAATCTAAAATAGCTTTCCTATCCTCAAAAGAAGAAAATCCAACAACAACAAAACTTCTAATAGAAGGATAAATCTCAATCCTACCTCCCACCCAGGGTTTCCAGTTCTTCATTATCTAAATATTAAGATTCAGGAGAGAAGACCATAAATGACAAAATCTGTAGATTAAACCCATTTTGGAGAAATGATCAATGCTCTCAAAAACTTCCTGTTTGAAGGAGACAACAGTAGCAGCAGAGGCAACTTCAATAGCCACACAGAGTGCACCCTCGCAACATTTGACCTCATCACATCCACAAAAATCTTAGCACCACTAGAGGGAACTATACGAGAGGCCACAACTAAACCCGTTGTAGGAGGTACATCAGAATCCACAACCATGGGTTGGGACAAATCTACAACTAGTATGCACTCTAGCAAGATAGGTTGCAATGCAGGAGAGTGGGAGGCAAGGGAGTTGCAAGGGAGCTACAAGAGAGCTATTTGGAATTGGCATTCCAAAAAGCACTTGGGCGGGATAATTAAAAAAAAAATGTTGAAATTGAAAGGTAAATCTAGTTAAATAGTTTAAGTACATTTTATCTCATGTGTTTTGTGGGTGGGACTTAAATCACATTCTTCTACTCATCAAATCTATTCATTGCTTATTCTCATTCCCATTCTTCATATTTTTCTTTTCTTCCTCATATTCTAAAAACCTTATTATGACATCTAAAATTTGAGTGTCACCTCTCCCTATCATATTAAAATTTTGTCAGTTAATTGTCTATATCTAAAGTTAAAAAAATGAAGTTAGATTTATTGCTACTCATTTTAAACCTTTATCTTTTTATTTGAATTTGTTGGTTTAAATTTCTCAAAACTATTCTAATAAATTCAACCAAACTAAATTATTGATCTATTCTTAGATTTTGATTAGATGTTGACTCATATTTAATGTTGGTGCATCTATCATGTTTTATTTATATAGGTATGTAATGATATTCTTGGTTAAATCATTTGATTTGATTTCAAAAATTATAAGATTGTGGGTGCTTGGAATGGAAAGCAGAGGAATGTGTTTTAAGAAAAAATCAAGTGATCTATTTGGATGCAAAGCATTTTGATTTTGGGTTGGGTGGGGTTTGTGTTGTTTATGTTAGATTTTGAGAATATATCTACAATTTTATTTATAGTAATACACTTCATTCAAACTATGGATGGCTTGACAAGAAATCATATTGAACTTCAAAAAAAAATTCTAGCTCAAATTGAATCTTCAACAAAAAATATTATTTTAAAATAAAACATAATTAAGAACATAGTCTAAAGCATTGAGAAAATGATAGATAAAAATATTACAAAATGATAAATTAAAAAATGATATTACATTGAGAAGAGCTTTTACCCTAATTATTCAAAGGCTTGTCAAAATCTCTTACTAAATATGTCCAATCATAGAGAATGAAAACACACATACACAAATTGTTATTGGTAAATCCTGCTCCAATTTTTAAAATTATCTTTCTTTCCTACATTAAATAGTATATATATATATATATGATTAAATGTTTTCTTTATACAACGTTTTGAAAACCTTTAAGTGGATGGAACCGCCAAAGGAATATTTTGTACGGAGTGGACAAGCTAAATAACAAAGTGACAATAATATATAAAAACAATACATTAAGTAATATATTATAATATAAAAAATGCATTAACTACTTTCTCATACAAACAATTATTCTTCACCATCATCAAGGGAATGCAATTAAACATCAAAAATATGTATTATCTCTTATTCTTCACCACCATTGGCACCACTGACTGGTTGATTATTATGCTTTCGACCACTTCCTCTATGTTTGCCTGGTTTTGCTGGATCATTCGCACTCGCAGTGGCAGCCTACAACCACCAAAATCCAAGAATTAACGAAATCGTTTTGAAAATGTTGATATCAAAGAATAACACTTGTTAATCACAGCTTAAGCCCAAAAACACACTGTAGAGAAGTAGCACAATTAGTCCCAAGAGCTTAAACAGTTTCGAAAGCTGAAAATAAATGAAAGAAAAGTTAAGGGCATGTAAACAATTGCCTGATCTCCAGGTGGAGGTCGCGACGATGACTCCTTTTTCATTACTGAAGGGGCTCTCACTGCTTCCATTGTATGCTGAGAAGAAAACAGCATTGAAGCATTTTCAGAGAATACAACTCCCGTACTGTTGATATCCAGACTGCTGAATTTTCTCTCTCCTGTTGTTGTGTTGATGGACTGAGAGGTCACTAAACAGGCCCCTGCGATCAACACAATAATCAACACACATCTGATCTCAAAGGAATTCTTTGTGCTTGACATTCTTTAGGCTTCACAGAATGTCCTGCTACGTCTTACAATAAACGCTCAAACATTAATTGTTGATTCTCGATATAAAGAAAGTTCCTACAAACTTAGAGATCACAGATTTCTTGAACGCTACACCATTAAATAACAACGGATGTTTTGATGATAGGAAAAGGATATTATTTACCCACTTGTTAAAAGTATACAGTCTTTGCGTGTGTGCCATCCAGTCTTCTTTTATAATTATGCAACTACGCGGTTTCTTTAATAAAAGAAGAAGTCGCGTACTGCTAAATATTTGCAATCGAATGTAAAAAAAGATTTCCCTGCCACCAAATGTTTTGTTCATATTCTTTCGATGCGATTCTTTTTTCTTTTCTTTTTATGCTTTTTTTGGGTTTTCCCGGCAAAGCGTGACCGTGACAGCTGGGTTTAAAGATCATACACTAAGCCCTTTGATTTCTTGACCTTTCTAATTCTGTTCTATCAGATTTTTTGTTATTAATATATCAACTGTCGGTTTCAACTTAATCGCGACTGCTCCACCTGCTGCCGCTCGCGGTTACTTTTAAATTGCAAATAATTTTAATTTAATTTAAATATCTCTGCCTTCCCGCTCAACTAATGCAATGTCATGGGCTCTCTTTTGTGGCTGTTTTTTCTGCAGGTGCAAAAGGTGTATGGAATGCAATGACTGCAGGATATGCACAGAATGGATTTGTTAAAAGGGTTCAGAAACATTCAAGTAAATGCAACTGGCTGGTGTAAAGCCAGACTTGACAAGCTATGCTGGCGTCCTCCCTGCCTGTGCCAAAATGGGAGCTTTGGAACAGGGTATGGAATTTATATCAGATGTTATAGTTGTAAGTACTTTGGTAGACATGTATGCAAGATGTGATGGTTCTTTTAAGGATTTCTTTATGGTTTCTTTTTTGGTCTGTTACTTTAATTTTTATCACCATATGTAAACAATCACCCCTTGTTATTTTGATATAACAGACAGTATAAAATTAATGGATAGTGATACCCGTTTTCTGGAAAGCATCCAAACTTGATGATTGTTATGTGGTAATTTCTACTGTATATTTTTATTTACGTTGAATATTAAATGGTGTAAGTATTTTACTTTCTGTTAGTCAGTTGATTTCTCCTTGGTTTAAGGAAAAGTGAGACTGGTTTCGAATGTAGAGGGGTTTGGTTGATGAGTCCAAGGCTTAAATTTGACGGTTGACCCTGCCTGTCAAACAGTTTTGTTGTGACGGTCATTTATTTGAAATTGCCTTTCAAATATTAAAGGTTATCTATTTTAAGAAAAACATATTTAGATTGAAAAAACATATATAGGAATAATTACATAGAAATTTTGACAGTTTAACTAAAATTTTGCCTTTCAAGTGATACAGTCTTCCTAAAATTTTAATTGTATTTTACAGCTAAAATGACTAAATACGGCCATACGACCATCAAATTTAAGCCCTGGGTTGATCTGATTTAAGATTTCAATTCATTCATTAGTGAAAGTTTTCATCAATTAATTATTTTTTAGTTTCTTATGATTATTTTTATATGATTGGGTTACGATTTTTTGTCACATTTTTTTATGTGGGAATGGCATCAATATTTTTATTTCCACTTGTTTGAGGTTGTTGCTGGTGTGTCAAGTGTTGCATCAAGAAGATGCACATGCCATATTTAGGCTCATGTAGGGCCCTTCAAGAGCCACTCGATGGTTTGGGTTTGGTGACTTCATTATTATTTCTTATTGTATTTTGGTTCATGGTGGTTAGTTTTTATCATGCTTGATTTTTTTGTATTTATGTTTGAGTATTTGTCTGTTAATTTTCTTTGATGAAATAATTAGAAATTTTAAGAGGTTGTATGCAACAATAAATAAAAATAGAATTTTATGGTAAAAATATAATAAATTACGCATAAGAAAAAATATGGATTAACTATCAAGCAAAAGGATGAGCTTGACCTTGAGTTCTAATTGAAGGCTTGTCTATTGGTTATCTCTTTTTTTGTTTCTATATAATGGATTTGGGGCTTCTTTTTGAATAACTTTTTTATATAAAAGTTACACATAAGAGAAGAAATATACAAAAGTGTATGCTCTATCTAGAGGTTACCCACTCAAATTAGCACTATAAAGATAATAAAAGCATATTATTTCTCTCTTTTGTAACCATATTTTATCTTGTAGGTTCATTACAAGTTGTATCAAATCTCTTTCTACTGCAATTCCTATATGAAGTTTATTAATTTAGGATTGTCTATAACTATCCATCGTATGCTTCGACCTCTCCCCAGAGGGATCTTGGTCATTAGAAAGTGGTTATAGCTATAGTTGAGCTAAATCTATTACCCATGTTTTTACCAAAAAAATTCCCCTTGCAAATAGTTTTTTGTTCTTTTTAAGTTAGAAACCCAATTATGAGGGTTTTCAAATATCCTTAGAAGAGTTGTCCTTCTTGGCTAAGATAGATTTATCATAAGAAAAATAGTGAAGTGAGGACTAATTTAGCTCCAATACCAAGGCTTCATATAGCCTTTTGCTTTCTCTTTTAAATTAAGAAAAGAGGTATTCAATAAAGGCTCTAATACTACCATAATTCATGGGCTCTTTCAAAAGAAATCATGAAAAATGGGCTAAGGGGCTATGTTACAATTTTGATCAATCATGAAACAAGAGTCACAAGTGTTGAGAGAAATGCTTGTATCTCATCAACTCTACAATATTGACCAATAATTTTGAAGAATTTTCAAATGCAAAAGAAGAATTGGCTTCCCCTAAGTAACAATCCATGCTTAAAACTCATATTTTTACTTTGAAAGTCGGGTTTACTAAAAATAGTAAATGCTATTTTTTAGAAAAGGGGACATTAAAATTCCTCCCTCCCAAAAATTTCTTGTCCTCAAGCAATTACAAACATTATTCTCCAAAGACCTTATGCCAAAATGCATATTAAGCCTTGATCATGTACCTGTGAAGAGTTGCATTCTCTGCCAAAGAGTATCATGCAAAATAGAGGACTCAAATTCCTTTGTTCCAATGCTATGAATATAACAAAAAATAATATGCACTATAAGCTCTTGTATGTGTAAGTAATTGATGCATACATTATCATACTCCAACTGAAACACATCTTCCCCTAAAGTTTTAATCAACTTGCCAAATGCACTAGTATGAAATGAGATGAACCTATAACTCCTGAGACCTTTTCCAATTATGCAAGTCTGATTTTTGCTAATTTTAGGACTGTTATAAGATATAATGCACTCATCATTACAGAAAATATGAATTTGGGAAATAGTTACTTCCCTTATCTTCACAGTGCTAAAATATTTAGTGCAAGAAAGTGTAACAAAAATCCCATACTTAACTTCAACTCCTGAATTGTTTCTTTCAACTTCATGGAATGATCTATGGCAGAAAAATTATAGTAGAGGAGTGGAAAATATCATCATAAAATAGCAACATATATAGCACGATTCTCTCAAGTCTGAGTTTGCAAGCAACAACCCATCTATACTAAAGTTGTTGTTCTTCCTAAGACTATCTGCAAGCACAAACTTATCACCCCATTTCTGTGACTCATCACTTTAAATATATTGCCAAGGAATACCATAAATTTTTAGGTACACCTAATCAAACAACATGTTATAATCCCCAATAAATATAAATCCCATCAAATACTCATAGAATCTCCAAATCACAAATATTGCCAACATTGTTCAGCTCCAAGCTAAAAAACTAAAACCACAAATTCTAAATCCAACAATAAGAAATGATCTACAAAAGCATAAAATTGATCTACAATAGCAACACACTCCCCAATACATAAAACCCATAATTCTTCACACAACTTCATTGGATACTTATAGACAACACACACATACTACACTACAAGAAAAAATACCATGTATCTTCTCTAAATAATTGTTATGATGGGTGGATTAGTGCTCTCTAATATTACAAACCTTATTCTAACATCATCAAGCAAGGATTATTCCCCCAAAAACACAAATCTATAGTTGTTCATAACTAAATTAAATCTGAAATCAACAACATGCAACTGATGTAACAACTACCAAAATAAACAACTTGAGTAATAGTCATCAGTATGTCTAATGTTGAATTAGTGGGAATCCATGTGAGGCTTGAAAATATCTTCACCAACATCTGTACACCTCTGAAATTCTTTAAATTCAGGAACCCATAAATTATTTTCTTCAATGAGCTAGATGGTTTGGAGAAGAATTTGAAACCATTTCTTGAAACTTCACTCTCCATGCCTTCAAACTTCATGGAGCTCCTCCTTTGCGATACAACCATAACAACTCCATTTACTACAACATCACATCCTATAGACAAAGATGGCAAGAAATTTGAAATGAAAAGTACATAGCATGATATGGTCACCTTCACAAAATTAACCCAATCTTTATGTGTTCTTCCCATCAATGTTGTAGCTTCTCTCTTTATTCAAATTGAAAGTATTTCACACATGGACCACTGAGATGCATGATATTGAAATAATTACCACTTCTCTTGAGTTTCTTCCGCTGTTGTACCTTCTCATGTGAATCCCCCTTAATGGAGACATCGTGTAACTCCCCATAAACACATAGTGTAGCATATGTCAACCTCATGCTCTCAAATTGAATGGAGCCCAACATTTGTGTTAAGGAAACCCAAATATCATCCCCTAAAACACCATATCCTTCCACAAATGGATCTAAAATGAGAATTTTAAATTACATGAGTTATTTACCTTTCCAATCCCTTCCAAAGATTCTTTTGTTTCATCCTCCTAAAAGTCCTGAACACCAATGTCTTGGTCAAGATATGTGACATCATTATTCCACATAGATTATTGATGCAAATTATTTTCCAACTCTATGACATGTTGGATTTCTCTATCCAAGGGTAATCCTAGGAACATGTTACTGAAAACTATGCTATGATGATATGGAAACACTTGAAAATAAAAATGAAGACTATAATCCTTACTATAAAATGTAAAATCATGCATAAGGTTCTTCATCATCAATAATCTTGTTATTCATGAAACCTGCAACTATCAACTCCCATTGTTTCCTTAGATACACCTCCCAACACCATATTTTTCCCTTTACATGTGTTCTTTAATATTCTATAATGATGATTCTATAGAAATTCACACATGGAATGCAACCATTGCAAACATATAACTGTTTGAATACTCAAAGAGTAGGATGCATTACATACCCAAGGTTTCAGTATTGAGATTTGTAATCTCTTTAGTGGTTGTATCAAATTAAAATTGCATTCTCCATCATGCTTTTGCTACACTACTCTATCACCAACAACATCATGGTTGTCCCAATCCTCATAAAATTCTCCTTTATGAGTGATCCCACAATACTGGTTTACAATTCCAGTGAGGAAGGAAAATTGCAAAAAATGCTCGTATGATTTTTTTTTTCTTTTTAGGGGTTTGCACGAACTAGGGTGTTCGAATGGACCCAAAAGGGGTTCGAATGGACCCTGGTTTGAGTGAACCCTATTAAATGATGGGACCCACTTTTTTGGAATTTTTTTATAACGAAGATAATGGAAAATTCAATAAAAGGGGGGGTTTGCTCGAACCAAGGTCCATTCAAACCCTTGTTCTAGCGAACCCCCAAGGGGGGTTCACTTGAACTTGGGTCCATTTGAACCCCCCTTTTCTTCCCTTCTCCCCCTCTTGCACCAAATTTATGCAAAAAATTTCCCTTCGAAGCTAGTGGTAGTCCTCGGAATGAGCTATCCATCGAATATAAGGGTATGTGCAGGATCATGATGGGCCAAAAAGTGGCAACATGAAAAAAGTAGCATTTCGCACTCACCAAAAAATGCAAAAATCCTGAGTTGACTTTTTTTTGGGTTGGGTGTCAGTACATTGCTCCATAGCAATGCCCAATCCAAAGTACTACAAATCAAATATCCGATTTGTATCAGATATCGAATTCATGTCTAATATCTAATTTGAAAAACATTTTAAAATGTAATATTTTGGTGCTATAAATTGGATATCCGATCTAAATCAGATATACGATTTTTGCAC
>VDFB02271358.1:496174754-496309558 GCA_007258455.2 Sequoia sempervirens | reverse complement strand
GGAAAAAAGGGCAAGGAAGAAAAGAAAGGGAAAAAACTACCCCACGGTCAAAATGCAAGGTCAAAGAAGAGAAAAGGACACACACAAGCGCGAAACCAGAACCAAAACTAGAATGAAAACAGAAACTAGAACTTTTGAAAAGTTCCAAGTTTGGTTTCGGTCCAACTCTGCCTCCGACAAAGAAAGAAAAGGCGGAACCGGGGTCGGAACCGTATCAGAAAAAGGAACTTAAACCTTGGAAAAGTTCCAAGTTCGGATCCCGACCCAGTTCCACCCCCGGAAGAACAAGAAAAAGGCAAGAAGAAAGAAAAAAAGGAAAGAGGGAAAGACAAGGCAAAGCATAAAAAGAAAATCCCACCCCCAAACTGAAGATATGCACGCTGGGCTCAACCCTCTTGGGAGCCACATTTAATCCACGTGGCGAAAATAGAAAAAATTCATTTTCTCCTGCATCTGCACAAGAAGCAAACAAGTTAGAAAATAGGTAATCTTGATGCAAGTGCCCCTCCATTTGGTCTTCGAGAACATCTGAAAGCATGGGTTACCCTACCTGATTGAGCCCATAGGTGAAAAATGGGTAACATTTCTGGCGACCTTTGCTGGATGTTTGCCTGCTAAACTAGAAGACCAGTAGCATAGGCCTATCCATTGGGCATGGAATCATTGGGAAAACTCAAAAAAGATCAAGAGAAACTTTGCACATGGCCAAAACATATGGTAACTCGAGAAACAGATCACTTGGAAACTTATTGAAAGCAAGAAAAACTGAAAAAAAACTATTTACATGTGTTGGAACAACACTTAGGGAAAGAAATAGTAACTAAACCTACCCTGTTAGTACTAATAAGAAATTGGTCAAACAAACCCATTAACAGGTTGGGTGAAATAACTACCCTTTCTAAAAAATTTACAATGTTTGCTACGCTAGAGAACAACTAAAGAGAAATGAAGCAGGCATGAGAAATTAACCGATGGCTGCAAGACTTCTTGTAGAACATATTCAGGCTTACTAACCTTTTCATATGGAATGTAAACATTCCTGTTCTGAGGTGGGAAGGTAACTTGAGTGTGCTCCTCCTGAGCAGTATCATGCTTGGGTGTAACATACATTCTTGGTGTAGTATTGGACTCCATCCGAGCTAGGTACCTGATTGGACAGCCCCTGGTAAGGGTAAAACTTGAACTCTCCTCCTGTTTGATAAATTTATCTTCTCTAAAGACTTCATCTTTTCCTTGAAAAGATGCTAATTGGAGGTAATATGCAGGTTGTTCATTGGCTGCTACAGTCTGATCTTCTTGACTAAGGAGATGATATCCCTGTTGGATAACTAAAAACAAATCTTCAGACTGTGGCTCGTTATGCTCTTTGTCCATGACAGAATATACCTCCTCTTCAACAAAGTGGGGAAGCTCATTTAATAAGTTCACAAGCTGCATGGCATTATCTTCAAAAACTTCTTCAATAGTCTCGCCAACTTGAATGGGCTGATCACATGCTTCCTTTTCATATGATACTAGTTCATCATCAGGCATAGATGCTATCATGCATGTGAGATCTTTATCTTCATCGAAAAATTGAGGAAGTTCATCGAACAAGTCAGCAATATTCTTTGGCCATTCCAAATCGACTAGTAAATCAGGAACCTGCATGCTCTCTTCAGCTTGCTTAACATAACCAGGCAGTTGATCAAATAAAGAAGTGAATTGTTCCTCTTCATGTGGCTCCTTTTATAGTGAAACTTGGGTATCCTCTGCCTGCAAGTGAAGACCTTCAACTGTCTGGTGTCCTACTTCCTGCCTCTCCTCCTGTTTGAGCTTTTCTTGCTGTAGTCAGTAACGTGCTACAACTAAATGCATTGGGTTTACTTTGCTAATTCTCTCCTTGAGGAATAAGCCATCTAGATCAATGGGCTGCTCTTGAGGGATGATGGACTGATCTTGTTCAGGTACTACATTCTCTTCCATCGAATTGAATCCCTTAAAGCTTGGAATTTCAAACTGAGAAGACTTACTAGGGGAGTCAAGAGGCTGACTTTGCCTAAAGTTGGCAAACTTGTACTTGGGAACCTCCTGTTCGAAAAATTTTAGCCTCCTTTAGGCCTCTTTTGCAGCCAGCTGTTTGGCAAGGTTCTCCTCAAATTGCTTCTTTTGCAACTCCTCCATTAGTTGGTGCTGATAATCTGAATAAGCTTGAGTGTTCTACACCTTAGCAGAGAGTAGCTTCATTTGTTCTTCCTTAGTAGCTATTTCTTGTTCAAGGCCTTCCTCGAACCAGATTCTTTTTGCCACTCTTTCTCGATCATAAAAGTAGACTTGCTCAGCCACTTCTTGTTGTTGCACAATGGTACCCTGATGCATCTTGATATGAATCAATATCTTAGATAGGCACACAAGCACCTTACTAATATCATTAATCTTCATATTGCGAAGACCTTGACTGAGATCCCACAACGTATGGTCAATCTATTGGAGTAGTTCCAATACACTCTAATATGGATGTGTAGGAGCAACATACTCATGATATGGAGGGTAATAATAAGCATCTTCATAATTATTTGACATCTTTTCAGTTAAAGAGCTAGAAACTCAAAATTAACAGATTGTTTTGAGACATACCAAGACCTATGTCTGTGAAACCAGAAGATTTGAGCTCAGAGTCGCCAGGTATGTAAAGAAAATGCCTCGAAAAGGCTAAAACTAATGTTGTACACACCAAACAGCAGCAATAAAATGCATAAATGTGAACTGAGAAGTAATTCACAGTCCCACCGGGCGTGCCAGAAACTGTTGTCGAATAAAGTTTGCACCCTTGCTAAGCTATCAACTATAGCAACCTATCGAAACATGGGAACACTTCGAGGTTGTGGGTGACCTGGGAATGAAGTGAACCTCCAGATTATGGGCTGGTTCCCCTTAAGATACTTTGAGAAAAATTAAAAAATGATAAGGGAAAGAGTAAGAGGGATGAACTCAAATTTTAAAACCTATCACTAACAGGTGATACACCAAAGATAAAAAATGACAACACTGTAGAAAACTCACAGAAAATATCAATAGAACTAAACAATCTCACAATACAGAGGTTTATGCTTATAAAAATGAGTCTATGTAAGGTTTCGACTATTCTAGTGCTTAACACAAGGAAAACAAGATGTCTTCACATATATAAACGCAGTAGAAAGAGATCACTAACATAAACCAACTTTATGACATAATATTCTTTGCATCCAGTACTGAAGGAATCTGATAAAATAGAGGATTACACAGGATTTTATCATGCAACTCACAAACAATACTAAGACAACAAAGAAAATCTGAAAGGAAATGACTTTCTATTAAGAAAATGAGGAGTCCCTATGTTACAGGTTTGTAAAAAAAATGAGTTACAAAGTATGAATAATGCTCTTTTAGTAGTCTCCTAACCAAGAACTGCTTTACAAAAGAGAAAAAATTCCATATATACAACCAAGAGGGTCAGCCCCCTGCCCTAGGGTTTTCAAAAAATGAGTCGGTGCCTAGAGGCGTCGGCCCTAGAAGTGCTTTGGAAAGAAGTCAATGAAGCATCCAATGCGCATCCCTCCTTCATGTCGGCAAGAGATCGCTCCAGGGATGTCTTAAGATCTTTTACAGCCGTCGCCATTAACTCGCAACCTTCGAGTCTGCCATTAATATTTTTCAGAATCGCCTTGAATGCCCTGTGACATGGTCATTAATGCCCCTTCACTCCTCTAGCCGTCATCCCCAACTATGCACATCCGGAGGTCAAGGGCTGCTCTGCAGAACACATGTCGGTGAGAGATGAATCACATTTCCTTGATGCGAGTACATCATAGAGTAGCTATCGGCATAGCTTAGGACTATCGGTGGGACCTCTCACCAAGCTGCGGGAGTTAGAAAGATGTTCATTTCCGTGGGAAAGTTGATCGCTATCGGCAAGACTCCCCTCTTTCGGTAGGACCTCATCAAGCTCCTTTCTTCTCCCCGAGCCTCCTTTATTTCAACAAGACCTCATCGGGTCGGTGAGACACTATGGCAAAGGCGAGACCCTTTAGTGAGCTTACTCCATGTCAGCAAGACCTTGGATGTCGGGGAGAAGTCATAGCGGGCAGCTAGAGTCACACCGACATGCCTATACCATTCGACAAGACATTCGTTGGTCGGCAAGACCTCATAGCGATGTCCTCATCTCCTGGGGAAATCACTCCCTTTTGTTGAGGCCTTTTTACAAAACTGGCGGGGGCGGGACCAAAACAACATCGGAACCAGGACCAGGGCGAGAAAGGGGGTGGAAGCGAAGACAGATGAATCCCAGTGAAACCGGGATCAGGACCAAATCCATCACTGAAACTTTCTTCAAGTTTCATTTTCAAATTCCGACCCGGTCCCGCCCCTGAAAAAACTCAAAAGAAGGAGAGGGAAAGGATGAAAAGTAAGAAGAAAAACAAGAGAAAGCAACCCCGACAAAACACAAGGAGGAAAGGAAAAAGAATGGTAGAAATGGGATCGGGGCCAACAATAAAGAAGCAATGGAACCGGAACTGGAACTAAATCCGGACCTAAAAGCTAAATTTCAGGTTGGATTCTGTCCGATCCATCGACAACATCGAGACATAAGAAGGAAGAAAAACATAGGGAATAAGGAGGAAGACAACCGACCAGACCATAGAAAAAAGAAGAGAGAAAAAGAAGAGAGAAGCGGACCGAGGTCGAAATAAGAAATGAAACCGGGAACTAGAACTGGAAAAGTAGAAGTTCAGGTTCAGGAGCTTCGATCCGGTCAGAAAAAATAAAATACAAAACAAAAAGGTGGGATCAGGTCAAAAGTTGATCCGGGGAAAAGAATACCGCTCTGATGATAAGAGGCGCAAACAAAGCCAGAAGCATCAAACTTCAAAGTCGAACCTCCATCAAATACGATAAAGACAAGGAATAGAAAGGGGAAAAGAACGGTCAAAACAAGGTCAAAGAACCTAAGCACAAAACAGACAAACAGAATTTCATCGGCGGAACTTTAAGTTCAGTTGGTTAGTCAAACCATGGCTCAGAAAGAGAACCGTCGCCGAAAACAAAGTGAATTTCGGATCAGGCTCGCTCGGCGTTCAGTTCGTTGGCTCGGTCCGCCAGCAAAGCTCCGGGAGGGAAAGACAAGGCAAAGCATAAAAAGAAAAGCCCACCCCCAAACTGAAGATATGCACGCCGGGATCAACCCTCTTGGGAGCCACATTTAATCCACATGGTGAAAATTGAAAAACATCATTTTCCCCTGCATCTGCACAAGAAGCAAACAAGTCAGAAAATAGGTAATCTTGATGCAAGTGCCCCTCCATTTGGTCTTCGAGAACATCTGAAAGCATGGGTTACCCTGCCTAATTGAGCCCATAGGTGAAAATGGGTAACAATACTAAGACTTTAATTTGTGCCATATCAAATGGTACATAACTAGGAGAATTACTAATAGGAGAATTGGATAGAGAAGTAATAATTAGCTTTCCTTTCTCTTTTGTAGTGATCTTCTATACAAATTTGTCTTTCATCTTTTTTCTGCTCAACTTTTAAGCTTTGATATTTTTCTTTTATCAAAGGTGAGAAAAGTTTATCGCATGACTCCTTAGGATTTTTTCCTTTAACTTCAACATGTTTTTTTGGGAAAAACCTTGTCCTCATTTTTATTTTCCCTTATAAAAATGTTGTATGGTTTCCCTTGATCAACATTTTTTTCACTTCTCAAGTTATAATTTCTCTTAACTTGATCTATAGCAGCAACAATCAAGGCTCTAATATCTTCATCTGATGATCTTCTCAATCTCTCCTCAAAGCCAAAAGATTTCATATTATGTAACTTGAAAATTTCTTCTTCCTCATCAAAGAACACCTATTGATGATACCCTCATTTTTTATGTCTCTTATCATCAATATCTAATTTAGTACCATCCTCTTCAGAAGAATAGTATTCCTCACTTGTAGAAATGTATAACCTTATTAAAAACATATTCATTTCCTTATTTTCATTATAATGTGTATCATTGCAATCATCAAATGGGCTAGTAGAATCCTCAAAGGATTGAGAAACCATGCATTGCACAAGTGAATGTGGTAGCTGGAAATCTATGTAGCATGGGTTTTCATCTATGACATTAGCATTAGGTCTCATCAAATGGTTTGGGGTATCCTTGCTTGATGAGCCATTTTGATTTCTCTAAATAGGTTTTCCATTATTCCAAGTTGTGTTGTAGGGTTGATTAGACAACTTAGGAATTTTTTATTTCTTTTGATAGTTGGATCTATCATGAGGTAAACGTTTTTAATTTCTAGCAACTTTGTAACTCAAATATTTCAAATTATTCATAACTTTTTCCAACTTGTCTCCAAATGAAAATGTCTTATTCTGATGTCCTTTGGGATTTTTCAAGATTTTGAAATCTTCCTTTTTATATTTTTACCTTTAATACATTTTGGTTGTTTTCCATATTTGTATCAATTTTAAAAGCATCTCTTAGAGATTGATGGTTTTTATCTCTCAACTCATAGCCTATTTTAGCATCAAAAGAATTATAGTGTAGAAATAAACACATAAACTCATTAGCTCTCAAATATGGTGGAATTTTATTCATGACCCGAGTAAATATAGCATTAAAATTAGGTACACACTCATTAAATCATTTACTTATTCTAGTGAACTCATTGATAATAAACTTGGGGTTTATTTTTTCCCCATAATATTCTCTAAAAACCCTTTTGAATTCTTCCCAAGACCCAATGTTTGAATTAGGGAGACCTCTATACCAATCCCTAGCTTCATCAATCAAAGATTACATGAATAGCTTCATCACTACATCTTCATGTTCAATTTAAAATTTATCAGTTCGACATTCAAGAAAATTTTAAGGTGATCTTCACCAGATAAAGCATTGTTACCAAAAATATGACCAAAGAAGACCTTGCCTCATTACAAATAACATCAAGATATATAAGTATATTAGTAAAATTTAGCAACCTATACCTATGTAATTATGTCCCTTTCTGGGAATTATATCATATTTTTTCAAATAAATGTTTGATTAGGTGGAGAAATGGAGTGTACAATGTCACTCTTTTCTCCAAAGAATCACTCAAGAATATCCTAGGGGTCTTAATTAGATTGACTAGCAACCTCACAAGGTGAGTCAATTCACAATGAGGAAGACCCAAGAGGGGGTTCTTTCAGCTTTAATGGGTTCACCACCAAGCAAATACTTGGAAAAGATAAATGAACATTCAACCTACAAAGCCTAGCTATGCAAGCTAAATGAGAGATGCAAATTATCAAATTATGCAACAGGGACATATGATATGTGTAGCTGGGAAGTTTGGAGATGATGTGAGAATTTCAAAAATGCAAAGAAGTTGTCAAAATATGCTAGGGAGGGAAAATATGCCCTAGATGACATATTAGTCCCGCAGCTATTTTTCAGGGAAAATGCAAAGTCTTCGGATGTCATGACCGAAGTTGAAGGAATATTTGAAAAATATTCTCAGTAGGACTAAGATGCCCAAGATGGTGTATTAGTCCCATTCTTAATTTCTAAAAACATTGAATGTGGTCCTAAGCTCCAAGGTTTGCACTTGCTTCTCCTCTGATCTCAAGTTTTGAATCTTCCAAATATGACCTATAGGCAAGTTTCTGTGAAGATGGCAACTTTGTAATGCAACTTTACAACTTTTGCAACTTTTCACTCCAAGTGATCTTCAAGACTTCAACCTAAATTTGTAATCATAAATGTGCAAGATGGGAAAAACTTTTTGTTTGTTAATGAATGGGGGTTTTCCTTGGTCAAACCCCTTGTTGGTAATTAAACCTTGAAATGAAATAAAAATGATGAAGGAAATGGTGAATGAACAACATGCAATGCTACAACTCACCAAACCCTTGTAAAGTATGCAAGCTTGTGTGCAATGGCTGCAATGGATATGGATCTTGAACCAAAGATATTGACTTGAATTGATTGCTTGAATCAAAACCCTACATCACAAATGTTAGCACAACAACACACATGATGCAAGAAGCTCTTTGATATGATGCTTGAATCTTGATGATGGCTCCAAATGCTTGATGAAATGCTCTTGAATGCTTGAATACTTGAATGCTTGGATGCTTAGATTGCTTGTTAGATTGCTAGGTGAAAATATGAGAGAAGGAACCTTGTATTTATACTTACTTATGCTTAATATCCAAAAATTACATCACACCAAGTTGACATATGAATTCATTAAATAAAGGAGGCTAAATCCCACCAGAATTTGAAATTAAATCCCAAAAATGGCTCAACGAGGACTAAGACACCCTAGGTGGTGTCTTAGTCCCAAGTCCTAAATACTTGGGGTACAAACACCAAAAAGGGGCCCAATTAAGATGTCTCAAAATTAGGGTCCCAAGACCTCTAGGGGACAAAGACGCCAGGTGGTGTTTTAGTCCCAACCCAAAAATCAAGGACACTCTGATGGAATCATTAAATTATCATTTATGCATTGGAGAATGTCGGGATTAGCTAGATAAAGATGCAATTCATAGGGCTTGTGAATGAAAAATAGGACCAATTAAGCCATAAAGAAGCATAAATAAAGCAAGGTGGGCCCAAACAAGTGTGAAAATGCAAGGGTATGCATTTTACTACACTAAATTAAGCCCCCACTTTAGTGAGAGGATGAACTTGCTTCAAACTCACATTAAAGTATCCAACCATGCAATCAAGAGGGGTTTTAATGTACAAATTCTAGTAAGATAGGATGACAATAATCAAGAGGGTGGCCAAGCCCCCAAGATCAAGATCCTATGGAAAACCAACATAGGCACAAAATAACACACTTGTGGATGATATATGAAGCCATAACCAAATCAAAAATATACACCATCAAAGAAAGGAAAAAAAGACAAGGAAATTTGCAACAGATCAAGCTTCAATTGGCCGTCTAATGGGGTGGATTGGGTCTAGGTTTTTTTTCCAAAAAGAAAGTTTACAAGTGGAACATGTTGTCCACTATGCAAACAAAACACACACTCACAAGGGCTAGTGAAGCTAGGTTTCCACTAGGTGAGCCATACGGGACCATATCAAATCCATACTTCCATGACTTTAATAAGGTACAAAAATGCATGCTCACAAGGGCTAGTGAAGCTAGGTGTCCACTAGGTGAGCCCCAAGGGACCATATCAACGCCATACCTCCATGACTTTAATAAGGTACAAAAGGAAAAATGCAACAAGAAAGAGGAATGTTCAAAGGGATTTTTCTTAGTTCATGTGAGGTCTTACTCTTAGGGGACATCATTCCTAATTTCTTAAGAGAGGACCAATCGAAGGATAAAAGATTCACAACTTAGGGAATGCAGTGTGTCGCATCACCACTAAGCGGAATATAATATGCTAAGATAGGTCACACTCTTGAAGGAAATTACTCCCAATGTCACCACAAAGAGGAAAACACGTTGCATGAAATAAGGAAAATTGCATCAAAGAACATGAAAAAGGAAAAATGCAATCAAAATATTGCCAACGTATGCCCCCACTTTAAATAAATTTCTAACACCATGTTGTGAAAAATTACTTTAAAGTAGCCAAAAGATGAAAAAGGAAAAGATGGTTTCCCCCCAGAACACATAAGGGGTCTATGGATTCAGGGTCAATATCTGTCTTTGCTGCAATAATATTAGAGAGCTCAGAACTGTCATCATTCCCCAAATACACATAAAACTGAAAGAATGACATAAAGAGAGCGAAAACAACAAAAATCCTTTTGTGCAAACATGGAAGAGGCATAGGGTGTCTCAACACCTTGTGTCATTCCCAAAAGGAAAATACAAGACAAAAGAAAAAAGGAAAAAAGAAGATAATGAAAAATATTTTGGGTCAAAATGGAAGAGACATAGGTTGTCTCGATGCCTTGCGTCATCCCCAAAAGGAAAACACAAAACAAAAATGAAAATGAAAAGCAAAGATAATGAAAGATCAATGAAAGGAAAAAATATACGACATATAAAAGAATGAAGGTACAAATAGAGGAATGCACATAGAAAGAGGAACATCAAACAAAACATCATGTGGAATCACATTACGCACATGTAATCAAAAGCGAAAAGAAAGAATAAAGGAAAAAAAGAGATAAAAGAACAAATAAAAGACTAGTAAATCACATGCGAGTCAACCATCCAATAGGTCATCCGCATCCCAGTCTTTTTCAATATATGCAGAATGTAGATCACTAGCGAGAGGGACAACATCAAGTGCTATACTAGGAGAATCACCAAGTTCAACACATGGTGAATCACTCAGTTTAGCAGGATCACCATGGAACTTGTTATTGTTTAAGCTCATGGATGAGGAAAATAAAAAATTCAACTCATTATGCACTTCTTCATCGATTTTAGTTGTTTCCTCATTGTCATCCAAGTTAACCACAACAGGACGATGAATGATAATATCCATAGAAGGTTCTAGTCTTTGTTGTGTTGGAGACATAAATTATTTTTGTTTTGGTAAGAGAGGAGGGTCATCGTTTATTACTTCTATTAAGTTCGGATTTTTATTTTCAATGTTGTTATCATCACTCATCTTTCGAGCAATAGCACAACGTCTATGCCTATGCTCTCTAGCATTTTGGTTCCTTTTAAATATACAATTTTCAAGTTGTGTTTGTATAAGAGTGGGTTTTTCAACCATAGGCTCCTTTTCTTCTTGTGAGGGAAGAACAAATGAAACCATGGAAGGTTGTTCAACTACTTTCTCTTTTGCTTTATAAATTTTCTTAGGAGGCAGACTAGGACTTGTTTGGTTTTCTCTAGGTCTTTTGCAAGAAATAAATAAGGGATTGTTCATGGATGGGTCTTGGTTTGTTGGAAGGGATTTAGGCTCAGCATAGTTTTCTTTAGGTGGTGGAGGTTCAAGCATGGGTAGAGGAAATTTTTAAAGGGATAGTTTGGCTATGAATTTTTCTTTGAACTTTTGATAGGATAAGAAAATGAAGTCTTCACGGGGTCTTATAGGTTCCGTGGGCTCAAGCCAAAAATAATCCAAGGAAAAATTTCCACAAGAAGACAGGGTTGTAAAACCACTATGGTTTACTGTGAATATTTCATTGTCGACTAGAAACTTTAAGCACTTATGGACAACAGATGGGACCACATTCATGGAGCGAAGCCATTTATAGCCTAACTTCACATGAAATTGGTTCAAATTAGATATGATAAAGAGTGATACATTTGATTTCTTTGATCCTACTTGTAATGGGAGTGTGATCGATCCCATCATAGCACAAGCAAAACCATCATGATTTTTAATCCATTCTTTTGGTTTATCATATCTATCTTGAGTAAGTTCATGCACATATAAGAGTTCTTCTATGATTACATTCTCTCCACAAATGGGATCAATTAAAATCCCAGGAGTGGGTTTGTTATTGATTCTTCCGACTATGTAAAGAGGACCATCAGGTGCACGCTTAATTATTTCTTCTAAAGAGAAAGCAATGTCAATGGTTTGTTGTTTATTAGGCTCGATGTCAATCACTCCTATCATTGTATCAATAGAACTTTGTTCACTAATATCCATATGACTCTATTCATCATCATCAATAGGAATGTATTCATGATTGCTCATATTTTCATCATTTGTGTCAACATTCATCACATTGGGCTTAGTTTCACTAGCCTTAACAAATGAAATATTATGGTTGGGCATGGGATTGGTAAATATTTGCAAGTTTTGGTTGGGAGAAGATATAGACTTATTACCTTTGTCATTCACAACTCCAATTAGGATATGACTAGAATCAATGAGGTCTTGCACAAGATGTTTAAGACACTTGCAATGTTTTGTATCATGTCCTTTTTGTTGGTGATAAGCACAATAAGCATTGTGTCTAAAGCTCAGAGGTAATGGCTTGCTAGGGTCAAGGAGTTAAACAAGGGGTAAGGTAATCATGTCTTTGTTTAAGATCTTAGCCATAATATTGTGGAGTGTGTCGGGTAAAGGAGTAAATTGTCTTTGAGGATCTCCAAATATATAAGGATTACTCTTCTTTATAGCAGCTACTTGGGTATCAACTGGTTGGGTAGGTTGAGAGGTGGAATTTAGTTGAAGGAAACTTTTATTTTTTCTTCTAAAAGGTTGGTAAGTGTTTTGGTTTGAAGCTTCAGACTTTTCAGGTCAGGTAAGGGTGGTTTTCGGTTCACTATTGGTTACAAAATTATGATAGTCTCAAAGGGCAGTGCATAAATGCATGAAGGAGGGGAATTTCAACATGGTGAGCCTATCCCTTATCTTGGTTTGTAAATTTTCTATGAACATCTTATGAAGGTGGAAATCGGGAATCTTCACACTAATTTGAGAATATACGTCGATTGGTAGCATGAAATAAAGTTAGTGTTTTTTTCACCCTCATTTTTCTTGCATCTCATCAAATCATCTAATGTTATTTCAAGAACCATGTGCACTTGGAAATGGTTAATAAAGTACTCGACAAGTTCATTGAATGAACAAATTGATTTATTTGGTAATTTACAAAAAACCTTTCCACGGAAATGTCTTTCAAGGATCGTGGAAAAATTTTAGCCAAGAGTTTTTCTCAAGGATAAAGTCACTACACAAAGCAGTAAAGACATTAAAATGAATAACAGGATCTCCCTTTCCATCATATTAGGTTCACCAAAATGATTAGGTGGAAAAATGGAGTGTACAATGTTACTCTTTTCTCCAACAAATCACTCAAGAATTTCCTAGGGGTCCTAATTGGATTGACTAGTAGCCTCACAAGGTGAGTCAATTCACAATGAGGAAGACCCATGAGAGGATTCTTTCAGCTTTAAAGGGTTCACCACCAAGAAAATGCTTGGAAAAGATAAATGAACATTCAACCTACAAAACCTAGTTATGCAAGCTAAATGAGAGATGCAAATGATGAAATTATGCAACATGGAGATAGGATATGTGTACCTGGGAAGTCTGGAGATGTTGTGAGGATTCCAAAAATGCAAAGAAGTTGTCAAAATATGCTAGGGAGGAAAATGATGCCCTAGATGGTGTATTATTCTTGCTACTATTTTTTGGGGCTGATGCAGAGTCTTCAGATGTTGGAACCGGATCTGAAGGAATCTCTAAAAAATATGCTCGAGAGGACTAAGAGGCCCAAGATGGCATATTATTCCCATTCTTAATTTTTGAAAAACCCTGAATGTGGTCCTAAGCTCCAAGGTCTGCACTTGTTTCTCCTCTAATCTCAGGTTCCAAATCTTCCAAATATGGCTTGTAGGTGGGTTTCAATGAAGATGAAAACTTTGTAATGCACTTTTCAACTTTTGAAACTTTGCACTCCAAGCAATCTTGAAGACTTCAACCTAAATCTGCAATCACAAATGTGCAAGATGGGAAAAACTTGTTTGTTAGTGAATGGCAGTTTTCCTTGTTCAAACCCCTTATTGGTAATTAAACCTTGAAATGAAATAGAAATGATGAAGGAAATGGTGAATGAACAACATGCAATGCTACAACTCACCAAACCCTTGTAAAGTCTGCAAACTTGTGTGCAATGGCTGCAATGGATATGGATCTTGAACCAAAGATATGGACTTGAATTGCTTGCTTGAATCAAAACCCTACATCACAAATGTTAGCACAACAACACACATGATGCTTGAATCTTGATGATGGCTCCAAATGCTTGATGAAATTCTCTTGAATGCTTGAATACTTGAATGCTTGGATGCTTAGATTGCTTGTTAGATTGCTAGGTGAAAATATGAGAGAAGGAACCTTGTATTTATACTTACTTATGCTTAATATCCTGAAATTACAAAACACCAAGCCGACATATGAATTCATTAAATAAAGGAGGATAAATCCCACCAAAATTTGAAATTAAATCCTGAAAATGGCTCAAGGAGGACTAAACCACCCTAGGTGGCGTCTTAGTCCCAAGTCCTAAAAACTTGGGGCACAGACACCAAAAAGGGGCCCAATTAAGATGTCTCAAAATTAGGGTCTCGATACCTCTGGGGGAAAAAGACACCCTAGGTGGCATTTTAGTCTTGACCCAAAAATCAGGGACACTCTAATGGAATCATTAAATTATCATTTATGCATTGGAGAATATCAGGATTAGCTAGAAAAAGATGTAATTCATAGGGCATGTGAATGCAAATAGGACCAATTAAGCCTTAAAGAAGCATAAATAAAGGAAAGGTGGGCCCAAAAAAGTGTGAAAATGCAAGGGTATACATTTCACTACACTACAATATTATCTCCCTTAGAAATGTTATTTGCAACAAACAGTGAAATCGGGTAAGGATAAACTTCACCAAAATGAGAAATTCCAACACAAAAAGGAAAGCAACTAAAATGTGATGATGTATAAATAAAAATACTATGGAATTACATCATATTTACTATCATGAATAGAAGATAACAAAAAACAATAGTTGTAGTAAAATACATAGAGAAAACCTCACAAAAGCAAGCCAAAATATGCACCTAGTTGATGTCAAACTCAACACAACTCAATAAACTAAATTTGCAAATATGAGTAGCAATATTACACCAAGATATGTTTCTAATACAAGTATACTTTTTGCACCCTATAGTAATATCAAACTGAAACATCCAAACAATCTTCTACACTAAAAGCACCTACAACAATAGAAAAATAAAGCTCTAAACTATATCTTTGAAGCACACTATTAGACCCTGAGTGAATCTACACCTGGAGACCATTAGCACCACTTTCTTTAGGTCTCAAACTCCTTGGTTTATCATCCTTGGAGCTCTTCCTTCTTTGGTTTCCCAATCTTAGAAGAAAATATCACAACTGTGAAATAACATGCATAGAATGAATCCAAAAAGGCAAGAAATTATATTTTATATGCATTTCCTTCTTCATGAAGCTTCTTGGGTGCCCAAAATCCATGCCAAAATGGAAGGAATATTTCCTTTCATGATTTTGTAACTCCTTTTCCAACTGGCCTCCATGAAATTAGCCATTTCTGAAAAAGATTTGCTTTTATGACAAATATTGTCAAAAGCAATTAAATTTAATTTTTTAGCCAAAACATGCTCCAAGATAAATATTCCCAAATTCCAACACCCAAATTGGATGCATGAAAATAAATTAAAAATAAATATTAATTTATCCCCCAAAATTGATTTAACAAAGTTTCCTTGAAAATCCAAATTACCTGATTTATCCGTAGGGTCTAATTGTTAAGAGGATTGATTGGGGTGTTAACATAGATTCGTGGTTAGTGAAGTGAATTGATTGCTAACAGGACTCAAAGTGAGTGGGTTTTATGTGGATTTGATTGATGAGTGGATTGATTAGATCAATTATTGAACTAAGAGTAAGTCTCAGTTAACAGGCGAGGTGGAATTTGCATGAGTTTTTTATAATTAAATAAATTTAATTATTATTTACATGTGCAAGGTTGAATTTAATAAATAAAATAAATTATTTTATTTATTTTTCAAAGAAGATAATGTTGAAAGATAAATGAAGTGATTAAAAAATTAAAATAATTATTTAATTTAGGAAGTGGGAAATGGATAATTAATTAAATAATAATAAATTATTTAATTAAACTTTAGAATAAAAGACTAATTAGTAAATTAATTAAATAACCTTAATTTTTTAATTAATATAGATGAATAGAGGAATAATTAATAGATTAATTAAATAATATGGGTATGTGTAGGATCATGATGGGCCAAAAAGTGGCGATATGATGGGTATGTGGCTAATGACTTTTTTTTACCCAAAATTGATGAAATGAAAAGGGTTATTAAAGGGTTCTCAACTTTCCACCAATATATTATGTTTTACTTTGAATTTAATAAATAATTATTATTTATTTTCAATTTGAATTACAACTAAAGTCTTGATTGATAGGTTGATTGAAAAACATCTATAGCTTTCAACGGTATCACATTTTTTGAATTTGAAACATGTCACATTCTATGCTTTGCATACTATAGGATTTAAAAAAAAAATGAATTTCATGAAGTTTTGACCAAGTTAAGGTGGTTGACATAGAGTTTTATATTTTTTAAAGTCTGTAATAAAAAGTTCATAATTAATTATTTACTTGGAAAAAATTACAAAAAATATGCATCACATCGGGACACGAGTCCTCTATTTATATATAAAATATTTATAAAAAATATCATCATTTTATTGTGGTTAGGGTGGTCAAAGACACCTACTTCTTATTTTTTCCTTGAAATTTAAGTGCTCTTGCATTGAAATTTCAAATTTTCACCAAATAGATTTAAAAAAAAAATTAACCTAGTAGTTTATAAACTACATTAAATTTCCTACAAATTCTATTCTTACATATTTTTGAAATAATATAGATAATTTATTCAAACTTTTACATCAAGTTGCCTAACTTTGATTTTTCTAAATTTTTCGCCACATAAGGGCCTGTTTTTTCCATTATGACCCTGCACATACCCATATTAGTCATTTAGTTAAAATAAAATGATCGATAACATGAATTTAATCAAATAATATTATTTAATAATCAAGATCAAGTGAAAATGATCATTCATTTAATCATTTAGTCAAAATTAGGTGTCTACAAATATAATTTACTCAATGGCCTTCATTCAAAATTCCTTAGATTTTTTTTTTTGGTTGATACGCTTCTATTTGAAGGGGAGTTTGATCAAAGGTATCTTCAAATGAAGGTAATATCTTCGATCGAAGGACCTTCGAATGAAGGGGCTTAGCAAGACACTTTCAGTGTCTGCTTCAATATTTCCTCAAAAAATCTAGTTTCAAACCTTAGGTTACACCTTCAAATGTAATTAGTTCTTGAAAACATAGTTTGCAAGATCGTAGTCCTCAAAACGAGCTTTCTAACAAGTATAATTTTGATATATTTTCATTTTATTATGTATTCAATTTTTAATTTTTACTAAACATAGGTTTTTCATTAAACATACCGTTCTTTGTTCTACACAAGTGGAAAAATAGTAAAACATTGATTTTTTTTTCAAAAATACCTTTTCACTCGGTATTGATGTCCTAGTTTCACAAAAAAATGAATTTCGATATATACATAAAAGGGTATGCTTGACGACATACACCTATGTCAAAATTATAGTTACCTTGAGTTCAAAAATTAATTAAAAATATACAAACAAGTGAAAAGAAATCAATGCACTAGCTATTGATGTTACAAATCTGTATTTTAAAACATTAGAATTTTATCCTTTCTAGAAAAAAGATATGTTGGACAAAATAAATGTTACTTTTTGGAAATGTTGTTTACTACTAAAAACTAGTTATTAAAAGAGACATTGAAATATTCACAATTTATTTCAAAAAATAAAATAAAATTATATTTAGAATTCACATAAAAATTTCCACAAATCACTAGTTCGCATCATCTTCAAATTCTTAATAGTTTAACTACTATAGGTCTCAGAAAGTGAATATTTAGTGAAAAATATTGATATCAATGTCCATCTTGACCAAAAAGTGGGACTCCTTATTGTGGTATTACCCACTTATTATTCTCTTTTTTTTGTATACTTTTCCTATCTTTCATATGTATATATACTATTTTTTCTACTTTAACTCTTTCTCGTAACCTCTTAATTTCTTTCTCTAATATCATCTCATCAATATTCCTAACATATCCTATTAGGTTTAGAGTAAAAAATCTTCTCATATCAATTTGACCCAAGCATCATACTTCAATTGCTTATGTGGTCAAGTACATTTTGGATCACTCCTTACACCATCTCATTAGGTCCCTAGTATCTTAGATGAATCAAATAGAAGACAATATGTATCCCATTCTCAATGAATAACACTTTTATGAATAATGGAAATTTAGATAGAAACATTCTTATGGAATCTTCTAAGAATTCTAATTCCTTAGCATCAAAGTTTACTTCACAGTAATTTATACAATTGATTATAAATTATTTTGAAATTATCTCAAAACAATAATTGATGAACCACGTCCATGGTTAGAACAATTTCTATATTTTCCTAAATTTAATGCTTCAAGCTAGAATTTTACTATTTTGCAAATTATTAATGGCTTTAATCTACTTGAAAATTCCAAGCTTAATTACACAAGAATCCAAGGTGGCCTAGCTAATTTTTCTCTACTACTTTTCTAGGAAGTCCTAGTTCATTTTTCTTCAAGTTTAAGTAACTATTTTGTTTTCTTTTGCCACCAATCTTTTATATATTTTATAACTAGATCATAAGTTTCAATTCCTCTTTCCTAGGCATACTAGTCAACCAAAATTTAGGCAACACCATCAAATTTTTGCATACAAATTAGGAATGGAGTTGATAATTTATGTCAAGTTTTAGAACTCTTATGTAGACTAATGTAGCACAAAGAGGAGACGCCATTAAAAGATAATAACTCTTGTAGTTAATATAAAAAGTTAAAATCTTTGCTATGATTCTCATTCGTTTATATTACACAACAATGTATATCCTCTAATCATATTACTAATAATAGTTATAATAGATTTATGTAGTATTATAGTTTCACAAATAATCCTTTCCTTTTTAATTATATTTTTATATTTCCCTAAATATTATATTTGATATTTTTCATAACTATCATATGATACATATCTTTTATCTCTTTTTCTTAGACTATACCATCAATTTTCACTACCGATTTCTCATTTGATTCTCTCTCCATTGTAACATACAATGATGCATAAGTATTGAAATATAGAAAAGAAAAAGATATTTAGATTAGATGTTCATTTCATGTATTAAATTTTTTTCATATCATAAGATTAAATAAAATACTCTAATTTGAATATCTCTACCCAATACCTTAATGTTATTTTCTTAACAATAACAATCACATAATTACTATATAAAAGATATACCAAAATTTACTTAAAAAAAGCCCCTACTAATTATATATTTATAACTTAAAAACATTCCATTATTAAAACTTGATTGTCCTCTACCATATACACCAAATATAAATATTATAACTAATATCTATAAAAGAAATCTAATTATATACATTGGTGATAAAATTATGAATGGATATTGACATAAGAAGATCTAATTCATGGTATCCTTATTCACATAGTATGTCAAAAAAAAATTAAAAATGTTTTTGATTAAAAAAGTAGGGTAAATGGGCCCTGATCCCATACAACAATGTGAAACAGGCCTCACAGCTAACAGATCAAACCAAAAAAAAAAACGAAGATAGAACAACCTTTCTAGCCAACAGAATAGGCCTACAAGCCACCCATAGAGCTACAAATAGGATAGCAACCCAACAACAGCAAAGCGATCAGTAGGACAAACCAAAACTTGACCTATTGGCCACCAATAGAAGAGTTCAAGAACTCAAGCTTGAACTCAACAATTTTTCCCCCAAAGGCTTGTTAATCGAGACAGAGTTCATCTTAGGAGTATGCATCTTTCTACATTGCATCACAATCCAATAAGAAGAAGAAACAAGGATTGAATCTTTTTGAAAAGAAGGGGGAGAAGCCCCTTCAGAAAAGAAAACAGGTGGAGCAGCAGGAACAACAGGTGGAACATCCAAACCCAAAACAAGAGTATCCAGAACCATGGAAGAGACACTATTATCTATAATGGGAGCAACAGGGGCCTCAAGGGAGGCAACACACACAATAGCAGGAACAACTTTGTCCAAAATCTGAGTAGCAGTGTCCATAGGAGAGGTAGCATTATCAACAATAGTAACTTTCTTTTGAGTAGGAGGAGGCTAAGAATCCTCACTATCAAAAGAAGAGGAATCATCTGAGTACACGGTTAGATGGTCCTTGAGGGTATTCTTCCACAAAGTAGAAGAAGAAGTAGGATGAGATCTATGAGAGCAGTCATGAGCCAAGTGTCTAATAGAAAAATAACATCTACAACTAAATGTGAAACCTTCGTAATCCACAAGCTGAGACCAAGACCGGTCTTTCACTTGGAGCACTACCTCTTCAGGTAGTGCCTAAGACAAATCAACCTCCACCAAAATCCAAGCATAGGAGGTGTGTATTTAATTCAAGGAAGCCTCATCCACTTTCAAAAATCTACCAAGAGCATTATCTATACCTTGAAGAGTAGAGGAACCCTAGAACTATAAGGAAAGATAAGGAAATAGCACCCAAACAAGAATAATATCAACAAGAATTTCCTTCAAGGCATTGAAGGAGGGAACCCATGGCCTCAAATATAGGGGATGAGAATCCTAAAATCACAAACCCTAATCTAAAATAGCTTTCCTATCCTCAAAAGAAGTTCAAAGCCAACAACAAAAAAACTTTTGGTAAAAGGATAAATCTCAATCCTACCTCCCACTAGGGTTTCCAGTTCTTCATTTTCCAAATATTAAGATTCGGGAGAGAAGACCATAAATGACATAATCTATAGATTAAACCCATTTTGGAGAAATGATCAATGCTCTCAAAAACTTCCTATTTGAAGGAGACAACAGTAGCAGCAGAGGCACACTTCAATAGCCACACAAAGCGCACCCTCTCAACATTTGACCTCATCACATCCACAAAAATCTTAGCATCCATAGAGGGAACTGTACGAGAGCCCACAACTAAACCCGTTGTAGGAGGTACATCAAAATCCACAACTGCGGGCTGGGACAAATCTACAACTAGTATGCACTCTAGCGAGATAGGTTGCAATGCAGGAGAGTGGGAGATAAGGGAGTTGTAAGGGAGCTATAAGAGAGCCATTTGGAATTGGCATTCCAAAAAGCACTTGGGCGGGAGAATTAAAAAAAATGTTGAAATTGAAAGGTAAATCTAGTTAAATAGTTTAAGTGCATTTTATCTCATGTGTTTTTTTGGTGGGACTTAAATCACATTCTTCTACTCGATCAAATCTATTCATTGCTTATTCTCATTCTCATTCTTCATATTTTTCTTTTCTTCCTCATATTCTAAAAACCTTATTATGATGTCTAAAATTTGAGTGTCACCTCTCCCTATCATATTAAAATTTTGTCAGTTAATTGTCTATATCTAAAATTCAAAAATTGAAGTTAGATTTATTGCTACTCATTTTAAACCTTTTTCTTTTTATTTGAATTTATTGGTTTAAATTTCTCAAAACTATTCTAATAAACTCAACCAAACTAAATTATTGATCTATTCTTAGATTTTGATTAGATGATGACTCATATTTAATGTTGGTGCATCTATCATGTTTTATTTATATAGGCATGTAATGATATTCTTGGTTAAATCATTTGATTTGATTTCAAAAATTATAAGATTGTGGATGCTTGGAATGGAAAGCAGAGGAACGTGTTTTAAGAAAAAATCAAGTGATCTATTTGGATGCAAAGCATTTTGATTTTGGGTTGGGTGGGGTTTGTGTTGTTTATGTTAGATTTTGAGAATATATCTACAATTTTATTTATAGTAATACACTTCATTCAAACTATGGATGGCTTGACAAGAAATCATATTGAACTTCAAAAAAAAATTCTAGCTCAAATTGAATCTTCAACAAAAAATATTATTTTAAAATAAAACATAATTAAGAACATAGTCTAAAGCATTGAGAAAATGATAGATAAAAATATTACAAAATGATAAATTAAAAAATGATATTACATTGAGAAGAGCTTTTACCCTAATTATTCAAAGGCTTGTCAAAATCTCTTACTAAATATGTCCAATCATAGAGAATGAAAACACACATACACAAATTGTTATTGGTAAATCCTGCTCCAATTTTTAAAATTATCTTTCTTTCCTACATTAAATAGTATATATATATATATATGATTAAATGTTTTCTTTATACAACGTTTTGAAAACCTTTAAGTGGATGGAACCGCCAAAGGAATATTTTGTACGGAGTGGACAAGCTAAATAACAAAGTGACAATAATATATAAAAACAATACATTAAGTAATATATTATAATATAAAAAATGCATTAACTACTTTCTCATACAAACAATTATTCTTCACCATCATCAAGGGAATGCAATTAAACATCAAAAATATGTATTATCTCTTATTCTTCACCACCATTGGCACCACTGACTGGTTGATTATTATGCTTTCGACCACTTCCTCTATGTTTGCCTGGTTTTGCTGGATCATTCGCACTCGCAGTGGCAGCCTACAACCACCAAAATCCAAGAATTAACGAAATCGTTTTGAAAATGTTGATATCAAAGAATAACACTTGTTAATCACAGATTAAGCCCAAAAACACACTGTAGAGAAGTAGCACAATTAGTCCCAAGAGCTTAAACAGTTTCGAAAGCTGAAAATAAATGAAAGAAAAGTTAAGGGCATGTAAACAATTGCCTGATCTCCAGGTGGAGGTCGCGACGATGACTCCTTTTTCATTACTGAAGGGGCTCTCACTGCTTCCATTGTATGCTGAGAAGAAAACAGCATTGAAGCATTTTCAGAGAATACAACTCCCGTGCTGTTGATATCCAGACTGCTGAATTTTCTCTCTCCTGTTGTTGTGTTGATGGACTGAGAGGTCACTAAACAGGCCCCTGCGATTAACACAATAATCAACACACATCTGATCTCAAAGGAATTCTTTGTGCTTGACATTCTTTAGGCTTCACAGAATGTCCTGCTACGTCTTACAATAAACGCTCAAACATTAATTGTTGATTCTCGATATAAAGAAAGTTCCTACAAACATAGAGAGCACAGATTTCTTGAACGCTACACCATTAAATAACAACGGATGTTTTGATGATAGGAAAAGGATATTATTTACCCACTTGTTAAAAGTATACAGTTTTTGCGTGTGTGCCATCCAGTCTTCTTTTATAATTATCGAACTACGCGGTTTCTTTAATAAAAGAAGAAGTCGCGTACTGCTAAATATTTGCAATCGAATGTAAAAAAGATTTCCCTGCCACCAAATGTTTTGTTCATATTCTTTCGATGCGATTCTTTTTCTTTTCTTTTTATGCTTTTTTTGGGTTTTCCCGGCGAAGCGTGACCGTGACGGCTGGGTTTAAAGATCATACACTAAGCCCTTTGATTTCTTGACCTTTCTAACTCCGTTCTATCAGATTTTTTTGTTATTAATATATCAACTGTCGGTTTCAACTTAACCGTGACTGCTCCACGTGCTGCCGCCCGCCGTTACTTTTAAATTGCGAATAATTTTAATTTAAATATCTCTGCCTTCCCGCTCAACTAATGCAATGTCATGGGCTCTCTTTTGTGGCTGTTTTTTTCTGCAGGTGCAAGGTGTATAGAATGCAATGACTGCAGGATATGCACAGAATGGATTTGTTAAAAGGGTTCAGAAACATTCAAGTAAATGCAACTGGCTGGTGTAAAGCCAGACTTGACAAGCTATGTCGGCGTCCTCCCTGCCTGTGCCAAAATGGGAGCTTTGGAACAGGGTATGGAATTTATATCAGATGTTATAGTTGTAAGTACTTTGGTAGACATGTATGCAAGAAGTGATGGTTCTTTTAAGGATTTCTTTATGGTTTTTTTTTTGGTCTGTTACTTCAATTTTTATCACCATATGTAAACAATCACCCCTTGTTATTTTGATATAACAGACAGTATAAAATTAATGGATAGTGATACCCGTTTTCTGGAAAGCATCCAAACTTGATGATTGTTATGTGGTAATTTCTACTGTATATTTTTATTTACGTTGAATATTAAGTGGTGTAAGTATTTTACTTTCTATTAGTCAGTTGATTTCTCCTTGGTTTAAGGAAAAGTGAGACTGGTTTCGAATGTAGAGGGGTTTGGTTGATCTGATTTAAGATTTCAATTCATTCATTAGTGAAAGTTTTCATCAATTAATTATTTTTTAGTTTCTTATTATTTTTTTTATATGATTGGGTTACGATTTTTTTGTCACATTTTTTTATGTGGGAATGGCATCAATATTTTCCTTTCCACTTGTTTGAGGTTGTTGCTGGTGTGTCAAGTGTTGCATCAAGAAGATGCACATGGCATATTTAGGCTCAGCCACTCGATGGTTTGGATTTGGTGACTTCATTATTATTTCTTATTGTATTTTGGTTCATGGTGGTTAGTTTTTATCATGCTTGATTTTTTTGTATTTATGTTTGAGTATTTGTCTCTTAATTTTCTTTGATGAAATAATTAGAAATTTTAAGAGGTTGTATGCAACAATAAATAAAAATAGAATTTTATGGTAAAAATATAATAAATTACGCATAAGAAAAAATATGGATTAACTATCAAACAAAAGGATGAGCTTGACCTTGAGTTCTAATCGAAGGCTTGTCTATTGGTTATCTCTTTTCTTTTTCTATATAATGGATTTGGGGCTTCTTTTTGAATAATTTTTTTATATAAAAGTTACACATAAGACAAGAAATATATAAAAGTGTATGCTCTATCTAGAGGTTACCCGCTCAAATTAGCATTATGAAGATAATAAAAGCATATTATTTCTCTCTTTTGTAACCATATTTTATCTTTGAGGTTCATTACAAGTTGTATCAAATCTCTTTCTACTGCAATTCCTATATGAAGTTTATTAATTTAGGATTGTCTATAACTATCCATCGTATGCTCCGACCTCTCCCTAGAGGGATCTTGATCATTAGAAAGTGGTTATAGCTATAGTTGAGCTAAATCTATTACCCATGTTTTTACCAAAAAATTCCCCTTGCAAATAGTTTTTGTTCTTTTTAAGTTAGAAACCCAATTATGAGGGTTTTCAAATATCCTTAGAAGAGTTGTCCTTCTTGGCTAAGATAGATTTATCATAAGAAAAATAGTGAAGTGAGGACTAATTTAGCTCCAATACCGAGGCCTCATATAGCCTTTTGCTTCCTCTTTTAAATTAAGAAAAGAGGAATTCAATAAAGGCTTTAATACTACCATAATTCATGGGCTCTCTCAAAAGAAATCATGAAAAATGGGCTAAGGGGCTATGCTACAATTTTGATCAATCATGAAACAAGAGTCACAAGTGTTGAGAGAAATGCTTGTATCTCATCAAATCTACGATATTGACCAATAATTTTGAAGAATTTTCAAATGCAAAAGAAGAATTGGCTTCCCCTAAGTAACAATCCATGCTTAAAACTCATATTTTTACTTTGAAAGTTGGGTTTACTAAAAATAGTAATTTATTATTTTTAGAAAAGGGGACATTACAATTCCTCCCTCCCAAAAATTTCTTGTCCTCAAGCAATTACAAAAATTATTCGCCAAAGACCTTATGCCAAAATGCATATTAAGCCCTAATCATGTACCTGTGAAGAGTTGCATTCTCTGCCAAAGAGTATCATGCAAAATAGAGGACTCAAATTCCTTTCTTCCAATCCTATGAATATAAAAAAAAATTATAAGCAATATAAGCTCTTGTATGTGTAAGTAATTGATGTATACATTCTCATACTCCAACTGAAACACATCTTCCCCCAAAGTTTTAATCAACTTGCCAAATGCAGTAGTATGAGATGAGATGAACCTGTAACTCCTGAGACCTTTCCCAATGACGCAAGTCTAATTTTTGCTACCTTTAGGATTGTTATAAGATATAATGCACTCATCATTACAGAAAATATGAATTTGGGAAATAGTTACTTCCCTTATCTTCATAGTGCTAAAATATTTAGTGTAGGAATGTGTAACAAAATCCCATACTTAACCTCAACTTGTGAATTATTGCTTTCAGCTTCATGGAATCATCTTGTTTTGCCTTGCATAACCACCCCATTATGATTTGGAACAAAATGGGTCTCCCTTTCTCTTTCTGGTTTCTTTTCCCTTTGGTTACCTGTTTTCCTCTTTGGAATTCTTTTGTTTTCCTCCTAATTTTCATTTTTGATCTATTTGATTTAATCTTGGTTCTGTCTCAACCTAAGTTGGATTTCTTCTTGTTGAAAATTGAATATAAAAATCATAAGCAGCAGAATAATTTATTTTAATATGTTTCATATGCTTTGAGACTGATGCATACCTTTCATTTTGCAGGAACAAGCCACACACATGATGATATTCCTCAAAGGAGTTCACTTGAAAGACTTTCCTCAGTCCAGTTGGTCATAATTTCCCTTGAAGAAGAAAGTCGGCAAGACCTTGCGGATGTCTTGCCGACTACCAGTGCATTTTGTTGATATGCGTTTGTATTGCCTATCGGCAAGACCCTGGAGAAATCATAGCGATCAAAAAATCATATGTAGGCATCCATCAGCAAGACACCATCCAGAGTTCTGGCGACTAGGAATTTTTCCTTCAGCAGGATATTTCCTTCGGAGAAAGGTCTTGGCGAAAGAAGGAAATCACGCCAAGGGGAGTTTGTCTTCGGGGAGAGTGGTTCACCTTTGGCGTAAAGTCTGGCCAAAGTGCTAAAGTCTTGCCAACACGAAAGGGTCCCACCAAAGATCTAAGGTCAGCGATAATTTTGACTTCGGCAGGAAGTCTAGCCGATTGGCATGGGTCTTGCCGAAGGGAGTTTCATTCGATGAAGGATAAAACCTTCGACATAATGTCTGGCCGAAGAGGTGAGGTCACAGCGACAAAAGCGACATCGGCGTAGTGATCTGGGCTCGCTATGAGGTCCCAACGACTGAGTGATTTTTCCCTGAAACGATTAGAGATCGCCAAAAGATAGCGCTCTCGGTAGAAAGTCTCACCGACATGAGGAGGTCGCACCGAAAAGGCCAAGCTTGGGGAGAAAACGAAAGGGTCACCGTAAGGTCTCCTCGACCATGCGAAGTCCCACCAAAAGAAATGGAGCTCGCCAAGAGGGTTATGCCTTCGACATAAGGTCTTGGCAAAGTCTCTTGGTCTTGCCAACTGACGGTGAAAGTTGCTCATTGGGGAGAGAACGAAATTGTCACGGTGACAAAAGTGGACTTATGAAGGTTCCTCGGTGAGACATAAGATGTATGCAAGACATCTCCCCGATAAGAGAATGCTACAACGACGCATGTGAAACGAAAGAACCCATGTCGGCATGACTACAGAAAGGTCTCCCCGAAATGAAAGGATCGCCAAAGGATGATGCCTTCGGCGTACTGTCTTGCCGAACAAGGAAGTCACGCCGAAAGGCTCTAACTCAGGGAGACTCAGAACGAACGCAACGGGTTCGGTAGGATGTCTTGCTGACCCGAGAGGGTCACGCCGACAGGATGTCCCTTTGGGGAGAGGAAAGGTATGCGCCGAGAGGTCTAGCCAACATTCAAGAGTCACGCTGATAACAAGGAGGGGCTTGGTAAGAAAAGAGAAATTTGGGGTAATGTCTCCCCAATTCTGATAAGTATCAATGACACGGAGGAAATTCACGGGGAGAAAAGTGGCTTCGATGAAACTCTCACCGACCAAAGAAGGTCATGTCAACATGAAGGGAGGTCCCACTGAAGGAAATTGAGCTCGGAAAATGATTTTTCCTTCGCCCTAAGGTCTGGGCGACTACGAAGAGCTCGCCAAAGAGAAAGAAGGGCTCGGTAAGAAGAAAGGGATTCGGGGTAAGATCTCCCTGAAACCATGAGGTCTCCCTGACATAAACAAAAGCTCGCCATAAGGTCTCCCCAACCACAAAATGTCTTACAAACAGGTTTTTTTCGAGGAGAAGAAACATGTGCGCCAGGAGGTCTGGCTGAAGTTCGAGGGTCTTCCCAATACAAAGTGGGCTCGCTAAGGGAGGAAGGGCTTCGCCAGGTGGTCTTGCCGAGAACATGCAGTCTTGCCGATGGTTTTCATGAGCTCGATATGACTTCTACAGCTCGTCGAAACATCTTGCCGATTGTCGTATGCTATGTCGATAGCAACCAGAAGAGGCATAATCACATCGGGGAGACACGATGAGTGTCTCACCAACATACGATTCAAGGTGGACCACTTTTGACCGCCTGATCATCTGGTGTGGCATAAGATCGTCCAATCAGAGGCAACTAAGATGGCCTAGTTGACCAATTGAATACTCCTAAGTGGGAAGATCAACAGAAAGCAAGCAGTGTGGATTCATTCTGAGATCACTAAGGGATGAATCTATTTGGACAATAGTGTTCAGATCTACAAGGAGGCTCGACGGTGTTTCCAGAAAACAATCAACGAACAGACAAGTCCAGAACAAAAAGGGAGCTGAAGGAAAGGAGAAATTGTGACTCATAAGGACAGTTGTAATGACTACTGGCAAGGAGATAGATCGATATTAATGACGATCTTTTTGAGTATTCAAGGCAGCTCTGTGGAGGAGTTCGAGTATGGACATGAAGGCTTGGAGTAAATGTTGCATCTGTAAAAGATCTACAGATCTTTCCCAGAACAATCTTTCATCAGAAAGGACAGCTAGGCTTCTCATTGAATGCACAACCGACTTTCTTTAGAAAGATCTAAGAGCAGATTCTACAGTCGACAGATATTTTGTAAACCCTAATGCAGGGGGGGACAACACATTCTTTCAGTACATTCTGTATATAAGGCATTCTTGCCTCTTTGTAAAAGTTAGAACCTACAGAGAACTTCTAGAGTTAGAAAGTAGGAGTAGAACTAGTAGCTAGGAGTTAGATTTAGTAGAATAGACTAGTGTATCTTTCAGTTTTCTTAGTGTAAGTGGAAACAATTTGGAGCCACAGATTTTTTGTACACTGGTGATTGTGCTAGATTTGTAAATGTTGCTTATCTATCTTATTGACAATAGAAGCAACCAGATCTTAATCTACTTCATGTTGTGTTCTAGAATGGTGTTTATCTTGAATTAATCATCTGATTTAAGAAGCTTTCAAGGAATGAAGTTTGATTTTATGTTTTGTTTAAGTGGTAACTTGCAATCTGTTATTGAAATTAGCATTGTGAATGAATGAAACTGTGTGTTAGTCACAAGTTAAGTTTGTTCTGCAGTTTTAGTTAGGAATTCCTTGGAAGGTGATAGGTCTGGTTAATTCGGATGAAGTGTCATTCTTTCATGTTCCAAAGCTCTGATCCATCTTTTTGTGTTTCTTTAAGAACCCTGGTTAGAGTAGATTTAAGTTTATGTTTGATCCCAGAACAGTCCAAAAGCTCAACACCATCAGGCCCCTTGAACATTACTGTTACATTGACCAACTGAGGGACATCAGCACAGTTGAGAACCAATTACAAGGACCTTGGGAGCTAAGATATCCATGTGATCATCTTTCTCTTTGAAGAGAAACAGAGTAACAATATTTTGTTTGCATGTTGTTGTGCCAAAAGGGACGTCAACAAAGACTGGCGCTAGAAGGAGGGCCACGTGAGCAATTTTGGATCATTGTGTGTTGGATTGTGTCAGGTCTTGGAAAAAAAAGCTCTAATGGATAGGCCTTTGTATACACCAGGATTTGTATATGGAATCCCTGATCATCTGTATGATAGGCTTCCATTATTTTTCCCTAACATTGGGCAAAATGCTTCTGAACATGTCGAAACTTGCAGGCGTATACTTACTTTTCTCCAAGTTCAGCATCAGGATATCATCTACCAGTTATTTGTCCAAACACTTCAAGGTTCAGTAAGACAATAGCATGTTAATCTTCCACCAAATTATATGTGTTCATGGGCGGAGTTAGAAATCTTATTCTTAGATCAGTTTGGTCCTCGCACACAATACCACTGGGAGAACTCATCCCTGCAAAATCCAATCACAGAGTTAAGTACTCCACTTGTCAATGAAGTTGTGACCATGTCATCTCTTTTCAGTCATCTTCCAAAGCATAGTCCATTACATCACAATGAAGTTCTAGATGAAACATTTGATTCGCCAGAATATAATTTTGATGACTTGTTTGGTGAAAAGCATGAAATGGATGTAAATTTAGAGCATAATGGAAATCTCAAGATAGAATCTAGCTTTGTTGAACATGTTAGTACTAATGATGGCTTTAAAGGAGATGAGGTATTAGCACAGGATTGCTGTCATGAGAAATCCGCAATGCCTTCCAACGATTCGAGCAACTCTTCTGATCAAGATGAGAATCAAGGTGATGAGGAGTGGATAAAGGAACATGGCTCAGGTTGGATTGATATCCCTCTTATGCAAAATTAAATAAGGGGGAAATTAGAAGAGCTGGGAGGTCTAAAACTGTCAGAACTTGTTGGGCCAAGTGGATGTAGGATACATCAAACGAATCAACACTCTCAGATGGATTGCCATGTCTTCCTAGGGAGGATGGAATTGTATTTCAAGTAGTTGATCTCTATTGAAGGGATACTAATGGAAGATCCTTGGAGTACGCATTTCCCAAATGAAGAGGATGAAACAACTAGCACGCATGAAAATAGTAATCAATCCATCCAAAATGATGAGAGTGACTATGTGGAAAGGTTTAATTCTTCCCTATATTTTGATGACATTGATCCTTGCATCAAGATGGATTCAACAACTGATGAAACTCCTCTATCTAGCGAGGGCTGGATAATAGTGGAGAATGAATTCATCAATGCATTCATTGATTCTTTCATGATGGGGAATGAGGAAGGGGCATACCTTGATGGGTTAACACGAGAGGATGACTCTACTGATCTAAGTGGTGGATGGATTGAAACAGATAACATGCTTCAAGATGAGATTGCCAATGAATCTTGTGGTCAAGGACAAGAACTTAAATGCCAAAATGAAATCTTAAGGGAAGGATTTTGGGTTGATGTGCAGATCAGTCGAATGCTCCCTGAAGAAATTCATGACTGAGTACATTTGGATGAAGTAGAGGAATGCCAAGAAAGCAACCAAGAGGCTCTCTCAGATGTCGAATCTCTACAATATGAAGAGAATGAGACCAGGGAGTATTTTCTTGATTTCGGTTCTATTTGCTCAGATATGTTGGTTGAGGAGAGTCCTTGCTTGGCATCCACTAATGAATTTTATCTTAATACTGATGAATTTGATGCTAAGTGGCATGTCCTGGTTGATGAGGTGCAGGGAGTTGAATTGAGAAAGTGCTTTCCTGACTTTGACTCTGTGTGTTTAAATGAGTTCAAAGGAAATTCCTATTCACCATGTGATAGTATCTCTGACATCAATGGTGATAAGTTGGACATAGATGCTCAAACCCCGGGGGATGACATGTTGCAAGAGGATGTTGACAGTGAGGATTCATCTCAAGAAATCCAAAAAAAATTTGACTCTGTGCCCGAGATGAATACAGAGATGCTGGTGAGTGAATATCCCAACTGCAAGGCAAACCTTGTTTTAGTGGTGTTCCATGAGCTAAGACCTCGTAAAGAGGAGATCATACAACACAAGCCTGCATTAGCAACTGGAAATCTTCAGAATCAGGTGGTGTCCTTTCATTATCCTCTGTGTTTTAATAATTTTTAGTTTGATTATGATGTTGAGGATAGTAAAACATGTTTGTGGGTAAATCATGACAAAACTGAGAACCCACAACTGATAATATTTCAAGCTTTATGCCCTCAAAATGAACTTATTGCTTATAAACTTCATATTTCTGAGTATAAAGATAAATTTGCTAGGTTTAGAACTGTGCCTAGTAAGTTAAGATTGTTGCACATAATGAAAAATCAGTCAAGTCAATGTACAATTTTTTACAGTTTTGTGTCCGTAAAGCTTAGCTTTTGAGTTAGTTTAGGATTAGGATAGGTTAGTGTTAGTTTTTGGTTTAGTTGGTTTTCCTTTGTTTTGTCTTTTTTCCTTTTTTTGTTCTTTTTGTTTTTGTTTGTAGATAGTTTGTTTTTCTGTTTGTGAATATTTCGTCTGTTTGTAAATAATTTTCTCTTTGTTTGTTCTTCCTTTCCTTTCCTTTCCTTTCCTTTGTTCTTTGTTTCCATTTTGCTTGTTCTTTGGGGTTGATCTGTCCTTTCCATATTCAAGTGGTGGTTGTTATCTGATACATACTTTGGTCATTAGGAGAGAAATGGTTTAGATATTTTCAGATCTACTGATTGAGTGATTTTGTCCTAAAATTTTGTTTCATGCCCATTGTCAATAAGAGTTGTGGAAATTTTTGAAAGCAAGGTGCAAAGTAAATGACCTTCTTTAGCCCCATCTGAATCTATCACAACTTATTAAGATCATCTCCTTTGTATTGATATTTGTCCTAGGACTATGGTGTTGCAAGGTTTGAGTGAAAAAATCCGATTCCCAAGTGCTGTCTTGAGGTCCGTGGTAGTTTTCAACCTAGAACAGATGTATATCTGACATATTGAGAAAAATTCAATGAAATATCTAAAATTTTATGAAAAAAAAAAGAGAGAAATATTTAAAGAGAGAAGAAGATTCAATATGAATGGGTGATTCTAGTATCTCTATCGGGGCTATGGACGCCTGACTGGCAGTAGAGCAATGCTGCGAGAAAACTAGAGGTATCTCCATCGAGGCTATAAACACCTGACTGGCAGTGGAGCAATGCTCGGGATATCATTGCACGACAGCTAAAAAGAAATCAACTCATGTAGCTCAAATATTACACATTATTGTCTGAAAGATGAGGAAAACTTTATGAAAGGATGATGAACTATCAAGCACACACATAGATTCAAGGCTAGTTACTGCTGGCTTACATTTGAGATTCTAGCTCAACCTTGCTTGTTAAAACTGACCCAACTGGAGTTGTGACGGTCATGTACCAAGAGTTCTGGGTAGTTGAAGCCTTTAGCTTCTTGAAAATGGTTAAACCATTTTCCTAGCTGAGTCGCCATTTGTTATGCCTTGCATAACCACCCCATTTTGATTTGGAACAAAATGGGTCCCCCTTTCTCTTTTTGGTTTCTTTTCCCTTTGGTTACCTATTTTCCCCTTTGGAATTCTTTTGTTTTCCTCCTAATTTTGACTTTTGATCTATTTGATTTAATCTTGGTTCTGTCTCAACCTAAGTTGGTTTTCTTCTTGTTGAAAATTGAATATAAAAATCATAAGCCACAGAATAATTTATTTTAATACATTTCATATGCTTTGAGACTGATGCATACCTTTCATTTTGCAGCAATAGGCCACACACATGATGATATTCCTCAAAGGAGTTCACTTGGAAGACTTTCCTCGGTCCAGTTGGTCATAATTTCGCTTGAAGAAGAAAGTTGGAAAAACCTTGCGGATGTCTTGCCGACTACCAGTGCATTTTGTCAATATGCGTCTATATTTCCTATCGGCAAGACCTCGGAGAAATCATAGCGATCAAAAAATCATATGCAGGCATCCATCAACAAGACACCATCCAGAGTTCCGGCGACTAGGAATTTTTCCTTCGATAGGATTTTTCCTTCGGAGAAAGGTCTTGGCGAAAGAAGGAAGTCACACCGAGGGGGGTTTGTCTTCGGGGAGAGTGGTTCACCTTCGGCGTAAAGTCTGGCTGAAGTGCTAAAGTCTTGCCAACACGGAAGGGTCCCACCAAAGATCTAAGGTCAGCGATAATTTTTCCTTTGGCAAGAGGTCTAGCCGATTGGCATGGGTCTTGTCGAAGGGAGTTGCATTTGGCAAAGGATAAAACCTTTGGCATAATGTCTAGCCGAAGAGGTGAGGTCACAGTGACAAAAGCGGCATCGTTGTAGTGATCTGGGCTTGCTATGAGGTCTCGGCGACCGAGCGATGTCTCCCCGAAATGATTAGAGATCGCCAAAAGATAGCGCTCTCGGTGGAAAGTCTCACAGACATGAGGAGGTCGCACTGAAAAGGCCGAGCTCAGGGAGAAAACGAAAGGGTCACCGTAAGGTATCCCCGACCATGCAAAGTCCCATCGAAAGAAATGGAGCTCGCCAAGAGGGTTATGCCTTCGACATAAGGTCTTGGTGAAGTCTCTTGGTCTTGCCGACTGATGGTGAAATTTTCTCATCGGGGAGAGAATGAAATTGTCACGGCGACAAAAGTGGACTTATGAAGGTTCCTCGGCGAGACATAAGATGTCTAGAGGACATCTCCCCGAAAAGAGAATGCTACAACGATGCATGTGAAACGAAAGAACCCATGTCAGCATGACTACAAAAAGGTCTCTGTGAAATGAAAGGATCGCCAAAGGATGATGCCTTCGGCGTACTGTCTTTCCGAACAGGGAATTCACACCAAAAGGCTCTAACTCGGGGAGACTCAGAACGAATGCAACGGGTTCAGTAGGATGTCCTGCCGACCCGAGAGAGTCAAGCCGAAAGGATGTCCCTTCGGGGAGAGGAAAGGTATGCGCCGAGAGGTTTGGCTGACATTCAGGATTCAAGCCGATAATAAGGAGGGGCTCGGTAAGATAAGAGAAATTTGGGGTAATGTCTCCCCGATTATGATAAGTCTTAGTGACATGGAGGAAATTCGCGGGGAGAAAAGTGGCTTCAATGAAGCTCACCGACCAAAGAAGGTCATGTCGACATGAAGGGAGGTCCCACTAAAGGAAATTGAGCTCGGCAAATGATTTTTCCTTCACCCTAAGGTCTGGGCGACTACGAAGAGCTTGCCGAAGAGAAAGAAGGGCTCGATAAGAAGAAAGGGATTCGGGGTAAGATCTCCCCGAAACCATGAGATCTCCCCAAAACCATGAGGTCTCCCCGACATAAACAAAATCTCACCATAAGGTCTCCCTAACCACAAAATGTCTTACAGATGGGTTTGTTTCGGGGAGAAGAAACATGCGCACCAGGAGGTCTAGCCGAAGTTTGAGGGTCTTCCCGATACAAAGTGGGCTCGCCAAGGGAGGAAGGGCTTCGCCAGGTGGTCTTTCCAAGAACATACAGTCTTGGCGATGGTTTTCATGAGCTTGATATGACTTCTACAGCTCGCCAAAACGTCTTGTCGATTTTCATATGCTACGCCGATAGCGACCAAAACAGGCATAATCGCATCGGGGAGACACGATGAGTGTCTCACCAAAATGTGATTCAAGGTGGACCACTTTTGATCACCTGATCATCCGGCATGGCATAAGATCATCCAATCAGAGGCAGCTAATATGGCCTAGTTGACCGATTGACTACTCCTGCATGGGAAGATCAACAAAAAGCAAGCAGGGTGGCTTCATTTTGAGATCACTAAGGGATGAATCTATTCGGACAATGGTGTTCAGATCTACAAGGAGGCTTGACGCTATTTCCAGAAAACAATCAACGAACAGACAAGTCCATAACAGAAAGGGAGCCGAAGGAAAGGATAAATTGTGACTCATAAGGACAGTTGTAATGACTACTGGCAAGGAGATAGATCGATATTAATGATGATCTTTTTGAGTATTCAAGGCAGCTCTGTGGAGGAGTTCGAGTATGGACATGAAGGCTTGGAGTAAATGTTGCATCTGTAAAAGATCTACAAATCTTTCCCAGAACAATCTTTCATCAGAAAGGACAACTAGGCTTCTCATTGAATGCACAACCGACTTTCTTTAGAAAGATCTAAGAGCCGATTCTAGAGTCGGTAGATATTTTGTAAACCCTAATGCAGGGGGGACAGCACATTCTTTCAGTACATTCTGTATATAAGGCATTCTTGCCTCTTTGTAAAATTTAGAACCTACAGAGAACTTCTAGAGTTAGAAAGTAGGAGTAGAACTAGTAGCTAGGAGTTAGATTTAGTAGAATAGACTAGTGTATCTTTCAGTTTTCTTAGTGTAAGTGGAAACAATTTGGAGCCACAGATTTTTTGTACACTGGTGATTGTGCCAGATTTGTAAATGTTGATTATCTGTCTTATTGACAGTAGAAGCAACCAGATCTTAATCTACTTCATGTTGTGTTCCAGAATGGTGTTTATCTTGAATTAATCATTTGATTTAAGAAGCTTTCAAGGAATGAAGTTTGATTTTATGTTTTGTTTAAGTGGTAACTTGCAATCTGTTATTGAAATTAGCACTATGAATGAATGAAACTATGTGTTAGTCACAAGTTAAGTTTTTTCTACAGTTTTAGTTAGGAATTCCTTGGAAGGTGACAGGTCTGGTTAATTCAGATGAAGTGTCATTCTTTCCTGTTCCAAAGCCCTGATCCATCTTTTTGTGTTTCTTTAAGAACCCTAGTTAGAGTATATTTAAGTTTATGTTTGATCCTAGAATAGTCCAAAAGCTCAACACCAGCAGGCCCCTTGAACATTACTATTACATTGACCAACTGAGGGACATCAGCACAGTTGAGAACCAACTACAAGGACCTTGGGAGCTAAGATATCCATGTGATCATCTTTCTCTTTCAGGAGAAACAGAGTAGCAATATTCTATTTGCATGTTGTTGTGCCAAAAGGGACGTCAACACATCTATGGTAGAAAAATTTTAGTAGAGGAGTGGAAAATAGCATCATAAAATAACTACATAGCACAATTCTCTTGTTTGAATTTACAAGCAACAACCCATCTGTACTGAAGTTGTTGTTCTTCCTGAGACTATCTGCAAGCACAAACTTATCACCCCATTTTTGTGACTCGTCACTCTAAATATTTTTCCAAGGAATACCATAAATTTTTAGGTACACCCAAGCAAACAACATGTTATAATCCCCAATAAATATAAATCCCATCAAATACTCATAGAATCTCCAAATCAAAAATATTTCCAACATTGTTCAACTCCAAACTAAAAAACTAAAACCACAACTTCTAAATCAAACAATAATAAATGATCTATAGAAAAATAAAATTGATCTACAATAGCATCACACTCCCCAATACATAAAACCCATAGTTCTTCACACAACTTCATTGGATACCTATAGACAACACACACATACTGCACTACAAGAAAAATACCATGTATCTTCTCTAAATAAGTGTCATGATGGGTGGATTAGTGCTCTCTAATATTATAGACCTTCTTCTAACATCATCAAGCAAGGATTATTCCCCCAAACACACAAATCTATATTTGTTTATAACTGGATTTTTTGAAATCATCGACATGCAATTGATATAACAACTACCAAAATGACAAACTTGAGTAATAGTCATCAATATGTATAATGTTGAATTAGTGGGAAGCCATGTGAGGCTTGAAAATATCTTCACCAACATATACACACCTCTGAAATTCTTTAAATTCAACAACCCATAAATTATTTTCTTTAATGAGCTAGATGGTTTGGAGAAGAATTTGAAACCATTTCTTGAAACTTCACTCTCCATGCATTCAAACTTCATGGAGCTCCACCTTTGTGATACAACCATAACAACTCCATTTCCTACAACATCACATCATGTAGACAAACATGGTAAGAAATTTGAAATGAAAAGTACATAGCATGATATCGTTACCTTCACAAACTTAACCCAATCTTCATGTGTTCTTCCCATTAATGTTGTAGCTTATTTCTTTATTCAGATTGAAAGTATTTCACATGGACCACTAAGATGCATTGTATTGAAATCATTAACACTTCTGTTGAGTTGCTTCCACTGTTATACCTTCTCATGTGAATCCCCATTAATGGAGATATTGTGTAACTCCTCCTCATAAACACATAGTGTAGCATATGTCAACCTTATGCTCTCAAATTGAATGGAGCCCAACATTTTTGTTAAGGAAGCCCAAATATCATCCCCTAAAGCACCATACCCTTCCACAAATTGATCTGAAATGAAAATTAAATTGCATGAGTTATTTACCTTTCCAATCCCTTCCAAAGATTCTTTTGTTGTATCCTCCTAAAATCCCTAAACACCACTGTCTTGGTCAAGATATGTGACATCATTCTTCCACATAGATTATTGATGCAAATTAGTTTAAAACTCTGTGATATGTTGGATTCCTCTATCCAAAGGTAATCCTGGGAACATGTTACTGAAAATTATGTTATGTTGATATGGAAACACTTGAGAATCAAATTGAAGAGTATAATATTTACCATAAAATGTGATAGCATGCATAACTCTCATCACCAATAATCTTGTTATCCATGAAACCTATTTTTGTCAACTCCCATTGTTTCCTTAGATACACCTCCCAACACCATATTTTTCCCTTTACATGTGTTCTTTAATATTCTAAAATGATGACTCTATAGAAATTCACACATGGAATGCAACCATTGCACACACATAACTATTTGAATACTCAAAGAGTAGAATGTATTGCATACCCAAGGTTTCAGTATTGAGATTTGTAATCTCCTTAGTGGTTGTATCAAATTAAAATTGCATTCTCCATCATGCTTTTTCTACACTACTCTATCACCAACAAAATCATGGTTGTCCCAATCCTTATAAACTTCTCCTTTACCCATTTTATGAAAAACAAGGCTACAGTGTTTATGCTCATAACCAAGGCTTATGTGTCTTTGATCAACATCAAGGCTGCTATATTCTGGGTTAAAATCAGAACTAAACAATAAAAAATCTAATTTTTATTCAACATCATCACCATACCTTTAAGCCTTAGCTTCCTTAATGTTATCCTCCAACTCTTGAGATGAAACTGAAACAACATCCTAGAATGAAAAGGTTATTCAATCCAAAATAGACCCTTAACATGCTTAGGTGTTGGAACACCTGGGTCCCAAGTAAAAGTGGGTTGATTGCTGAAATAAAGGTGAAAGTATTCACTATGTTCCTCATGAGTGGTTGCCTCTTTGAAATATTCACTCTCCATCTTCCTCCAATACTGAAATCTTGATCAACATCCACCTCTGTAGGCTTGGTTTGGAAGCCAAACCCAAAATCACCTAAAATCACATCAATGAAATAAGATTAGTGATTATCAAGAACTAATCTGTAGCTATCATCACCTTTGATTCCTCCATGTCCACAATCTAGAAGTGCATCAAAGAGCTCATCATAAATATTTTCTCCACAAAAACATCAAAGTAGGCATCAGGCTTGGAGTGACCATTGGATGAATCTAAACTTGGATTCAAGGGTAACAATTTATCATGTTCTTCTTGCAACACCTCATCCTCCATTATTGCATGTATGTCCAAGGAAATATTCTTGAAAAATTTTCACACATTATTCATTCTTTAAAGTACCCACTACATTAGACTCTCTTTCTATGAACTCTTCTACAACTATCTACTCCTCTTTAACCTTTTGTTCAAATCTATCAATCAACATTTGACAAAATTTATCAAATGAATTTACCTGAATGTGATCTTGGGTGTTCATACCTTGGTACCACTAATCATGAGCAACTCCTTTAAGTTGCAAGATCACATACTAAAAGGAAACTTGCTCCTCCATGGAACTGGAACAGTAACATTCTTGCATCTTAAAAAATCGCGCTTTGACTAAGATCTTGTCTGACCCATCAAAAGTTGGAGCTGAATATTTAATGATTTCCCTTATACTATGTCATAGGTGATTTTTGTAGCCCTTTGTAGCTTACATCCTTTGCATCAAAGTGACATAATCACTATATGGGACTAAAATTCGAAATCCTTCATCTTGATTGGCATAAGTTTCGCTGATGATTACTAGTTCTCTTGCCAAATCTTCTATAGGATCACCAACATCAACCATATTTAAACTTCTCTTTCCTTTTTGAAAAATATAATCAAACCCTTAGGCTGGAAGGATCATGGCTTTGATACCACTATAATGTCCCTTGTTGGGAATTATATCATATTTTTTCAAATAAATATTCTCCCTTAGAAATGATATTTGCAACAAACAATGAAATTGGGTATGGGATAAACTTCACCAAAATGAGCAATTCCAACACAAAAGGCATGCAACTAAAATATGATGATGTATAAATGAAAATATCATAGAATTACATTAGATTTACTATCATGATCAGCAGCTAACGACGAACAACTGTTGCAGAAAAATAGATAGAGAAAACCTCACAAAAGCAAGCCAAAATATGCACCCAATTGATGCCAAAATCAACACAACTCAACAAACCAAAATTTGAAAATATGAGCAGAAATATTACACCAAGATATGTTGCTTATACAATTATATTTTTGACACCCTATGTAACAATATCATTTGAATTGAAACATCCAAACAAACTTCTACAATAAAAATCACTTGCAACAATAGAAAACAAAGCTCTAAACTATATCTTTGAAGCACACTATCAGACCCTAAGTGAATTTACACCTAGAGACCATCAGAACCACTATCTTCAAGTATCAAACTCCTTGGTTTATTATCCTTGGAGATCTTCCTTCTTTGGTTTTTCAGCCTCAGAAGAAAATATCACAAACTGTGAAATAACATGCATAGAATGAATCCAAAAGGGAAAGAAATTGCATTTTATATGTGTTGCCTTCTTTATGAAGCTTCTTGAGCACCCAAAATCCACGCCAAAATGGAAGGAATCTTTCCTTTCATGATTTTGTAACTCCTTTTCCAATTGGTCTCTATGAAATTAGCCATTTCTGAAAAATATTTGCTTTTATGACAATTGTTGTCAAAAGCAGTTAAATTTACTTTTTTAGCCAAAACATGCTGCAAGATAAATATTCCCAATTTGTAATGCCCAAATTGGACCCATGAAAATAAATTAAAAATAAATATTAATTTATCCCCCAAAATTGTTTTAATAAATTTTCCTTGAAAATCCAAATTACCTGATTTATATGTAGGTCCTAATTGGAAACTTTGAAAATCGGTTTTACTAAAAATAGTAATTGCTATTTTTAGAAAAGGGGACATTACAACCTATCAAGTTGCAAAGGACTTCTACCTTGAAAATTACCAACAACAAGATTTTGATAAATATTTTGTTGTACATTTTATAGCACATTTTTATGAATTCCCCTCCACCAATAGGTTTGGTCCTTGTCCACCCATATTTCCCCTTATAGATTTATTTTGTATGGGTTGATAACCCATTCCCCCAATATCAACATTATGTGGATGTGTAATAGCATGGGGTTGTGGATTTGAACCTGGTTCAATGGAGGGTTGAACATATATTGTTTGGAACTACACATGTATATTAGAATTGGAGTAGAAGATACTTAAATAATCCTTTGTTGTGCCCGGTATAAGTATCCATTTTTACTAATGAGTTATCCTAAACATAAATTGTAGGCAAAACACTTTGTGGCATACTATTAACAAGAAAACTTCAAGGGAAATAATCTATAACAATAGGGTTATTAATTGCATGAGAATTTTTTAGGACATCTATCCTTCTTCTCATATCATCCCTTATCCTCTTGGCTTCCATTCTATCCAATTTTTCTTTAAGTTCATCTACCTCTTTTAATAATTCTTCCTTAGTTTGAAATTGTACTCTTGATGTAGAAGCCATATAGGAAGATAGACCAACATTTGTATCTACACACTATGAAACACTAGCAATAGAAGTTGCATATAAGTATGGGAATGGGACTCTCTCTTGGTTTTAAAGTACATTTTCAAGACTAACATAAGTTCCAGTAGGTATGATCACATTGGGGGAATTAATTTGAGTAGGTACATTCTCCTTGAGATCATACTCTCTTTGAACTTGTTACCTTTCCCTTTAAATTTTTTCTAGGATCTCATTATATTTAGGACCCATTCAACTTGTTTCATCTCTTAAGAATTCCACATTTAATATAAATGTTTCACTATTACTACTCCCAATAGGCATAGTCATAACAATATTTTCACTACTTGAGAAAGGATCAACATTAGGAGTAGTATACTTACTAGTGCCTTTTGCTTTCTATGATTGCCTTTGATTTGTGAGATCTTCAGCTAATGTCCAAGTTCTAGGTTCAGTATGAAACAAGGATCTCCTTCCTTTCATCTTTTACATATAATTTAACTTTAATTCATTGGCTTGGATATTATAGAGTTTCCAACCAAAAATGGAGATATGATTTACATAGAGATTAATTAGACCTTTTTGTAATTTGGATAGGCACTTAAAATTTATCAGTATTTGACACACTGGGTGATTTTGATGATAATGGGTTACTCTATTCTACCTTATTCTAACTACTATACTTTATTAGGTATGCAAGAATTTACAAATTTACATAATATTCCCCAACATAGTTTCCAATCTATTGGTTATTTTCCAACTAATTTTCTAATTCTCTTTAAAGGTAAGATACTTCTTATGATCAAGAAAATCAGGCCAGTGGCCAATAAACATGGATTTGAACATCCTTTTGCATTAGGCTCTGCAAAAGCAAGATGGTTTTCCCTTCAAACAAAACCACTTGGAGATATACAATTTTGAATAAATAGTATTTTAGTAGATAAAATTATTACACATAATACTAGGGATTTAACATATATACACTTATCTCATTCAAAATATTCCCATAACTCAATTATATTTTTTGGTAAGGAAATAAACTAAAAACTAATTAAAAAAAGATTAATATATCATAATTTAGTTTCTTCTTTGGTCCTAGAGAGATTAATTTACTCAAATTGTTCCTTATCCAATTATAGTATAGAGCTAAGAACTTTAAAATTTTCTCATAATAACAAATCAAGCACATATCCAAGGGTTTACATACATTATTAATTTATAATAGTATAACATGTTGTTTAAAAACACACTTCTTACAAATCCTTAATTATACCATAATGTTTTGTTACACAACAATTATATAATTACTATTTACTATTACTATGTAGGGTAAATGTGAATGTCATTTGTATTCTGATGGTGAATAAAATGTGCTTTCACTTTGTTATCAATGCATTATGAACGAATGTTATTTCATTTAATGAAGAAATGCATACGTGTGAAATGAATGGTTATTGAATTAATATTCTAACTATGGAAATGTATTATGTGAAATGCATATTTTATGAATAGTTGAATGTCCTAAGCATGTGTTAGCGAATTGCAGGTAAATGTTCACTCCTCTAGGAAGAGGGGAAGTATCACTAAGGAGAATATATTGGTCGAATAATCGGTACCATAGTAAATTGGTTGAGTCTAGTCATTGAGTTGGGAAGTGGTAAGTCATCCTTAGTGTAAAGTGTATGCATTAGTAAGGATCTTGATTACTATTGAATGCATGCTTGGATGATGTTTATCTATTCAGAACTTGTGATTCCTTCCTTATGTTATTGTGTTGATTGTGCTTTTGGTTGAGTCTTTGTGCTTTATGAATGGTTACCTTTACATCATTTTATATGAACGTAAATTGTAGCATGTATATATATGTATATATATATATATATATACATGGATCATGTATGAGAGCATTAGAAAATGCACATGTATGTAAGTAGAAATACTCACAGAGATACATACACAAGCAATCGACTATATGTATATGTATATATGTGTGTGTGTATATATGTATGCACTTGTTGAATAGGAATGTCAATGGGAATAGGAATATATGTGTTTTGAAGCTTATGAGACCTTCCTTGTAAGTGTATGAATGTATCTATGTTGATAAGTATATATATACATCAAATGTATGTATGTATATATGTTTAAAACGACAACTCAAGCATATGATTATATAATATGCATAAGCATGTGGGTTTCACATTTATAATATATGTATGTACATATATACACCTTGTGTATTTAATCGTCGATAAAGAAAAATACATATATGTGTCTAATATTGTATTTATATATATGTATATATGCATGTATTGATAATACTACGTACATACGTATATGAATGATATACACTATACCTTGGGGTATATATATAAGTATTTACTATTATGGATTTGTATTTACAAGTATATTAATGCAATATAGAATACAAGGTTTTGTAAATAAAGGAATATTATATATATATTTCTATCAAAAGCATTTTAAAAATGCTAATATCTAGGATAAAGCATGGGGCGCATAGAATGGAATAGCCCATGATATTTTTTGGTTTTCCAAATTAAAACTATGAGAGGAGTAATGGTAGCGCGCGGCCATAAGAGTTAAGAACGTTGAAAATGTTTGAATAAGAATTTTTGTCTAATTCTTAGACTATATTCCTACACCTATCATATACACCACTTTTATAGTGTGCTTCCAATGCATACGGTAAGGGAGTAAATATGGTTTATTACATGCATAAATACAACAATGAAAAGAGGTTCACAAGTATTAATGGATGTGACTACCATGTATAATGTAAAGTGAATAGATATCATGTTAACATATAGAGAATGGAAAAGAGTAGTAAACCTACTACGTATGATTATAGGAGGCTTTTGAGGCTGAGTCTTTAATGCTTGGAGATCGATTAAAGCATTGGTTGATTTATTGACTACTTGTCATGGGTCGAGTTTAGTGAACTTGTGACTGAGTTGAGAAGCTGAGTTTTACTCTTATTGTCACAATTTATGGAACACATTGAATGCATTTAAGTTTTTTGCCTTATGTCGATGCATGACATAGACTTAGTCAATGCCTATGGTGTAGATTATCTTTGACTTGGTAAACTCAAACTGCCATGTTATTATATTTGAACAAACATCTGTTGAAACATGAGGAATAGTCAATGACTTTGTCAAAGAGAGTAAATAACTAAGTTGAATCACCTCCACACCAAGTCGATGAATGCTTGGTGTTGCAAATTGGTAATTGATTGTTTCTTACTGCAAGGAAACTGCGCAAACATTGAGAGGAGAGTGAAATCTTTGGCGCCACCTCTAGAAACCCATTTTCTATAGATGTCTATTACTGGATATGATTTGAATTATCCATGTGTAGATTTGAATAAGTCTCTAATTGGTGTCATTTTTGCAAGTCGATCTGTAGATGTTTTTGCTGAGTATGAACTTGTTTAGTTTCCACCTTTTTGTTGTGATTTATGTGTTGCTTTGCATGGTGTTTGTTGTCCATTTTCATGCCTAAAAATATAGGCTGAGAAGTTACCAAGTTGCTATATAAATAGGGGTGCTTGATCATTTAGAGGACGCATTCTTCTTGCAAGTTTCTACTCTGCATTATTTCAACTTATGCTCTATTTTTATTTGTGAGAGAGACAAAGAGAGAATTTTATTTATTTGTGAAAGTGTTGTTGTTTGAGAGAAGTATACTATCAACTTGAGAGATATAGTATAGTTGTGACGTTTATTGAGAAGCTATTATCAAGCTTGTTGTTGTTTAGGAGAGGTTGCATTGTTGTCAATTGATTGGACAAGCGATAACATGCATGAGAATAGTCTTCTTTGTTATTTTAAATTATGATTGAAATATTCTTTATGTATGCTTGAAATGTCTTTTCCAAGTACTTGCATTTAGAGAATTTAGAATGAGTTTGAAAAGGGAATAGAAGCTTTTATGTTATTTTTATGATGTGCTTGTAAATACTCCATAATAGGAGAATGGTGTTTATCATAGGTATTATATACTATATATGATTGAACATGAGAGGTACATGTGTTACACTTAGCTAAGTTATTGATTTAACTAGACTAGCTTGTGTTTACTCGTAGGATTGTTTATCCAGTATGGGAGGGAGCTTGTGTACTTACTTGTTAAGTATGTTTATTCCAAGTAGGTTAAAATAGTGACAGGTTATCTCTGGGATGATAGATTATCGATAGAAGGAAATACCTATGCGTAGTTTAAGATAACCTTAAGTCAAATCATCCCTGAGTAGTGTATGTGATAGATGACCTTCCTCTAGATTACCATTGAGAATACTTTGGCCAAAGTAGTGTGACAAAATTTGGCTCCACTGTGAGCTCATCATGTTCTAGTATTACATACTAGTTCGAGATTGTGGGATTACAAGTTCTAGTTATGTAGGACACAAAACTATGCTCACTTGGTTGTCATTTTTGGTTACTCTAGGAATCTCTTCATCGAATGGAAGGGCCATCTATCGAATGATAGATGTGTAGGGGACCACATTAAGAGTTTGAGATTGGGAAAAAAGCGCTTGATTGACGCTTCTCCTCCATAGTAGGTGACAAAAGAACCAAGATTTGAAAGGAAGGATCTTGGACCATCTTACAGCTATTTGTTCCAAAGCTCATTGAGCTATGTATGTAAATGTATGCATTCTTGTATTATTGTAACTTGTGAGTTTATTGTAATGAAATGGAAACCTTATTGTATTATGTATGCATCTTTGTTCATAAAATCTCAATAAAGAAAATATTTTTTTTTATTACAATGAATTTTTACTTAGTTGTTTACTCGAAAGGTGAAAACTTAGAAATTTTTACTTCATTGAAGGGTTAGTATGTTACATGTGGTATCAGAGCTACCAAGTTCAACACTGAAACCTATAAGCTTATTACACAAACAATGTGTAAACCTCATCGGAAGATAATGGTTGAAAAATTTCTTGTGCCACAATGGTAAGATAAAAGAACAAAAGGAAGAAAATAATTTGGGAAACTTGTTTAAGTTTGGGACTAGATAAGAGTTGTCCCTAGAGATATAAACTCCTAGATCAAAAACTTATTATTTAATCTCCTTGGATTGTGGATGAGTATGCAATCAGGTTATATAGGAAGGTTAGGAAGAATAGCCAATATATACATTTATCCTATGAAATAGTAATATGACTCTAAGGGGATGGGAAGAAATGTGATAACCCTTTTATTAGTAGCAACCTGTAGTTGTAAAGAGTCAAGAATTCTTGGAAACACTACAAATCTATGTGTATGCAATGTCAGCATAAATTGGATCAAAGTAGAGAGAGTCAATGAAGGAGGTATCAAAAAGGTTGTAGAACTCTTGACATAAATATAATTCTCATATAAGGAGAGGATCTTGCAAGAAAAGAGTTAGTACCTAAGAAAAAGGGAAAAGAAAAAAATGGTCAGAATAAAGTAATCAATTATGTGGACATGGTTCTACCAGCCAAAATTGATGAGATCAATTTGGAGTTTGTATTAAGATGAGAAAAAGAGACCAAACAATTTTTGTATCTCTAAAGGTTATGAGAGAATAAGATTCCAAGCATTGGGATAAAATCACTTGAAAAGGTGATTGTAGGAAAAGAAACTTGTAAAGATAAACCGAGTTGACTTGACCAAAGGTTTGGATAGTACATAGATTGGTTGGAGTATAAGATGAACTCACCAACATGTCTGTGAAAATCAACATACGTTTAGAGGTTCCAAAACAAAATGGAATGTAACACGACACTATGTGTCAAAAAAATAGAAGTTGCAAGGAAAACAACACTCTAAGTTGAAAGTGCATCAACCAACTAGGCTTTGTTGGTAAGGACATTCCTCCACAAAAAGGATATTGGAAAGAGAATTGGAATATTAGTGTGCCTCTTAACTTCTAAGTTGTTGATTAATCATTAGATCTCCTATTGGACGATCCAAAATATTGAATCTACGGGAATAGAAATTAATGATGAATCTAACTTTGGGAAAAAGGTATATTTAAAGTATGCCATTGAAGGGAGAAAAAGGCAATAGAAATCCAACAACAAGGAATGACAAATTCTTTCAAAGAAGAAATTGTTTGCTAGGAGTTTAATTTTAAGTGGATCAAATGTTGTGGAAACACTAAGGGGGGAAGGAAGAGAGTGGATTGACTCAGATTAAGTACCCCAACCAATGAAAATCAGAAGAACTAATGACTTCTTCACAAGTCATGATGTCAATTAAGTCATACATTTTATGACCACAAGGAAAAAGGTATTGGATCTTTTGGAGAAAAATAGTGGAAAGGTCAAGGGTTGTGACCTATAAATACATCATACCTTATATATATTTGATTGGTAAGATCAAATGATATTATTATTAATGTCTTAGGAAAGGATAGGAAAATTACTTGATCAGGAAAGGGATGACCATTACCATGAATAGGTAAGGAGAGATCTATATTACTCGTGATTGGAATAAAGTGTCTCTACACTCCTATATACCTTATATGGGGTATTTTAGATAATGATGTTATTTCTATACATAGGTAGTAATACTACATATTAATATGAAGTATATCCATGTCATGAAGCGACTTGGCACTGTAGCTTACTGTGCTAAGAAACCTGGGAATGATAAGATTTAGCTATAAAGCCATAGAGGTAGTATGAAAGATAAGGAAATATGTGACGTTATGCAACCACATCAATTATCTTTACTTGATTGATCACTTGATCATACCTTGTACTCTTGAATGAAACCCTAGGTTTGAAATAACCTATTTGGGATGAGAAGATCATTTGATTAAAGAGAGAAACCTTAGGTTAAGTTTTACCTAATGGGTTGAGCTACTCATTTCCACCTATAGGTTGGAAATAACTTAGTTAGGTTGAACATTTGGTCTTAATTGGAACATATAAGGTTAGAGTAACCTATAACATTAGACTAGTCATGAATGATGACTCTATTCTAGAATTAGGGTATACCAAAGTTGGGACTCACCTATGCAATTAAGTGAATCAAAGGATCTAATGAGGAACATTCAGGCTTGGTAATTATGTATGCAATTAAATTTGATATCTTCTAGGGACCAACATGTTTGAACGAGGATTAATACTCGAAATTAGTACCAATTCTTATTGGGAAAATTTGATTGAGTTAAAAGATTAATTGCATCTTTGGAAATAATCCAAGTTTTGGATGTCCTAAGATAAAGGAGATTTATCCCTGCTAAAATTCTAACCATTACTATTTGGGAATTAAAAGTGGTGTGAGATCATAAAATAGGTTTTCATTTAGTCAAATAATAGACTATTATTGGATATAAAAGAACCTAGGTACCCAAAATTTTGGAAGATTCGGGAATGAAACAAGGAAATTGATGTCAGAGTTAGGACATTGGAATGACAGTTATTTGTCAAATGAGGAACCACTATAATCTGGGAAATGATAGAGTGGGATGTTGTAGAGTATGTAACAAGTTATTGTCTGGTGTGCCAGGAAATGAGGACATGATGTCATCATCAGTAGGACGTGTGTACTCTCTTGAGATTCTAGAGGGAGAGTGGTAGGACACAAGACAGATCAATCTATCCATGTTGGTGAAACTGACATAATGTTCTAGTGGACAGACTTACCAAAGTAACCAACGCTAGTTGGAAACTTGATTTATAGGATTTTGGACCTAAATAATATATTGTGAGAAGTAGTTGCTTAGTATTCCTGAGAAGGTTGTCTCAATTAAGCAAATAATTAAAGGGTTGTGTGAACCATGATCATACTATGAAACATTCAATTGAGCGAATGCACAATATATTATTATAGCCAAATGGGAAAAAGTGGTAAACCAAATCTTGAATGATTTATAAACTTCGAACATTGAGGTTTGGACCATTATATGGAAAGGAAGGTTAGAAACTCTATTAGGATGAAATAGGATTAGAAATAGGGTTAACCATAGACTTGATAGATTGTCAAAAAAAAAAGTGTAATAGATCGAAGAGATCGATGAAACTTTGTTGACACAAAGCTTAAGTATGAAGCAGTATCAAAATTTGACAGGTGTCCAAGAACTATGTTATGCTTAAGATGGACAGGTAGTCAAGAACAGTACTTTATGGTAAGGAAAAATGGATGTGTAAGTGATGGACAGACTCAGCTTCTGAGTTGTTTGAAAGTGTAAATACCAAAGGGAAGGATGGGACCTACGGTGTAGTGTGCAATGCACCGCTATTCCTTTTCTATTTGGATTATACTAAGGATAAATTCATAGGCCAATGATTTCTGGTCACTATGTCTTAGGTGTCATATATAGTTCCTATTGTACCTAGGATGTACATACGAGGTAATATGATAATATAATAAAGCTCTTTGAGAGAGTAAGTATGTGTGAGGCATACAAGTTTTCCCTATGTGATAGCAAGGGCACTCAATGCAAGGTTTGGGAAGGGCAAGGTTGTAAGGAGGGATGCTACATAGGAAAGATGTTTGATGATTCTTAAATGAATTGAAAAGAGTAAGTACAAAACCTTACTCAACTTTATCTATGTGTTAAGGTGCTATAGATCATCGGGGATGATGATTTCCAAGGGGGGAAGTATTTTACACCCCAATTACGTAATTACTATTTACTATTAATATGTAGGGTAAATGTGAATGCAATTTGTATTCTGATGGTGAATAAAATGTTCTTTCACTTTGTTATCAATGCATTATGAATGAAAATTATTTCATTTAATGAAGAAATGCATATGTGTGAAATGGATGGTTATTGAATTAATATTCTAACTATGGAGATGCATTATGTGAAATGCGGGTATGTGCAGGATCATCATGGAAAAAACAGGCCCTTAAGTGGCAATAAAATTTAGAAAAATCAGAGTTAGGCAACTTGACGTAAACAAATGAATAAGGTATCTATATTATTTCAAAAATATGTAAGAATAAAATCTGTAGCAAATTGAATGTAGTTTCTAAATTACTAGGTTTGTTTTTAAAAAAAAAATCTATTTGGTGAAAATTTAAAATTCCAATGCAATAGTACTTAAATTCCCTGGTGGAAAAATAAAGTGAAGTAGTGTCTCCACCCCAACTAACCACAATAAAATGATAATTTTTATAAAGATTTTAGATATAAGTAGAGTGACTCGTGTCCCAATGTGATGCATATTTTTGTAATTTTTTCCCAAGTAAAAATTAATAATAAATTTTATTACAACTTTTAAAAAATATAAAACTCTCGATGTCCACCACCTTAACTTGGTCAAAACTTCATGAAATTCAATTTTTATTTTTAATCCCATAGTATGAATAGTATCGTGACACATTTTTTGATTCAAAAAATGTGATACCGCTTGAAAGATATTGATGTTTTCAATCAGCCTATTATTCGGACTTTAGGTCAATTTTGAATAGAAAATGAATAATAATTACTTATTAAATTCAAAGTAAATCATAATTTATATTGGTGGAAAGTTGAGAATCTCCTTTAAAACCCTTTTGTTTCATCAATTTTGGGTAAAAAAAAAGTTGTCAGCCACATACCCATCATATTGCCACTTTTTGGCCCATCATGATCCTGCACATACCCATGCATATTTTTTGAACAGTTGACTGATGTGAGCATGTGTTCATGGTTGCAGGTAAATGTTCACTCCTCCAGGCGGAGGGGAAGTATCACTCAAGAGAAGATCTTGGTCGAATAACCGGTAACGTAAACTATTTAAGCATACACAAACACCATAGTAGATTGGTTGAGTCTAGTTATTGAGTTGGGAAGTGGTAAGTCATCTTTAGCGTAAAGTGTCTACATTAGTAAGGGTCTTTATTACTATTGAATGCATGCTTGGGTGATGTTTATCTATTTAGAACTTGTGAGTCCTTTATGTTATTGTCTTGATTGTTCTTTAGGTTGAGTCTTTGGGCTTTATGAATGGTTACCTTTATGTCGTTTTATATGAATGTAAATTGTATCATGTATATGGGTATATATATATATACATATACATGGATCGTGTATGAGAGCATTAGGAAATGCACATGTATGCAAGTAAAAATACTCACAAAGATACATACACGAGGAAACGACTATATGTATATATGTGTGTGTATATATGTATGCACTTGTTGAATAGGCATGTCAATGGGAATAGGAATATATGTGTTTTGAAGCTTATGAGACCTTCCTTGTAAGTGTATGAATGTACCTATGTTGATAAGTATATATATACATCGAATGCATGTATGTATATATGTTTAAAATGACAACTCAAGCATATGATTATATAATATGCATAGGCATGTGGGTTGCATTTTTATAATATATGTATGTACATATACACCTTGTATGTTTACTCATCGATAAAGAAAAATACATATGTGTCTAATATTGTATTTATATATATGTACATATACATGTATTGATAATACTATGTACATACATATATAAATGATATACACTATACCTTTGGGTATATATATAAGTATGTAGTATTATGGATTTGTATTTACAAGTATATTAATGCAATATACAATCCAAGGTTTATTAAATAAGGGAATATATATATATATATATATATATATTGTGTTTCATTATGATACGTATATATATATATATATATGTATGTATTTCTATCAAAAGCATTTTACAAATGCTAATATCTAGGATAAAGCATGGGGTGCATAGAATGGTGCAGCCCACGACATTGTTTTGTTTTCCAAATTAAAACTATGAGAGGATTAATGGTAGCATGCAGCCATAAAAGACTTAAGAACTTTGAAAATGTTTGAATGATAATTTATGTCTAATTCTTAGACTATATGCCTACACCTATCATATAGGTCACTGCTCTAGTGTGCTTCCAATGCATATGGTAAGGGAGTAAACATGGTTTATTACATGCATAAATGTAGCAATGAAAAGAGGTGCACAAGTATTAATGGATATGACTACCATGTATAATGTAAAGTGAATAGATATCATGTTAGCATATAGAGAGTGGCAAAGAGGAGTGAACCTACTGTGCATGATTATAGGAGGCTTTTGAGGCTGAGTCTTTAATGCTAGGAGATCGATTAAAGCATAGGTTGATTCATTGACTAAGTCATGGGTCAAGTATAGTGAACTTGTGACTGAGTTGAGAAGTTGAGTTTTACTCTTACTATCATGATTTATGGAACACATTGAATGAATTCAAGTTTGTTGCCTTATGTCGATGCATGACATAGACTTATTCGATACCTATGGTGTAGATTATCTTTGACTTGGTAAACTCAAACTGCCATGTTATTATATTTGAACAAACATCTGTTGAAACATGAGGAATAGTTGATGACTTTGTCAAAGAGAGTAAATAACTAAGTTGAATCACCTCCACACCAAGTCGATGAATGCTTGGTGTTGCAAATTGGTAATTGATTGTTTCTTACTACAAGGAAACTGTGCAAACATTGAGAGGAGAGTGAAATATTTGGCGCCACCTCTGGAAACCCATTTTCTATAGATATCTATTATTGGAGATGATTTGAATTATCCATGTGTAGATTTGAATAAGTCTCTAATTGGTGTCATTTTTGCAAGTCGATCTGTAGATGTTTTTGCTAAGTATGAACTTGTTTAGTTTCCACCTTTTTGTTGTGATTTATGTGTTGCTTTGCATGGTGTTTGTTGCCCATTTTCATGCCTAAAAAAATAGTCTGAGAAGTTACCAAATTTCTATATAAATAGGGGTGCTTGATCATTTATAGGACGCATTCTTCTTGCAAGTTTCTACTTTGCATTATTTCAGCTTATACTCTATTTTTATTTGTGAGAGAGACAAATAGAGAATTTTATTTATTTGTGAAATTTTTGTTGTTTGAGAGAAGTATACTATCAACTTGAGAGATAGAGTATAGTTGTGATGTTTCTTGAGAAGCTATTATCAAGCTTGTTGTTGTTTAGGAGAGGTTGCATTGTTGTCAATTGATTGGACAAGTGATAACATGCATGAAAATATTCTTCTTTGTTATTTTAAATTGTGATTGAAATATTCTTTATGTATGCTTGAAATGTCTTTTCCAAGTACTTGCATTTAGAGAATTTAGAATGACATTGAAAATGGAATGAATCTTTTATGTTATTCTAATGTGCTTGTAAATACTCTATAATAGGAGAATGATGTTTATCATAAGTATTATATACTAGATATCATTGAACATGAGAGGTACATGTGTTACACTTACCTAAGTTATTAATTTAACTAGACTAGCTTGTGTTTACTCCTAGGATTGTTTATCCAATATGGGAGGGAGCTTGTGTATTTACTTGTTAAGTAGGTTTATTCCAAGTAGGTTAAAATGGTGATAGGTTATCTCTGGGATGATAGATTATCCATTGAAGGAAATACCTATTCATAGTTTAAGATTGCCTTAAGTCAAATCGGCCCTGAGTAGTGCATGTGATAGATGAGCTTCCTCTGGATTACCGTTGAGAATACTTTGGCCAAAGTAGTGTGACAAGCTTTGGATCCACTATCAGTTCACCATTTTCCAGTATTACATGCTAGTTTGAGATTTTGGGATTACAAGTTCTAGTTATGTAGGACACAACCCTACACTCAGTTGGTTACATCGTTCTCGATTACTCTACCAATCTTTTTGTCAAAGGGAAGGGCCATCTATCAAATGATAGATGTGCAAGGGATTGCATTAAGAGTCTGAGGTTGGCAGAAAATCACTTAAGTGATGCTTCTCCTCCATAGCAGGAAACAGAAGAACCAAGATTTGAAAGGAAGGATCCTAGTTTGTTTTACAGCTATTTGTTCCAAAGCTCATTGAGCTATGTATGTAAATGTATGCATTCTTGTATTATTGTAACTTATGAGTTTATTCTAATGAAATGGAAACCTTATTGTATTATGTATGCATCTTTGTTCATAAAATCTCAATAAAGAAAAGAATTTTTTTTATTGCAATGACTTGTTACTTAGTTATTTACTCGAAAGGTGAAAACTTATAAATTTTTACTTCATTGAAGGGTTAGTGTGTTACATATTTCAATATTTGATTGAAATAAATTACTCTATTCCTTGAATAGAAACCATCAACAAAACATTTATCACAAGCATGTGTAACAAATAATCTCAAAATATTTGATTATATTGATTCATAAAATATCAATTGTGTACAAAAAGGAGATGAGAGTGTTGAATAATATCCCTCATATATACCTCAATTTAGACTATATATTGATATTATAAGAAAAAATATTACAATTCTTTTCTCTGATATGCTAAGACTCACTAAAAAATTATTAGCCCATCCCAAAATTCCACTTCCCAAAATTTTAAAAGAGGCTTGGAATTCCCTTTTATAAAAACAATGAGAAAACAAGCTTAGATCCTTGAACAAATGTCATGTTGTCATTTGACAACTTTTCCATGTGACCAAACAAAATGTAGGTACAAATACTTAAGACAAGAAAAAAAAACTTAAGTGAAGAAAATTTGATCATGAGGTCATTGCAAAAGTTGAAGTTGATGGAAAACCATGCCACTCCATATACTCATTGTAGTGCTTTGGCCATGAGTTGTAGGAATCTTCTATAGGCTAGTTGAATTTTTTTTTTTACCTTATTGTAATAGATATTATACTTTGCATCCATAACTATCCTAGTTTCCTTGAAATAATTATCCAAGTTGGACTCCAATTTTATTAATTCCTCAATTGAATTATTTAACAAATCCAAATTTGGCTTTCCACTTGAGCACATGAATGAACACATGGTTGGGATGACATTCCCAAATTCCCATTTCAAAATATACAGAGGCTTGATTATAATGAAATTGTCTAAAATATTTGGCATCACCCCTTCCTCCAATGTCTCAAACATCTTCAATTTATTCTTCAATTGCAACCCCAATTTGGATTGTGTTAGATTAATCATGCATTACCTAATAATTAATTAATATTTAGTTGATTATTAGTTTAATTTATTCTCATGTGCTTAAGCTAAACTTAGGAGTTCTATATTTAGTTAACTAAGTGTTTTTCTATTAACTGAAGTGAGCAATTATTAGGATTTCTCCTATATAGTACTCAACTCTATTGTAATTATCTCTCCAACTTTCATATTTTTTGATAGTCGCTTGCTTTTGTAGCTTTTTCTTGTTTAGGAATATAACAATTATGTATTTGTAGATCTCTTACATGGAAGGTGTCTTTGTTCACTGTTTGATCCTATGGCTCACAGTTTTGTAGTTTTTCACAATTCTAACATGGTATCAAAGAGTGGATTCAGTGAATCCCTTCTCAATTTATGAGGTTTTTTCTCTTCAATAAGGGCTACAGGCTTCAGATCTGGAATACCCTTTGCTTTTATTGCAAATTTTGGAGGTGGAAATTTTTTTTGTGCATTTTGGCATGAAAATAAACTCACTGTTGGATTCAAAGTTAGATTTTCCTTTTGTGTTGGCTTGATTTGGATTCCTGAGGTTAGATTTGCGAGGGTTTGAAGCGATTATTTATTTCCAGATCTAGAGGGTAGCTGCATTTTCAGTGCATTTTGGCATGAAAAGGACCTCGTCGTTGGATTCAAGAAGCTAATTCCATGAATTTTGACTATAAATTCATCCAATTTTTCCATTAGGTGTTTCTGAGGCAAAAAATAATTTCCCTAGGGACCATACGGCCCCCAAGGCATGAAAATTGAAAAAAAAAAAAAATTTACAAGTCTACATTTTTTGGGATTTTAAAATCATTTTTTAGAAATTTTATAAAAATCATAAAAACAATTTTCAAAAAGTTTTTTTTTAAATAAAAGATAAAAGCTAAGGCATACTTATAGGGGCAGAGTTTTATTTTTAAGGGTGCATAGTACCCTGTTGCCATGGTTGTGGTTGTACAAGCCTATCGGCGACTGTTGTACAAGCCTGCTAGTGGCAATTGTACATGCCCACCGACGGTGGCTATACATGCCCACCGACAGTGGATATACATGCCTGCCAATGATGGCTATACATGCCTACCGACAGTGGCTATACATGCCCACCAGTGAAAAATAATTTAACAACCGACTTCAAAAAAACTTTCCCGGTAGCTTTAAGAATTTCTAGTGACTTTCTCGATTTTTGGAGATTTCATGTTTTCTAATGACCTATAGGATTTTTCCAACAACCGCTAATATTTTCCCAACGAATGTTTTGCAATAGCATCTCAAGGGAATATTTTGGCCAAAAATAGCAAATATTTAATTCTCTAGAGAATATTCTATCAACTTTTCTAGAAACAAGGGATTGACTTTTTTTTGGCCACTAGGAATATTCTTGTGAATATTCATGTTGAAGTTAGTCATACAAATGTTGTCATCATCATGATGTCATCCATACAGACACCTAGCAAAGGGACCCAAGTCCCCTTTTTTGGCCTCCAAGGAGCTATTTTTTCTTTTGGCCATAACTTGGGCGTATGGTATCATTTTTTGGAAAACAAGATATCATCAGAAAGTCAGTTCTACCAACTTTATAGTGGTGTGGGTCTCATTACTTTCTTTTTTTGTTGGTGCATTCTACAACATTTTGAAGTTAGAGGTGTTGTTTTTAGTCTTGAGCTCATAACTTTTGGCCAATTTCTTCATTTTTTGTGATTCTAATGGCCTTGGAACCACCTTTCAGAGTTCTTCACAACCATCCATGCACCTTTTCCAGATATCTCTTTAGGTACATTTTATTCTATTTTTTGTGTTTTCACACTCTAGTGAATTACTTCGACGTCTTAGCTCCTAAAAAAAATTTGTTTGCATGGGATGACTCATTTTTTGTTGTTCTACATGTATTTCTAGTTGTAGTATAGAAAAATGTATCCCTTTACATTTTCGCACTTGTTTAGGTCCTCCCAAGCTTGAAATTGGGTTTATTTATGTCTTAATTGGTCCTATTTTGCATCCAAAAGCCTAATTAAATGCATTTTTCTAAGGATAATCCTGACATTTAACAAATGACAAATCATAATTTAATGTTTTTGGTTATGTGTTCCAGATCTAGGGATCTGGGACTCATACGTCCCTTTTGGTGTATTGGTCCCATATAGGTCTTAGGACCTCATGTCAAATTTCAAATTGAAAAAGACACTTCTCGAAATATGTGTCTTAGATTTATGCCTTTGAGACTCATACGCCCAATCTGGCATATGAGTCTTACTTTAACATAGGACCTATTTTAAATCAATTTCTTGGTGGGATTTTATTATCCATAGATTCAAATTTTGAATGTTGGCTTGTAGTGTTGTAATTTTAGGAAATTAAGCTTTAAAAAGTATAAATACAAGGTCATTTATGTTGGACTCAAGCAACACTGAGAGGGGGGGTTAATCAGTGTTATGCAATTTTTAACATTATTAATTTGTTCTCTTCAAGTGTCTATAACATTCAATCAAAAGAAAGATGCATGAACATAGAACAATAAGCCACAACACCGTAACACAAGGATTTTTACATGGAAACCCGGTTAAGGGAAAAACCATAGTGGAGGTCAATCCACAATTTGAGTACTCAAAATATAAGTGTTTTACAAAATGGGGAATGCACTTGCATTCAGGCACACTACCTAGAGCTCACTACTCAAAATCGAGAAGGCTCACTGCCTTATAAAAGATTTGGATTACATCAAAAGGTTGAACTGAGAAAATAGCATCTATAAATTTTTTATTACAGTTCTGGTTAGGCTCATAGATCAGATTTTGGACCTTCTATCTGATTCTGCACTTTGCTCTACTTTTTCCTTAATTCGCTTCACAAAATCCTCTTCTGCATAAATGAGAATTGCTTAACTGCTCTTCTGATATTCACAATACACATCCACACATATTGAACACTACACACACACCAAAATGAATTAATTGATCTCATATATATATCTACTACCAAGAATTCAGTCGCTATATGTCGGCTTCAATAAAATAGAAAATATCTTCCAAATGTTGGCTCAAATCATGAATAACATTTAATGTGCATCCATCAAATTCGACCATAGCATAGTTAGGACTGAAAACAAAATCTCCAACACAAAAATACTTCAGACAATTCTACCTTAAACTTCTACAACACCTTACATTCACTTAGTCGGCCTTCATATATTGATGAACATAAAAGCGAACGACCGGATCCCATAACTCATACACCACTTCATGCAACAACACAAAACTCGAGAATAACACATTTCATATATCCAACAACCTTCCTTGAGGTCCACAACCAAAACTGTTAAACTGGTAATGCAAACCACTTGACAAATTCAACTTCAACCAGATACCCTGTTCTTCACTCTTTCTTTCGGTATAGTCAAATACTACAGTGTGGACTAGATCAATTACTTTAGTTTCCATCAATGACAACAATAGAAGCCATATGCCAACAATCTCCCCCTTTGGCATTGATGGAAACACTTAGTGAAAAATGACTAAGTGTCGGAACCTTAAAAACTTCAAAACGCCAAAGCTGACAATACACAACAAAACTCCCCCTAAGTTTGATAAGGCATTTTTCACTGATCTCTCTCCCCCTTTGACATCAATGACAAAAAGATAATAAAATATTTTCTTTCTCTCCCTATAAAGTGAAACCAGAAACTTACTTTTGCAAAAACTGAAGGAATACAGCTGCTATTTGAAGATTATTTTGTGCTTTTCCTTCATCTCTGAAAGAAACGACTTCCATGCTTCCACTGCAATCCCGATGATTATGATCATGCTATTGTTTTCAGATGTTCGGTTGATAATCTTGATGAGGGATTCCGGAATGGTAAAGGCTTCTTCCATTACTTCTCCCTTCCTCAATATCTCAATCAATTTTTTCATCCTGCATTTAGTTATGTCCTTCACTTTCCAGAAGGTGTCAACAATCATGTTCCTAGTGTTCTGAACATTTGTGTGCTCTACCTGCAATTCCTGAATCCTTTTCTTGATCGCACCATCTTGATCTTGAGACATGTTAAAGTTTTTTCCAATATTGTTTAGCTTTGTTTCAATTTGTTCCAACTTCTCCTTGTACTTGTTGATTGCATAAGGCCATCGAAGACAATAGTTATAAATGTTGTTTGTTGAGCTTATTCATTGCCTTAGTTCATTCATGTGCCCTTTTAGCTTGGTAAGTGATAATCTGTATTGCTTCTTCAGGTGTAGGATCACTTCTCCTTCCTCCTTGTTCTGATATTCAGAGTCCATGGTTTGCTTGATACATTCAATCAACACTTCTGGCAATGTATTCTGCAAACTCTCCAATTGAATATGATTGTGCACAAAATGACCACTTAGTACACTTAAGATCATGTTCTGCTCATATGAAGGTCTGGTAGACCATATATTCACAAATTTTTGCATTTCATCTTCCTCATAATAAGCTACAATAGCTCTTCCTTGGTTAAATCACCTTCTCCTTCACTTCCTTCTACCATTTCATTTTCTTGTTCTGATTCAGCTATTTCCAGTTCTTTGCCTAGGGTGTCCTCAGATTCCTCATCTCGTATGTCCACAATCACTTTTTCTTTCCCTTTCCCTTCAACTTTTAGAGTCTTGCATGTTGGTGGAGTACCAATATCAATTTCTTTTTATCTTATCTTCTTTCTCTCCATCTCATCGGAGGAGGAACCAACTTCAAGTCCTCTTACTGGAATGGAAATACCAATTGATCCAAACTTTCTTAGCAAACCCTTAAAGAAATTTTCATACACTTGATCACAGTTTGTCAAATTATTAGAGTATATGTAAATCTACTTGCAAACTGGTTCACTCTCTTCCCACATTACATTGTTATTTAGGGGTAAGAAATTCATAAAATACATCACAAGGCATGTAACCAAAGTACCAAACCTAAAAGGGTAACATGTCTCCTTTGTCAATTGTACGTTATCCATCAATTGATCTTTCAGTAATCTGCAAAGATCAAAATCCTGATATTCCATTATCATCTTATGTGAAATGTAAACAACACCTGCTGAAGTTGCACCTTCTCTATTTCTAAAAAAGATTGTAGGATATTCCATGTGCAATGTACCTTGTCACTGAATCTTTGATTGTGGATATTATCAGTTCCCTTTGATCTCCAATTACTCCAGTTAGGGTTTCAACTTCTTTGTTTTGAATTGACTTCTTCTTCGGAACATCACCAATTTTGCATAACCCATTTACAATTGCAATCACTTCTTTCGAGATATTGATAGGTTTTATCCAAAGTTAGAATATCATCATTCAATTTGTTCAAAATAAACTCGACTTTTGCACTTCTGAAATGGGGAAATTCACTCCAAATATCCAAGCTTTTGTGTTTTTCCTCTTTCAACAATTTTAATTCATCATGCGACGACATGTTTCTTTCGGTTCTAATCTTCTCACAACTATATTCACCTAGTTTTACCATTCCTTTGATTTGTTCCATTTTCCCTTTCGTACACATATCTCAAAAATACCAAAGAAGTTCTTCAACCGCACACCAAATTAAAATTTATCAATATAACAAAAGTACCTGATGGATTAGGGTTTCACCACTTAATTCTCTTCATGCATTTCAAGTTCTAGTGTAGAGCCCTCTCCTACTTCTTTTCTTCGACACAAAGTGGAAAATGAGGGTTTCAAGTTTCCTTTTATATTTCTCACACTTAACTTTTGTTGTAATAAATTATTTTGCCCTAACTTATCTGAATACCCTGTTTTCTCAATCTATGAAAGATAACTCTTATGCAAATCCTCAACTCAGCATGATATACTTTCCAACTATTCCAACAACATTTGTAAAACATCAGTGTAGCCACTGTGCTCATCCACATCTCAGTGTTAGTTACTGGCAGGGGGTTTGAAAGATTTTCTTGATAGCTCCCCCTAGGAAAAAGGCCTACAACTAATTCCTGAAGGAATTACCAGAAGCAGGTTCTGGTGCTGGCTCATTTCCTATAACAGAGGGGTATGTGCAGGATCATCATGGAAAAAATAGGCCCTTAAGTGGTGAAAAATTTAGAAAAATCAAAGTTAGGCAACTTGACATAAAAATTTGAATAAGTTATCTATATTATTTCAAAAATATGTAAGAATAGAATCTATAGAAAATTGAATGTAGTTTCTAAACTACTAGGTTTATTTTATTGTTTTAAAATCTATTTGGTGAAAATATGAAATTTCAATGCAGTAATACTTAAATTTTAGGAGAAAAAATAAGTAGGTGTTTGTCTGACCACCCTAACCATAGTAAAATGTTAATATTTTTTTACAAGATTTTAGATATAAGTAGAAGACTCATGTCCCAATGTGATGCATTTTTTTTTGTAATTTTTTTCCAAGTAAATAATTAATTATAAATTTTTATTACAACTTTTAAAACATATAAAAACTTGTATGTCTGACCACCTTAACTTGGTCAAAACTTCATGAAATTAATTTTTTGTTTTTAATATTATAGTATGCAAAGCATAAAATGTGACACATGTTTTGGATTCAAAAAATGTGATACCGTTTGAAAGCTATAGATTTTTTTCAATCAGCCTATCCATTAGAACTTTAGTCATAATTCAAATAGAAAATGAATAATAATTATTTATTAAATTCAAAGTAAAGCATAGTTTATATTGGTGGAAAGCTGAGAATCTCCTTTAAAAACCCTTTTCGTTTCATCAATTTTGGGTAAAAAAAAATTTGTCAACCACATACCCTACATATACCCATCATATTGCCACTTTTTGGCCCATCATGATCTTGCACATACCCAGAGGGACACTTCATCACCCATGTATTCTTCATCTGATCTCTTATTTCATCCACAATCACCTTCCCTTGTCCTTTATCATCTCTCTGCATTTTTATGCCTTTGTATACCAGACCTCTTCTATCCATATTCTTGTTTCTACAAAATCTTGCAATGTGACCATATTTGTTGCAATTAAAACACACAAAATTTCCTTGTTCAGACCAGTTACTCCATTGATTTCTTCTTGATCTTCACTAGTTAGCAATATGCCCAAATCTTCCACAGGTATAACATCTAACACTTTTTCTATTAACAGATTTTTTTGACACATTTCCACATTCAATTGACTTATGACTAAACTTATTGCAATTGAAACATTGACTGGAAAATGATAAATCACTTAATTTCATTTTGCTTCTACATTGAGTAGCCATATGACCAAATTTATTGCAAGAAAAATAGTATCCATTAAACTTTTGAGCATTAGGATGTCTTACCGTATGCATTTTTTCTTTGTTCATCATATTTCCTTGTTTAAAATTCCTCTACCCAGATCTGAAACTTTCCCCTTTCTCATAACCAAGACCTTGCTTATCATTTGCATTCTTCAGTCCTTGAGTCAGCTCATCAAGCTTAATAGAGCTAATCTTGGACTTCTCCTTGTATTCATTTGTAGTAGTGAGTTCATCCCTGAGAATAACAATTTATTTTTTAAGCTCTTCTTCATTGTTTCTAGATTGTTGCAGTTCAATCTCTAACTAAATGAATTCTCCATTAATTCTTCTACATTCATCAAATCTCTCTTTTAGGGACTAGACAAGATTTTCCTCATTCTGCTTTCTTTCTTCAATCTCCTTAGTCATCTTCATCGCCATAGACTCCATCTCATGCTTTAGGGTAGCATTGTCTCTAGCAATCTTTTCACATTCTTCAATTATTTCCTTCAAGGTTTGATTCAAGTGAACATCATCCAGGATTTTGGTCTCTTTATGCTTAATCTGATCAGAAAGATCCTTTCTCTTTTCCCTAGAATTAATAATCTAATCCTTCAACTTCTGAATGAATTTCTCAGCACCCTAAATATTTTCTCTCAATTCCCAGACTTCTTCTTTAGACTAATCAAGGTCATCAAGTGCCACCAAAAGTTGTTGTTAAAGACTACCAGATTCCATTACATTCCAAGATCCACCTCAAGCTGTAAAACTTCTTCTAAGAAACTTAGCTCTAATACCAATTGTTGGACTCAAGCAACACTAAGAGGGGCGGTGAATCGGTGTTTTGCAATTTTTAACATTATTAATTTGTTCTCTTCAAGTGTCTGTAACATTCAATCAAAAGAAAGATGCATGAACATAGAACAATAAGCCACAACACCATAACACAAGGATTTTTACGTGGAAACCTAGTTAAGGGAAAAACCATGGTGGAGGTCAATCCACAATTTGAGTACTCAAAATAATAAGTGTTTTACAAAATGGGGAATGCACTTGCATTCAGGCACACTGCCTAGAGCTCACTGCTCAAAATCAGGAAGACTCACTTCCTTACAAAAGATTTGGATTGCATCAAAAGGTTGAACTAAGAAAATAACATTTATAAATGCCTGATTATAGTTCTAGTAGCCTCATAGATCAGATTCTAGACCTTCTGTCTGATTCTGTACTTCACTCTACTTCTACCTTAATTTGCTTCACAAAATCCTCTTTTGAACAAATGAGAACCACTTAACTACTCTTTTGATATTCGCAATACATACCCACACATATCAAACACCACACACACACCAAAATGAATTAACTAATCTCATATATATATCTGATACCAAGAATTCAATCACTATATGTCGGCTTCAATAAAATAGAAAATATCTTCCAACTGTTGGCTCAAATCATGAATAACATTTAATGCGCATCCATCAAAGTCGGCCATAGCATAGTTAGGACCCAAAATAAAATATCCAACACAAAAATACTTCAAGCAATTCTGCCTTAAACATTTGCAACACCTTACATTCACTTAGTTGGCCTTCATATATTGATGAACAAAAAATTGAATGACTGGATCCCATAACTCGTACACCACTTGATGTGACAACACAAAACTCGAGAATAACACATTTCATATATCCAATGACCTTCCCTGAGATCCACAACCAAAACTTTTCTTCACTCTATCTTCTGGTATAGTCAGATACTACAGTGCGGACTAAATCAATGACTTCAGTTGCCATCAGTGACAACACTAGAAGCCATATGCCAACAATTTCATCAAGTTTCTCCTAACTAGTAATTTTCAAGTATCCTAACAATAGGCTAGCAATTTTGAGTCAAACATCCTAAAGAGAATTGTAGAGTTTACAAGATAATTCAAGAGAAAATCATCAAGCATTTCAAGCTACATTCAAGATTCAAGCATCATGTTAAAGTCTTCATGCATCATGTGTGTTTGTGAGCTAACATTTGTGATAAAGGTTTCATGATTCAAGCAAGCATTCAAGACAAATTTTCAAGCATTCAATCAAGAGTCAAGATCCACACTCATGATATCCATTTCACACAAGTTTGCAACCTTCATTTGAAGGGTTTGGTGAGTTGCAACAGTGCATTTGTTCATTCATCATTCCTTCATTCTTTTCTATTTCATTTCAAGGTTTAATTACCAAAATGGGGTTTGACCAAGGAAAACCCCTATTCCCTAACAAAAAAACATTTTTCTCTCTTGATGTGTGTTTTCAAATCTAAGTGAATTGGAGCTTGAAGATCCTTTGAAGTCAAAGTTGCAAAAGTTTCCAAAGTTGTCAAGAAGTTGTCATCTTCACAGAAACTCACTTATAGGCCATAATTTAGACTTTTCGACTTGAAGATTGTACAAGAAGGAAGCTACAAAAGATCACTAGAGGCTACGAAAATATCAATCAAACCATAGTAACGAGACTAAATCACCCTACTAGGCATATTAGTCTTAGTATAGCCTTTTTGTTGGCTTTCTGCAGATCCAAATCAATTACCAAAATGTTCCAAATTCTTCCCAAAAACACTGTAGTAGGACTAAATCATCCTACCTAGCCTATCAATCCCAATGTACCTCAAACATTAGATTTTGTAGGGTTTTAAAACCTTTTTTTGACCTATCCACTCCTCCAGGTACTTTTTTGTTTCACTCTGTTTGTCAATATAATTTCATGCTTTCAAGTTTATATGGTTTTGTGCATAAGTGTTTCTATTTCTCCTTTAAAAATTCATTTAAATGGTGAAAACCCATCCAATCACACAAGGAAACCACTAGTCCATCCCTCAATTGAGTCACTTGGTTGAGGGATCTTGATTTCCTAATGAACCGAAGTACAAAATGGGTTCCAAGTTCCATCTCCTAAAAGGTGGACACCTATTTCCCTTGTGTGTTCATTTTGGTGAACCCAACCTTTGGACCCTTGAATTTATGATTTGGAGACCATTCTAGCCCTAGATCTAGGTTGCATTACCTTTGCATTAGATTTTCATTATTTGAATTGCATTTAGGGCTCCTAAAGTTTGCATTAGTGAAAAGTGCATATAGGTTGCATTTTTGCATGTTTACATCATTCAAGTTCATTGAAAATCTAAAACATTCCATGGATATTGCATCATAATTACATTTAGAGTCATTCTTCATTCATTTAGGATTAGATTTAGATTCAAATTACATCTCATACTAGATCATTTTGTTCACTATTTCACATTTTCATATAAATCCAATTGCACAAAAATCTATAATTGTAAATAGTCAATTGAACAAACAATATAGAAACATAGAAATCAACTCAGAATTTATTGATTCAGGCTTGAAAACCCTAATTTGGGACTCGTTTTCCCACCTAGGCAATTTAGTCCATGTACAAGTCTTTTTCTAGTTTTTTGGGTAGTATGTGCTCTATGTTTTTCACTATTTGAACCTTCTAAAAACCCTAAATGGGGCTCATACGTCCACCTAGGTGTATTAGTCTTTGATTAGGTCTGAATCTGCATTTTGAAGCATTTAAATCTTGTCATTTGTGCTTCTCATTGCTGCATGTAGGTTATTGTTTCAATTTGCAGAATTACTGTCATTGGCAATCTTTACATAATTGGTTTCATTTCAAGTCCATTTGTAAGCATAAGAATTAGAATTAAAGCATATCATGTATCTTGTGTTTATTGCAGAACTTATTTCTATAGTGAAGATTATCTGACATATTAAATAATTGTTTGCATCTCCAAGCATTGCGTAAGTTGGATAGATTACTTTTCACAAATGTTAGTATCTTTCTTTTCCAAAATTGCAAAGAAAAAATGCATTAGCAAGCATGTTAGTCATGAGAATATCTTAGTGAAATAAATTAAACTTGTTGTGATATTCCATGCTACCACATGGCCCATCATCCCCTCATCCCCTAATACCTCTCCTATTTTTGAGAATGTTTTGGTGAAAGAGGATGTAAGCTTAGACAATCATGATAATCATAGTTGTTCTTTTCCTGATAACTCTCCTATTAGTGATGAAGGTATCTTGGTGAAAGAAGATACAATCATTGATAATCATGAAATTCTTGTATATCCCTCTTCTCTCCTTTGGGAAGGTGTTATGATACAAGAATATGAGATCATTGACACTACTTTACCTAGTCTCCATTCATCTCCTAACACCTCCCCTACTTGTGAGAATGCTTTAGTGAAAAGGGAAGAAAGTATGGACAACCATAACAATAAAATTTGGCCTTCTCCTAATATCTCTCCTCTTTGTGATGAAGATATTTTGATGTTATAAGATCAAACCAATGAGAATTATGAGTCTTATTTGTCCCTTTTCCCTTAGGGAGAACATTATTGAACAAGAGAATTCCATAATTGATGGGATAGAAAATCCAACCGTGGAAAACTCCCTTACCTTTGATGAAGTCACTTTAGAAGAACCAACCATTGAATTACATGAACGTCCATTTTGTAGCTCTCCTAAAAACTCTCCTACTAGGGAGGATATCATAGTGCAATAGAATGATAGAATTGATGCATGCCTTTTAAAAAATAGTAATGTGGCTTTAGTTGATGAAAATGACGAGGTAACCTTAGACTCTCCTTTGCTAAAATATCATCACAATAAGGATGAGTCCTTTGAAGTTATGCACATTAAATATCCCTTTAAGTGATCTCTTGAGCCAGTTCTTATCCTTTATCCACCCTCACAACAACCACAAGCTCAAAATAAACCTATGATTATCTTAGAACCACCTACAAGGCAACTTGATAATGATAATGTTTCATAGAAAGCAAGTTACAACACTATTGCTCATACATATAACACTAGAAACAATCCACAACCAATACAAACAACTCCAACATCCCTCCGATTGCCTCAACCTATCTTGCCTAGTGCCCCTTGTTTTCCTTTACATAATGGAAAGGAGTATGATCTTGTTGAACAACTTAAGAATACTCTTGCTAAGATATTCTAATGGGACCTTATTCAAGCCTCACCTAGTTACCATAGTATGCTTCAAAATGCATTACAACAAGTAGTGGTTCCCCTTGGTGCAAAATCAAATGATATATCAGCCCTAATTCAAGGAATGGATGTTGACATTGTTTTCCAGCAAAGTGAGCTACCTCATCTGGAAGTGCAAAAACAAAACAAATCTTTCATGATAATAGCTATCTTCAATACAACAGGGATAAAGTGGACCCTATTTGACAATGGCTCAGCTCTTAATTTGTGTAGTTTAACCCTTTTGGATAAACTTGGCATGGATAAATCAAGAATTAAACCTAATTCCTTATCTATTTGAGGATTTGACAATGTAGGAAAGCAATTGCTTGGTGTGATCACTTTTCCTATTATAGTTGGAAAGGATACATGTAAAATCCTTTCCATGTTATGCCTCATGATCTTTCATACAATATCCTTGTAGGAAGACCATGGATTCATGAGATGCATGCAGTGCCTTCAACTCTTCATCGTATAATGAAATATTTGTACAACAACAAAGTGTATACAATCAAATTTGATCCTGATCCTTACAGTGTTTACAACTCAAAAAAGACAAGGAAAATCCTTTAAAAATATTGACACCAACTACACAAGTAGAACTCATAAAATAGAAATGAAAATAAAATCATATTGAGGAAGTCACAAAGTTATTGGAAGATGATTGGGGTTCCTTAGATTTCACACCTACATTCATGGGTGAATGAAAGACCACAACAAAGGAGTCTAAAAAGAGAAAAGAAAAAGCAGTAATGTCAACACAAAATTCAAAAGCATCCACCTCAACTACTTTAGAAGAAAGAAAAATTACACAACAAACTTTGATGAAGTTGATTATGAGAAACCACCAAATCCAAAAGAATTTGAAAAGATTTATGGAAGAGGATATGAACTTTTAAAACAACTTCGGTATAGTGGAAAAGGATGTGGTGCTAGAGAACAAGGTATTTGTATCCCTACAGAGCCTAACACACAAGGAATGACTAATGGTCTTGGTTATTTCCCTTCGAAAGAAACAAACAATCCTTCACTCAACATCAACACTTACAAAATATTATTCTAAACCAACTTTAAAATTAGTGGATCCTGAATTGATAGACACTAGTGGTCGTGATTATTGTACTTTGAAAGAAATGAAAGAAACAAATAAATCTTCACTTAATATCAATATCGTCATGCAAAACACTAACAATTGGAGGTTGTTAGATTTTACACCTTCCTTTAAAGAAGAGTACAAAATCTCACCATATAAATAATGTTGTGTAAGTATGACACCTTATACTAAGAAAAAGATATCTTTGTTGTAGAACAAAGGAACATCTTCTACTACTAATCAAGAGAGTATCTTGTTGAGACTCCTCCAAGATCATTTAATATCCCTCCCTCCAAGAAAATGAAATAAATGGTACAACAAGAGTTCATTTTGTGCATATCATAGAGTTCACGGTCATTCTACTAATGAATGTATGACTTTCAAAAATAAAATTCAACATCTTAAGGATTTTGGTGCTCTTCCTTGTGTTGAAGCACCTAGTTCCTCTAATTGATACTATTTTCCAAGTTTTTCATCAATCATCTCAGCTCATCCTTGTCTTGCACTAAGTGGGGGCAAGGGGTGAGGTAGCCTTGTCCTCGTCTCTTTTGGCTAGTTGACCACCTTCCATGTATATATAAGAGCAAGTTTGGGATGTGGATGACATGCCTTAAGTTGGCTCACATGTGATGTAATTCCTATGTTAAGCATTACATTTTGGGGGAAACCCTTTATTCATGATGTAGTTTCATTTAGGAACATATGACTTGGAATAGGGCTTTTTGAATAAGCTCTCATGTCTTCTTCTACTTTAAAGCAATTGCTCACAGCATGGTGTTTAGCAATTCCTTTAAAGTGGGGGCATACATTGACATTATTCTTTTGCATTTTACAACTCATGTTTTATTATGTGGTCTTCTTACTTCAAGCGATGCATTTTTCTCTTGGTGATGACATTGGGCATGATGTCCTTCAAGAGTTTTATCTCTCTTAGCATATTATATTCCTCTTAGTGGAAATTCCAACTGGAGTGCATTCCCTAAGTTGTGAATCTTCTATTCTTTGATTGGTCCTCTCTTGCAGACATCAGGAAAAATGTTCCCTATGTTGAGACCTTACATGAACTAAGAAAACCCCCTTTGAATGTACCTTACACTATTTTGCATTTACAATAACTGTTATATGGCCACCTTGTGTAACACACTTTGCTTTCTTGTAGAGCCTTCATGTTTGTTCATGGATGTTAGCATATAAAGTTTTGCTTGCCTCATGAATCATGTTGTTCATGTTGTGTGGTGTCTTATCAAATTTATCAGGAGGTATAGCTTTGGTATGGTTAGTATGTATGAGAGCCAACCATAGGCATGACTTTCCCAAAGCCACTTGCTTATTTGTGTGGGAACATACCAGTCGTGAGTGTATGTGTCTCACCTCTCTAGGGGCTCACCTTGTGGGTACTGGACTCCATTAGCCTGTGTGAGCATGAATTTTGTTTGCATGGTGGACATCATGTTCCACTTGTAATTTTTTTTTGGAAAAATAGCTAAGGCTTGATCCACATCGAGTTGGACAAATAGTTGAGGCTTGATCCACCCCTCTTTCCCCTTTTTATTTCTTCTTTATGTCTTTGACACTGTATTCTTGTATCTTGTTGTTGCTTCATAGATCATTCATATGTGTGTTATTTTGTGCCTATGTTGGTTTTCCATAAGATCTCAATCATGGGGGCTTGATCATCTCTCTTGATCATTGTCATTTTATCTCACTAGAACTGGTACACTTGGATCCCTCTTAATGCGAATTTGTCTACCTTAGTGTGAGTTTGATGCAGGGTCATCCTCTCACTAAAGTGGGGGCTAAATGTAGTGTAGAAAAATGTATCCCTTTACATTCTCACACTTTTTTAGGTCCTCCTTCTTGAAATTGGGTTTATTTATGCCTTAATTGGTCCTATTTTGCATCCATAAGCCTAATTAAATGCATTTTCCTAAAGATAAACCCAACATTTAACAAATGACAAATCATAATTTAATGTTTTTGGTTATGTGTTCCAGATCTAGGGACATAGGACTCATATGCCCCTTTGGGCATATGGGTCCCACCTAGGTCTTGGGACCTGATTTCAAATTTCACATTGAACAAGAAACTTCTCAAAATTTGTGTCCCAAGTTCAAGCCTCTGAGATTCATATGCCCAACCTAGGATATGAGTCCTGCTTTAACCTACGACCTATTTTAAATCAATTTCTTGGTGAGATTTTGTTATTCGTAGATTCATATTCAGAATGTCAGCTTGTAGTGTTGTAATTTCAGGAAATTAAGCATAAACAAGTATAAATACAAGGTCATTTCATCAAGTTTCTCCTAACTAGAAATTTTCAAGTATCCTAACAATAGGTTAGAAATTTTGATTCAAGAATCCTAAAGAGAATTATAGAATTTACAAGAGAATTCAAGAGAAAATCATCAAACATTTGGAGCTACATTCAAGATTCAGCCATCATGTCAAAGTCTTCATGCATCATGTGTGTTTGTGAGCTACCATTTGTGATGTGGGTTTCATGATTCAAGCAAGAATTCAAGACAAAGTTTTAAGCATTCAATCAAGAGTCAAGATCCACATTCATGCTAACTATTTCACACAAGCTTGCAACCTTCATTTGAAGGGTTTGGTGAGTTGCAACATTACATTCATTCATTCATCATTCCTTTATGCTTTTATATTTCATTTCAAGGTTTAATTACCAAAATAGGGTTTGACCAGGGGAAACCCCTATTCCATAACAAAACAAAAAATTTCTCTGTTGATGTGTGTTTACAGATCTAGGTGAATTGGAGCTTGAAGATCCTTTGAATAAAAAGTTGCAAAAGTTGTCAATTTTTCAAGAAGTTGGCATCTTCATGGAAACTCACCTACAGTCCAGAATTTATACTTTCGGACTTGAATATCGGACAAGAAGGAAGCTATAGAAGATCACTAGAGGCTATAGAAACATTAGTTAAACCCTAGTAACAGGACTAAATCTCCCTACTGGGTGTATTAGTCCCAATATAGCCTTTTTGCTAGCTCTTTGCAGATCCAGATCAATTACTAGAGAAGGTTCCAGATTCTACCCAAAAAACTTGTAGTAAGACTAAATCACCCTACCTAGCGTATCAATCCTAGTGTACCTCAAATAGTATATTTTCTAGGGTTTTCAGACCTTGTTTTGACCTCTCCACTCCTCCAGGTACTTTTTTATTTCACTATGTTTGTCAATCTGATTTCATGCTTTCAAGTTTCTATGGTTTTGTGTATAAGTGTTTGTATTTCTCCTTTGAAAATTCATTTAAATGGTGAACCCCCATCCAATCACACAAGTAAACCACTAGTCCATCCCTCAATTGAGTCACTTGGTTGAGGGATCTTGGTTTCCTAATGAATCAAAGCGGGAAATAGGTTCCAAGTTCCATCTCCTAAAAGGTGGACACCCATTTCCCTTGTGTTTACCAGTATTCTGTCTTATTTGGGCATTGTAGACATCTTTTTCATGCACATTCTCTTTTGTAGACATAGTGAGATAAAGTGCCATTCCGGTGTATTTTTTTGGGGATTTTGTGTATCCTGTTGTTCCTTTTATATTCACACTATGATATAAAGTGTCATGGGGGGCTGATGTTTGCATTTGGTTTGCCATCACACCTTTGTCTAGTGAGTTTTCCTTCCACGAAAAACAATGAATCCTAGTGATTCTTTCCCCATGTGTTTGTGCTTTAATTTGTACACCCTTTTATTTGTAGGTTATTTCTCCTACATGCACTTCTTGGTTTCACATAGTTTCTGTGTTTTTATCTTGGCTCTCCCTTTTTAGCATTATGGGGGGTTTCTACTATTGGTGTTAATGCTTCCTTGGTTTCGTGTTGGAGTGATCTATGTATCTAGTTCTTGTTCCTATGTGCTTTAAGATGCAACATACATCAACAACTGATTACATGCATTTCAGTGAGATGGATCATTTACCATATGGACACTCTTGCATTCCTATTTTTGGACGTTCTTCATTTCAGCACCATATCATTCATCTTTTGACAATAGTCTACAACTTCATGCTTCAACGATGTTCTACATGTTCCTAATTTTCAGGACATTTTTTGGTTGGAGGCTACTCAATCCTTCACACCTTGATTTGGAGGCTTCTTCAATACTTCATTCACCTTTCTCTCTTATGGAGAGGATTTTTCTCCCACTATGGTTTTCTCCTTTTTCTCCAATTTTGAGAGATCTTTTATTTGTACATGGGTACCTAACTAGGCCTTATTTGTCGACACCCATCATGCATTCTCATTTTTAGGATTTCTAGCTACTCCATAAGTTTATTTTAAGGGGGGTGTTAGAGTAATCATGAATTAGCTAATAATTAAAATTAATATTTTATTTATTATTAGTCTAATTTATTCTCATGCACTTAAGCTAAACTTAGGAGTTCTTTATTTATTTAACTAAGTGCTTTTTTGAAGTGAAAAATTGCAAGGGTTGTTCCTATATAGTAATTATCTCTCAAACTTTCATATCTTTTGATAGTCTCTTGTTTTTGTAGCTTTTTCTTGTTGAGGAATATTGCAATTCTTTATTTCTAGATCTCTTGCATGGAAGGTGTCTTTTTTCGTTGTTTGACCTTGTAGCTCATAGTTTTGTGGTTTTTCACAATTCTAATAGATTGGAAGGTTGAAATATCCTCTAATAGTCCAATGGCTTAATTGGTCTCTGTAATTTCCTTGGGAGCATTATTGTCAATTTTATCTAATTTTACAATCTTTGTCATTGAATTTTTCCTAGGGATCCATGTTCTTTGAATTGCCTACATGGACAAAAATTATTTTTGCTAATATAAGCTGCATTTACAAGGTGCAATACCCTTAACACAAGGAGCCCCAAGGGCCAAAGTTCATATCAAAAGATAAAAACTAGCAACAACATAATGTCCAAATATAGAGATAGTAGATAAAAACCAAAAAGACAAACCACCCGACAGCAAACCACACACCTCCATCACCTAGTTATACCCTCCCACTCCTCCATGAGGAGTTTTAGCACATCATCCCCAACCCAATTATTATTGGATTCATCCTCCACAACTTTCTTATTGACCTCCTCTTTCAGTGTTGCTGATAAAGGGACACCAATTGTTGTGTATACTTAATGAAAGCATTTTTCAAGTTGTTGTAGCCTCTCCAAGAATCTTCTAATTTGTACAATATTTTGAACAACCTATGACCAAGTATTTCATCAATTATATTAGTGAAAATGTTTTGTACTTCATCTATGGCTACCTTATTAGATTCCTTGCTTTGTTTTAATTCCTCATTCAATTCTTTTATTATCAATGAGAGAGTTTCTCTATCTTGAGATGAAAATTTTTCAAATCATAATTGAGGAGTGGATGGAGAATCATCTAGAATTTGGGGAGTTGGTAGTTGAGATACCACTTTCTTATATTCTAAAATCAATTTATTATGAACATCCTACAACTTATTGTATTCTTCTTGCATATTTTTGGTTATTTTTTCATTGAATAAAGTTGTACTTACCACCACGGATGTTGCTTGGGAAGGAGTGTTTCAACTAATCTCTTTAGAATTAAATTTGTTGATAATTCATTGACATTTACATGAGGATTATTGTGATCTTGAGCCACTAACTAGATAGCTAAGGTTTCCTATTTAGTATTGAAACTTGATCCAAAGTGTAGGTCCTGAACATTCTCATTTGATATTAACACTTCTACTCCAACCTCTTACCTCTTTATTGTATCCAATACAATAGCAAAGAATATATCTCAGTCTAGTAGTAGAAAACATCCAATATCTTAAATAAATTTTCTCCCCTCATCAGGGGATATATTCCTTAACTTAAAGTCCACCTTTTCCATAAATTCCTTAGTTATGTTCTTGATCTCCTCCTTGATGGCTTCTAATTTTCTCTTATTCAATTTTGCAATGGGTTCTAAAAATTTATTCTTGATCAATAAGTCCCTAAAGGGTATGTGCAGGATCATGATGGGCCAAAAAGTGGCGATATGATGGGTATTTGTAGGGTATGCGGCTGACGACTTTTCTTTTACCCAAAATTGATGAAATGAAAAGGGTTTTTAAAGGATATTCTCAGCTTTCCACCAATATAAATTATACTTTACTTTGAATTTAGCAAATTATTATTATTCATTTTCTATTTGAATTACAACTAAAGTCCTGATTGATAGGCTAATTGAAAAAAATTTATAACTTTCAAACGGTATCACATTTTTGGAATCCAAAACATGCATCACATTCTATGCTTCGCATACTATAGGATTAAAAAAATAAAAATTGAATTTCATGAAGTTTGACTAAGTTAAGGTGGTCAGACATACGAGTTTTTTATATTTTTTTAAAGTTGTAATAAAAAATTCATAATTAATTATTTAATTGGAAAAAAATTACAAAAAAATATGCATCACATCCGGACATGATTCCTCTACTTATGTATATAATCTTATAAAAAATAATTATCATTTTATTATGGTTAGGGTGGTCAGACAGACACCTACTTCTTAATTTTTCCCTGAAATTTAAGTACTAGTGCATTGAAATTTTAATTTTCACCAAATAGATTTTAAAAAATAAAAAATAAACCTAGTAGTTTAGAAACTACATTCAATTTGCTACAGATTCTATTCTTACATATTTTTGAAATAATATAGATAACTTATTCAAATTTCCTAACTCTGATTTTTCTGAATTTTTTGCCACTTAAGGGCCTATTTTTTTCCATGATGATCCTACACATACCCTAAAATATCTTGACATCACAAAGTTGTCATCTATCATGAATTGGGTACAAGCAAGTGGACTAACATCATTTATTACTTCATGCCCACTTCTCTTTTCAATCATCATTTTTCTTTGAGTCTTGTCACCTAATGGGGCTCTTGGAGGAGAAGGAAAAATTTATTAACTTCATATTCATTATGATCATTCTCACCTACATCCTTTTCTCCAATTGAGTAGTCCACCAAAGTTTGTACACCACTTGGTCCACCTTGAGGTTCCCTTGATGGTGCACTTGAGCTTGTAGGCCTTGCCTCTTATTGAACAAATTATTCAACCTCTTCTTCTCTAGGCCTTCCCTCAATATCTATAGGAAATGTCACAAGAATGGATGCACCGACCATAATTTAGCCTAGAGCCTTATGAATGGATCCTTTATTTCTACACGTGCTCTATGGTATGATGGATTTTCCCTCTTTCTTTTTTCTTCTAGCCTATGGATCTGTTATGCCTTGCATACCCACTACCATTTTCCCTTTAGGTTAAAATGGGGCCCCTTTTTTTGTGTTGCTTTTTGTTTCCTTTCTTGTTTTCTTATCTTTTGTGTCTTTTCCCTTTCTTGTCCCAAGATTTTTTGTCCTCCTAGACTCTTTCCTTGCCTTGTGCTTCTTTTCTCTTTCCGTCCCAAGATTTTTTGTTCTCACGAGCTTCCTGTTTGTTTCCCTTCCGAGTTTCAAAACACTAAATATATCTTAGACCTCTTTCAAGATGGTCATCATCTGTGATGAGTTTTCAAGTCCAGATTCATTTGTGTCCTATTAGGTTTCAAAAATCTTGATGGATTTTGGACATTTTCCCAAAAGGTCTGCATCCATTTCAAAAATCTAATCTCATTTTGTCCCTTTGCCTTGTTGAGTTTCGGGTTCCCAAATGAATTTTGGACCTTTTCCCAAAAGGTTTGGATCTATTTCAAAACTCTAATCCCACTTTGTTAGAAGCCCAACATGCAAGAATAGCACCACTAAAATTGTCACAAATTCATCTTAATGACAACAGATTATTCCATGCAATTGATAAAAGCCCAACATGCAAGAATAGCACCACTGAAATTGTCATCAACTTCCTTTTGGATAACATCATCACAAGGTTTGGGGTACATTTTTCTCTAGTGTGTGTTAACAACCCTTCCTTTTCTTCCACATAATTTATTCAATGGGATTTTGAGCATAAAATAGTCACTAAATATTTTTCAAATTAATACCCACGAGGGAATGGGTTAACATAATAAACTAATAAAAACATTTTAGAGGTTATCAAAAATTTGTTAGAAGAAAACCCTAGGGATTGGCATACCCAATTGAAATTTTCCCAAGTATGGGCAGACAGAACCAAAATCAAGGTAGCCTTAAGAATTTTTCCTTACTAGTTGGTTTATGGTCAACACCTATTTTCCCAGTGAACTTGTAGATTCCAGTCCTAAGATTTATGAAATAATTTTTTAATGGTGATGCCAAGATAGAGGTCAAGCTTATGAACCTCTTGGGTCTAGAAGAGAAGAAAGATGCTTCCCTACAATAATTCTCCAAATATCAAGTAGTTTTCAAACGTTGGTTTGACAATGAGAAAATTTTAAAGCATTTAGAATATCAGAAATAGTGCTCTTGTGGGATAAAGCTAAAGAAAAGAAAGGTGACCACCAAAATTTTGACAAACTCTAGTTGGGAACCGATCAAATTATAGAAATCCATGGGGAAAATTCCTTTTGGATCAGTATGTTAATCAGGGAACCCATCCCATTGACCATCAATGAGTAGTTCCTAAAGCATTACTTTGGACTATAAAGGCTTGGTATTCCCTCTTGTATATTATCAGCTTAGGTGTTTTTTTTTTCTCTCTCATTCTCATTTTTCTTGTTCTTTGTGTTTTCAGTTTTTTTGGGATTTGGTTCTTCCTCCTTCCCTTTTTTCCTTTTGGTACCCTATTTTAATTCTTTTTGAAAAGGAATAACTGTGAAGGTTGTTTACATGGATACCTGGTGCTAGATCTTGATTTACATATTCTAGGAATATTTTGGTTATTCTTTTGTTTAGGAATTCTTGGTTTATAGTTGTTCTGACATAAATATGAGGGATCTACAAGAAATGAGAACATTTAAAGAGATTTTTTGAATAGAAAATAAATCCATCATTCAAAAGAAACGTGATATTAAAATCCCTAAATTTTAGTACTCCCAGAAAAATGGTACCTTTTCTCACAATGAAAAATCCAAATTTATACCATTATCTATACATATGTGCAAAATCAAAAAAAGAAGAAAAATAAAAGAAGTTGAAACATCAAAAAAAAGGGGGGGCTTATCAAAGTGAATTAGGAAGATGATAAACCACACCCTTTTTCTAGTCATTTCATTCAATTATGCATAGAAGAACATTAGAAAACAAACCTAACTATTATAACAACAAATAGGAAGGTTTTAAGATGTTGAAACAATGTGTACCTTGTAGAAAAAGTATTGTTTTGGGGCTCACTAAGGACTCGTTTTCCCAGTGGAAAATGGGTCCTTGCTATGGTTCTGGAAAAGTGATTTCTAGGTTTTGTTCTTGAATGTCTACACTCCCAGCTCCTAGGTGTTCAACTCCTGAAAGTCAGAAATAAATTTTGTAGCTTTTTTTTCATGATATTGCACTAAATATGACAACTTTTGCAACTTTACAACTTTGACAACTTTTGTTTCAATCTTGTAAACTCCACTTGATCTTCAACCCAAAAACCTGCAATCACACATCAAGAGAGAAGAAAAAGTGTTTATTGTTAGGGAACAAGTGTTTTCCATGGTCAAACCTCATTTAGGTAATTAAACCTTATGATGAAATAATGAAACATGAAACAATGATACCTTGGATGAAGTCTTGGATGTCAAATCATCAATCCAACATGAAGTGGCTATGAAGAATGTAGATCTTGATCTTAGATGTCAAACAATGCATGTAAATGGATCTTCAATGCTACATCAACACATTAGCTCAAAAACATTTATGATGCCCTATATCTTTGACATGATGATATGATTCCTTGATTGCTGCAATAAAACTCTAATAATCTACCCTTGAATGCCTTTGGAATGCTCTTGAAATGCTCTCTTGATCATAAGTTTGCTATAATGCTTGAATACTTGAAAGCTTAGATGAAACTATGTGAATTAACCTTATATTTATACTTATCTTAAGATTTAACCCGAAATTCAAATAACACAAGCTGACATCAGATCTAGTATTTTAAATCATTAAAATCTCGCCACAAACAAGTTCAAAAATGGGTGTCCTTAGTTAAGGAGGACTCATTCACCATAGGGTGAATGGTTCCTAACACAGTCAACTAGGACATGCTCTGGGTACATGAAACAATATGCCAAAAGGGGGTCCTAGGACCTAGGAAGGACCCATTCACCAGGTGGAAAATGGGTCCTAGGTCACTAGCCTAGGGCTCAAACCTTGCCAAATTAAGTGTTGTGAAACATTATTAATGAGTTTCAGAATTTATCCCTTGGAAGATGCAATAAATAAGGCTTGTATTTGAATTTAAGGGGCCTATTAAGGAAAATTTAACCTCAATTAATTAATAAATCCCTAGATTAGTGTGAAAATTTAATAAAACACTTTACAACACCCTAAATAAGGCACAATTAAGACCATTTTATCATTAATTATTCATTCCCAAACTAAGTGTGAAAAAGGGTTACTTTTTTTTATACTACATTTTTCTCCCACTTTAGTGAGAGTTTTCCCCCATGAAAAACTCACACTAAAGTAGACATCCAAGACACTTATGTATGAAAAAATAACAAAGATACATAATCATACCCTATCAAAGACCAAAATAAGGAAAAATAAATGATCAAGCTTCGACCGTTCCAACACAATGTGGAACATGGCTATTTGTCTGAGTAAAGGATCAAGCTTTGACAGTTTGTCCAACATGATGTGGACTAGGTCTAGGCTATTTTTCCAAAAAATGTTTACAAGTAGAACCTGTTGTCTACTATGAAAACAACACACACACTCACTCTAGGGTAGTGGAACCTCAGGCTATCCACTAGCTGAGTATCCCAACAAGGTGGAAAATGAGAGAATCATATTAGCCTCCCATACCATACCAAAGTTATCCTCCTGAAAACTTTGATAAGGCACCATAATGCTAAACACTTATGAATGTTTTGTCTGTATGTTTTTGTCAAAGGGTATTTTTCTTTATTCGTGTAAGGTCTTCTTCTTAGGGAACATCACGCCTAATGTCTCCAAGAGAGGACAAGTCAAGAATATCATATTGCCACTTATGGGATGTCTCATTCACATCATGCCACTAAGAGAAATCGTATGCTTAGAAATATCGCACTCTTGGAGGTCATCAAACCCGATGAAACCACCAAATAAAAGGATACATCACAAGAAAAAAGAAAATCATGCCATGAAATATGACAAATGTTGAAAGATGTCATCTATGTATGCCCCCACTTAAATCAGTTGCTAACACCATTTTTGTGAGAAACTACTTTAAAGTAGCCAATTTTTACTCCTAAGACATGAGAACTTTCCTCAAAAAACCCTATGCCAAGTCATATATTTTTGAAATAAAGCTACGTCATGAAAAATGAAGGAAGGGGTTTCCCCCAAGAATACATAAGGGATCTATGGATTCCGGGTCAGTATTTCTTTACTACAGTGTTTTCATAGAACATAAAATCATCATCATTACCCAAATACTCATAAAAGTGGAAGAATGACACACAAAAAGAGCGAAAACAAAGAAAAATCCTTCAGGTCAACATGGAAGAGACCTAAATTTCTCGATTCCTTGCATCATCCCCAATAGGAAAACATAAGAAAAAGAAAAGATAAAGGTTTACAACATATAGAAGAATGTAGATACAAATAGAGGAATATCACAAAGAGATAGAGAGAGATACATCAAACGAAACATCACAGGGGATCACATTACACACATGCAATCACATAAAGAACATGAAAAGGAAAACAATGCAAAAGACTAGTAAGGCACATGCGAGTCAACCTATGGCAGGTTGTCTGCATCACAATCTTGATCGATATAAATGGAAGGCGGAAAACTAGCCAAAGGGACAATGAAAAATGCCAAAACTAGGACAAGGCTAACTAACCCCTTGCCCCCACTGAGTGCAGGACAAGGATGAGCTAAGATAAGTGATGAGAATGAGCTCCTTGTATTAAAGAGAAGTATTTGCAATGAATGTATAACATGTAATAATGAGAATGTTAAAACCCTACAACTATTACATGGCAAGGAGCATAATGCACCCTTTTAAGGAACTATCTCTATGATATTAAACTTTTTAAATATTTGTTTTAAAGCATAGCATTCATCAGTACTGTGTCCAAGAATTCTATGATATCAACAATGAGACATGTTTGCATTCTTAGGATATAGTTTTGGATTCTCTCTCATGGGTGGTAATGTTATAAGTCCTTGACTTAGAAGTGTGTGTAAGGTTCTTTCAGTTACAGACATGGGAGATGAAAATTATAGTTTCTTTAGTTTGTAAGGCTTTTGTTTCTAGCTAGATTCACCAACTTCTTAAGGTGGATATAAAAAAGGAGGACCTGAAATGACCTTGTCATTTTTGCTAGGCATTGGTTGTTCTTTAGGAAGGAGGACATTTATGTTGGGAGGAGGATCTTGATATCATATCCCTTTTGTTTGTTCAATGGGAATTTTCTCTAAAATTATATGTATTTCATGCTCATTAGTTATGTCACATCCTTGGTTTGTTAAGATCTTAAAGCCTTGGCCATAAGTGTCTTCTAGGTTGATGGGAGTGTTGGTGACTTTGTTAACATAAGATGAATGACTATGCACTTGGCTAGAGGAACTAGGTTCACTCATTGTTGGAATTTTAGGCTTATTTTGTTACTCAATTTTAGGATGTAAAAGACTAAACATCTCAAGTTGTGTTGGTTTTTTTAGAGAAGGATAGAAAGATGCATTATTCTCAAGACTATTAAGGCAATCATTTATGAATTCATTCATGCTATCATCATCTTCTCCAATGATGTCAACTTCACAAGGACAATCATTAGGAGTTGGGTGAGAATGAGGAGGTTCAATTGCATTAGGATCATTGTGAAAAAAACAACTTGAAACATCAACCAAAGAGAAAAAGGACTTCCATACATTGCTAAAACACTTATCCATTTTCAAATTTTCTAACATAAAACAAGGTAATTTACTGATTACACTACGCAATAGACTGAAAATGAAATGTTGTGAATGCAATTTTGATTTTTGAAAATTCACTAAATGAACCAAATTAAGCTAGATTTAATGAAATTAATGAAACAAAAAATCAAAAAACTGAAAAAAAGATGTAACAACAACAAACAAAGGCATAAAATAGGAGATTTCAAATTCTAGAAATTCATATTAGCACTTGATCAGGAACTCATTCACCCTAGGGTGAATGGGTCCTAGATTAGGGTTTTGAAAGTTATTTTTACTGATTTTTAAGCCTTTTTCAATGAGTTTCAGATTTAGGTCTATAACAGCAAGTTTCAGGTTCATATTTTTATAAATGTATTATGAAATGCAAGTTGAAAATGTGACAAAATGATGAATGAAAAGACTTAGTTTGATATGCAATTTGTTTTTATTTTCAAATGAAAATTTATATGATCTAAATGATATGCAAGATGTTTGTTTTTTTTGTATTTTTTAGATTTAAAGAATACAAACAATGCAATTCTAAAACCCTGGATGAGATGCAAATTTGAATGCAAAGACACCCTAAATGAGATCTAATTCAAAGAAAATGAATACAAATGAATGCAAGATCTAACCTCAGATGAAAAGAAAGACTCTACAATCAGAAAAATATAATGTTAAATAAGTTGGGTTCACCAATTTAATCAAACATCAAACAAAAAAAGAGGGGGGCTTATCAAATTCAATTAACAAGATGATAAACCACACCTTTTTCTAGTTATTTTGACATTCAATTATGCATAGAAGAACATCAAAAAAAAAAAACCCAACTATTATAATAGCAAGGTTTAAGATGTTGAAACAATGTGTACCTTGCTAAAAAAGTGTTTTGTTTCAGGGCTCACTGAAGACTCATTCACCTAGTGGAGAATGGGTCCCTGCTAGGGTTCTATATAAGTGATTTTTCTGTTTTGTTCTTCAATTTCTACACTCCCATCTCCTAGGTGTTCAGCTCTCGAAAGTCAAAAATAAATTTTGTAGCTTCATTTTCATGATCTTGCACTAAAGATGACAACTTTTGCAACTTTACAACTTTGACAAATTTTGTTCCAATCTTGTTCTCCACTTGATCTTCAACCTAAAAACTTGCAATCTCACATCAAGAGAGAATAAAAATTCTTGATTGTTAGGGAATAGGGGTTTGCCTTGGTCAAACCCCGTTTAGGTAATTAAACCTTATGATGAAATAATGAAACATGAACATGAAATATGAAACATGAAACAATGATACCTTGGATGAGGTCTTGGATTTCGAGTCAGCAATCCAACATGAAGTGGATATGAAGAATGTAGATCTTGATCTTATATGTCAAACAATGCATGTAAATGGATCTTCAATGCTACATCAACACATTAGCTCAACAACATGTATGATGCCCTATGCCTTTGAAATGATGATATGATTCCCTGATTTCTGCAATAAAACCCTAATAATCTTCCCTTGAATGCCTTTGGAATTCTCTTGAAATGATCTCTTGATCATAAGTTTGTTATAATGCTTGAATACTTGAAAGCTTAGATGAAACTATGTGAATTAACCTTATATTTATACTTATCTTAAGATTTAATCCCGAAATTAAAATAACACAAACCAACATCAAATCTAGGATTTAAAATCATTAAAATCCCACCACAAACAAGTTCAAAAAGGGACGTCCTTAGTTAAGGAGGACCCATTCTCCATAGGGAGAATGGGTCCTAACACAATCAACTAGGACATGTTTTTGGGACATGAAACAATATGCCAAAAGGGAGTCTTAGGACCTAGGAAGGACCCATTTTCTAGGTGGTGAATGGGTCCTAGGTCACTGGCCTAGGACTCAAACCTTGCCAAATTAAGTGTTGTGAAACATTATTAATGAGTGTTGGGCTTTACCCCTCAAAAAATGCAATAAATAAGGCTTGGATTTGAATTTAAGGGGCCTATTAAGGAAAAGTTAACCTAAATTAATTAATAAATCCATATAATAGTGTGTTCAAAATTATAAGAAAAAACATTACAACACCCTAAATAAGGCACACTTAAGTCCATTTTATCATTAATTAATCATTCCCAAACTATGCGTGAAATAGGGTTACTTTTTTTGACACTATAGAAGTTACAATAAATGTTCAATTTTAGATGGGTGACCCAAGTATCTCTATTGAGGCTATGGATGCCTTGCTGGTAGTAGATCTATACTTGGAAGAAACTAGAGGTATCTATGTTGGGGCTATGAATGCTTGGCTAGCAGTAGAGTAATTCCCAAGATATCCTTGCACAATAACGGTATGACCTACTTAATGTAGCTTGGATACAGGTGTTATTATTTTGAAGTGTAGTGAAATCTTTAGAGGAAGGAATTAATTAGATGCACACACATGTGGATTTTAGGATTTTCACTACATCATTTTTTAGGTTTCAACTCACTCGCATTCATGTAGAACACATCATACCAAGTTAAAATAGGTATAAACTAGATATTATTGGATGGCTGAATATTTTCACTTCCTAAAAATGTATAAACCATTTTCCCAGTCGAGTCGCCATTTGTTATGCCCTACATACCCACTCCCATTTTCCCTTTATTTTAAAATGGGTCCCCTTTTTTTTGTTTTTTTGTTTCTTTTTGTTTCCTTTCTTGTTTTCTTCTCTTTTATGTCTTTGCCCTTCCTTGTCCTGAGAGTTTTTTTCTCATGAGATCATTTCTTTCCTTGTGTGCTTCTTTTCTCTTTTTTTTCCTAGAAGTTTTTGCTCTCTCGGGCTTCCCTTTTATTGCCCTGTCGAGTTTTAGAACCCTAAATAAATATTTGACCTCTTTCAAGATGGTCCTAATCCATGATGAGCTTTCGGGTCCGAGGTCATTTGCATCATGTCAAGTTTCAAAAATCCAAATAGATTTTGCACCTTTTCCCAAAAGGTTTGAAACCATTTAAGAATTCTAATCCCATTTTGTCCCTTTGTTTCGTTAGGTTTTGAGTTCTCGAATGGATTTTGCACCTTTTCCCAAAAGACCCAAATTCCTTTTAGAACTTTGATCTTGCTTTGTTTCTTTGTCGGGTCACAAAATTTGAATCAAATTTTAGATATTTCAACGAAAGGTCCAAATCAAATTCTCTTTCTTGGCCCTATGTTTTTTTGTTTTATTTGTTGGTTTCATCTTCTTGGAACCAGTCGGAGTTTGAAACCCTGATCGGATAACAGAGATGTTGGGATTTTGTCCCAAAGTCCATTTTCATCTTGAACCCCTGACCACCCACCACATTAATGGCCGATTGGTTTGTACATGCACAAATCCCCTTTTAAGGAATTTCAACATGCAAATGCATTCACAGTTGCAGTTTAATTTCATAGTTAATCACGATTAGATCCATAGGTAGATTTGAAGGTAGATTTGGGTGTGTTGCTTTGATCACATTCAGATTTTCTTCACCCATAAGTTTCTAGGTAGGGTTTTCCTTTGTTTCTTGTTTCCCTTATATTTTTTTGTATTTTTTTTGCTTGTGTTGTTCGTTGGTTGTTTTGTCTTGTCTAGTTTTTGGTTTTTTTTTTTTCTTGTGTTCAATTTTTATTTTTGTAGTCCTATTTGGGACTTGGTTTTCTCTCCTAGGTCAGCCCTAGTTTAGGGTTTCATTGCATTTAGGTTTTTGGGAAGGTTTTTCCCTATTTTTGGTTGAGATCTTTATTCTTGACATGCCCTAATATTCCCTACTTCGACCATTCCTTCGATAATTCCTTTCCCACGTGATTCCTTCATAAGATTGTGTGCCCTAGTTTGATTGTCCTTCAGTAAATCCTTTCCCCACATGATTCCTTCATAATTTTTCACGCCCTAGTTTGACCATGCCTTCAGTAATTCCTTTCCCTATAGGATTCCTTCATAAGTTTGTGTGCCCTAGTTCGACCATGCCTTCAGTAATTCCTTTCCCCATGGTATTCCTTCATAAGTTTGCATGCCCTAGTTTGATAATACATCCTTTGGGTTTTATAAACCCCAAAAGGATATGGCCTTTGATGAGCTTTGATCCAATGTCTATTTCAAACCCTAATTCCTATAAGGCTCCCCTTTGTAGAATGGTTTGATCATTACACTCAAGTTATTGATATATCCTTTCAAGTTTGAAAACCCCGAAAGGATGCATATGTCAAAAATCTGAAATCCTTTATCTATTCCCTGTCTCGATCCCTACAAGCCAAGTCCATTTGAGATTTGTATCCCCAACGAAACATTTTGAGAACAAGACCCATGTCTGTTTCAAGTCTTGGTTCCTGAAAAAAAATCCCTTTAAATTCAATTTAGCATTCATAGTCCTTTGGTTTTACGAATCCCCAAAAGTATATATATAAGGTTCATTCAAGATTTTAAATCACAATTAGACCATAATGACCAATGTCTAAAATCCATTATGATCTTCGAGCCTAACTAGACAAAGATTCATTGGGGTTTTAAGTCCCAATCGGACCAGGACAAATGAAGGAACCATTTGGGTTTTCAAAACCTGAACAAACATATAAGAGATAGAGTTCAATGCCTATTTCAGGCCTCAATCTTTGAAAGGATCATGTATGATCCAAGTTTTAAGTCTTAATCAGATATTTGGAAAAAGGGTCCAAATCTTCAAGCCAAACTTGATCTTGATTCCTGCTCAACAAAGGCATTGTCTCATTGGGGTTTTAAATCCCAATCAAACATTTTAGGGAAAGGTCCTAAGTCCATTTTTTATCCCGACTCCTACCACTGGCTCAAATTAGGCATGAATACAAGGATCCTTGTGGGGTTTCAAAACTTGATAGGATCAAATTGTGAATTTATTTTTTAGCCAAGTTCTCCCACTAAGTTTTTGAATAATTCTTACATGTCTTCTTTTCTCCTCATTTTAGGTTACCTAAATGTTTATTTCAAGTGAGGATTCAGGTGTAGAGGGGGAATCTGGAGAGGGAAGGGGAGAACATAATATTAAAAGTGACAAGGCTAACAAATTTCCTCTTACCATGAAGTATAAATTTCAAGGAGTTCCTAGTGTTTCCAAGTTCACCTCATAGGTTATGATCATAGATACAAAAATTGGGAATATTGATATGGAAGCATTCAAAGAAGAGAAATTTTCAATAGAATCTTCTACCAAGTCTCAAAATATATCTAGTTCATGACTAGATCATGTAGCTTCATTTTTAGTGGTAGTACAATTCCCAAAACTTATCATTGTAGTAGCAACAACATACAACCTTGCGCAAAGAAAATTCCATGATCCTTGGGGCACTAAAATCATTAATATTTCTTCCCCCATGATCATAGTTGTGTTTTGTAACACCCCCGCCATGAAGCCTAGAGGACAACACACTAGCAACTGAAAACGGAACAAAATTTTTTTTAAAGTGTAATGTTACATGATTATAAATGAACATCAAATTACATACTATCCTATGTCCTCTAAGGTTCACGACTGCATTACGTATTTCCCATTATCTAAGTTAACAAGAACCATAAATCATTGTAATAACCAATTCTAACATCATTTAAAAATTACATCTACTCATTATATATAATCAAGTAATCCATGAGATACAACCACAACATTAATACAAAAAGGTTAACTGATTCCATCCATTCTACTTTTCATATACAATAACATTAAATACATGATCCATTACATAATAGAGTTTACATCAGTTTCATCTTTACAATTACATTTTGAACAATAATGCCTCCTTGTTACATGTGATAAGTGTTCAACACACATGGCACATGATACTTTAATTTTGATACAATATAAATACAAATACAAGGATTACAAATCCCAAGAGAAAATACAGTGTAAAATTCTTTGGATCAAGGGAAGTCACCACAACACGTACAAGGGAAGGGATCCCAATGGAGAATGAAGCACTTTCCACCCAACCGTGTTGAACCCAAAGGTCCACCCCATATGCTAGGATATAGCAAAGGGTCCCACCAACTATCAAACAATGACATGAGACAACACAAGATTGACATGATACACAAGAGAAAGTAGTACAACATCAAACAACAGTGTCAATACTTCCAGAGGCACATAATTATCCAGGGTAAAACAAAAGATAAGGGAAACCATGGTTGCCATAGGAGGAGTGTCATCACATAGTTTGTCATCGGTTATCCAGGTAGATCTTCCTAGGATCCAGCCCCCATCGTGGATTATCCTGGCAGCCTCTACTGATCTTCAACCCCTCATACAAACCTATGCGGAATCAACATACCTCTCGTGGAGATGATGCAGTTAATTTTTCCTTTCCAGGCCTTCTCATCTCATCTCAAGCCTATACGAGTGCTTGAGCCTTGAGCCAGGTATTGACTTATCTTGTTTAATGTTATTGCTACCCAACCCCCTAGTTTATTTTAGGTTATCACTTGTTTACAAAACTTCCACATGGGTTATCCAAGTGCCCCTTTGTGCGTCGGCCCTCACTAGAAGCCACTCCCCTACTAACAACAAGAAAACCACTGAAAGTGAAAATAACGTCACTTGCACAAACTCAAAACTCAAGTAAATCACATAGCGAGGCATTACCCTTCCCGCTCACAAGTTCCATAAGATCAATCACATAGGAAAATATAATGTGCAAGGTAAACGACCATCATAAACATAATCAAGATAAAATCCCCAATATCAAGTTAAACAAATAAATCCATCAAGAGAACAAATCACCCTAGCCTCTGGAAGACTCTAAGATTCATTTTGCAACATAACATAGCAATGAATAAATCTCACAATTTACTTCCACATCATACCCATTCACATAATTCACCTCAAGGAATCAAACACTAATAGCAAATAATTATAAAATGGGTTGCAAGGAATCTCATTCCATAATATACAATTATTCATTTAAATTGGTACTTTCTTTCAATATATACTACTTCGCTTATCCAATTATATTTATTTCAGTCTTGACAAGGAGAATTTATTTACTGTTTCCACATAGATTTCAGCCATAAATTCTTTGTAATAAAACAACGATATTTTCCTTTCTATAATTATATATATATATATATATATATATATATATATATATATATATATATATATATATATATATATATATATATATATATATATATATATTTCTAATTATATATATTAAGGCTCACTACAGCCTGTTGATAGAAGGAATAATAAAGACAACAAAAGATACAATATATATATATATATATCGTACCTATCAAATTCACTTTTCCTCAATTCAAATCTCAATCAAAATGAAACTCGTTTATATGTTTTGGGCATAGAAAGAATATCAACTTGGGTCAAGCTATGGCGGACAACTCTAAGGAATGCATGGTGAGTTTGCATGGAAACCATATCTTTTATCGAACCACTCATGATTTAACATGGTAATAGTTCAGATTTCAAATATATTTATGACCATCGATCTAAAAGACATGCCAAATGAATGGATGGCAAGAGATATGAACTATAATTTTAAATGCTAATAGATTCACTAAAATAAGAACTAATAGGTAACTCATTAACTATCAGTTTATAAAGTAATCCCAATGCATGTCAACTTGAATAAAGACCACATTTAGCCCGGTACCTTTATATGAGACTTAGATTTGATACATCAAAGGCATTTAATTTAAACTACATTATACCCATTATGGTTTCAATAGAGTGAATACAATCAGCTTCAATAGAGTGATTACAATCTGCAGATAATGAATATTAGAGGGGTATTTAGAAAGCTAACACCGAATGAACGGGTGGATACAAAATGTAAAGGAAAAAATGTCAACTCTATGGGTGAGCCGCGATAGAAATAGGAAGGAAGTGTTGAAAGGATCTGGCTCCTCAAATCCACACCAAGAGTCATTGCCAATAACTCAAGTCTTCGTCTACTAAGTGCATCCGCAACCACATTCTCCTTTCCCTGAATGTATTTCACCTCAAAATCATATTTGGACACTGTGTGACTTATTATTGAGACTTGGATGTTATGACACTGTGATGCTTACTGTTATTCTGATTTTTTATGCTTATATCATGGTAATCAGATTAGTTTAATTATTTATGTGAGCTTGTGAAGATTATCTATTTATTGTATGCATATTTTAGATCATAATTTGATATCAGTTATTATGTGTCGATGTATTGGTGAAGGGAATAGTGTCACATCACTATGAGCGCCCTGCAACTCTGTGATTTTCCCTTCATGGTGTGATTGACTATTTTCTCTACTAGGCTACAAGTACGAGGCATCAACTCCACTTGAATTGCCAGGTTTGAGCGTGCCTTAAATCCCAATGGATTTTGTTGATTTGGAGGTAGCATCGGGTCCCCCACATTAAGCCATATCCTTGTCAGGGTGAGTATCTATCTATCGTATCCTGTCAGTTTTGAAGTCAGTTTGCATCATTTAAATTTGTGCTTGTACTCGGTTTAGTAATTGATTGATATCTTAGGGGGGGAGGATGTAAGGCCCCTCCACGCTTTGTCCTGACCATGTTGTCATATGAGGCTCGGTCTGCTCATTTGAGTTAATTGTTGGATTGATGCTTTAATGATTTTATATTAGATAAAAGAATATTACGAATAAGGTATTCGACAATTTTAAGTGAATGCTTTAATATAATTTGCAATTTTAATAAATAAAATACTATTAATGTTTTGTTTAATTAAATAAATTAAAACATATGAATTAATAAAGAAAATTAATAAATTAAATATATATTAAATAAATTAATTGTGTGTGCACAATTGCAAGTTACAATTATAAAATAAAACAAGTTGATTAAATGGAGAATTGTGGAGAGTAAAAAGAAATCAAATTAATTAATTAAATGTAGTGGAAGGCAGTTGCAGATGGGTAATAAATAAATTAGATGGAGTTAACTAATGGAGGGGCTTCTTGGATTATTTTCAAATAACGAATCTTGAAATCTTTCCCGTGAATGATTTCCCTCTTCTTGAAGTCTGTTTTGGGGTTTTTTCTTGAAAATTGTTTCTTGAACTTCAATTTTTTTGGAGTTGGGGAAATTTCAGTGTTGACGGAGATTTTGGAAAGGTGTTGTTGTTGCAAGTTGGAAGTGAATATCCCTGCAACTAAAATACCTCTATCAAGCGGGAAGAATCTAGGTTTCTCCATTTACCCAATTTATATGTTGTTTAGGAAATGAATTTTGAATCGTGTGTTGTTGAAGTTAAACATGTACTTGGTAATTTTTGTGTGTGTCAATTTAATGAAAGTAATATTTGAGCAATGTGAATTTCCCTCAAATGAATTTATCTAGCACAACTCTTTGTATAAATGGATGCATTTAGGTGATTTGCTTGAGATGAACAATTGGATTCTATATTCTACTAGAAAAACTATCATAGCCATTCAACATGCTTCTAAATACTTTGGTCGTGGTTGTGACTCATATTACTTTAAATCTGGGAATAATCTATTTTCAATGTAAATCATGGTTTTCCTTTTTATTGTCCATCTATGCTTACCTTGTTTTAATCCTGCTTGTTTTAACATAGTCGTTCTAAGTTACCCTGGTGAATCTTCCTAGACTACCGGCCCTCTTCCAGAGTTACCCTGGCAGTCTCTACCGATTCTCGGCCCTTAGATAAACTCATGTGGAGTCAAATTACCTTTCAAGGAGACAAGGTAAATGACAAGCCATTCCAAGCCTTCTCAACCCACCCTTAATCTAAACGAGCATTAAGGTGCTAGGTGAGGCATTCTGTTAATCTTTATTATATATTGAACCCCAGGTTTATTATTAAAGTTTTCACTGAATTACATTACCCACAATAGGTTACCCTGGAAACCACTTAGGGTTCCGGTCCCTATCGCAAGCCACTCTTCCTAGAAACACGGCACAACATCCAAATACCAGGACTTCCAATCATGCGTATAGAACAATAAAATTATAGTAGAATATATCTCATTCATGATCCAAATCAATGAACAACTCAACACCCTTAAGGTGACAATTAATTATAGCATGACATAGTCCCAAAATAGATCAAGGTATAAAAACATCAATAAACAAATATCAACACACTAATCCTCTGGAAGGCAAAGTACACATAACTCAAAATCAGATACAAAGAAAAGCCATTAAGTACGAGAAGAAAAATCTCAAATCAACCCTCTAGCCTCTAGAAGTAAAAGAACTCACAACTCGAAAGTTTGCTCAAAGACTAATACCAATTAATTGTTGTTCATCATCCACTATCATCAAAACTTCGTAGACAAAAAGTTAAATAGATAACACATTGGCATTAATAAATTTCTTATTTAAAACAAAATGTTTCTATAATTATTTTTAACAAGAATAACATAAATTCTATACATTTTCTAATTTTATCCCATAAGTATCGATCAAACTTTCAATTCCAAAATTTAAGAATCAACAATATCTAAATGATCTTTCAACATTTTATTAAAGAATTACAAGAAAATACACTTAACATAAATCACACCTACAAAATATAATTACAATATCTACAAGACTACGTTAAATATTAGCATACTACAAGGAATGTAGAGTACTAATAGTGAGCGTGTAAATTCATTTAATTTAAAACTCATAGTACAAACTTATAATTTATGTGTCTACCAATTGATAACTTATGTTAACTAAAAATTAATATACATATAATTTATACAAACTGGTTCCATATCAGAATTAACTCTAGAGAACATAAATAAATTTCCTGTTTAGGATCCTATCGGCACTATCTCTTAACTGACACTACCTCAGAATTTTGATGCCATGATTATTCAGCCAAATTATGAAATTGCATCGAATGAAACTCACAAATTTAAGTTTCAACTGTATAAAGACTACCAGAAACACAATCAATGAATTTGCATGATTTGATTGTAGTTTAGTGATTAAGGAAATATACCTCCGGTTTTCAGATATGATTCAACAAAATTTTAAAGGAGGAGGTTATTAATTTTTTTTTAAACCTCAGGTAATACATGCAGAAAGTTAAAATCTAACTTGACTGGCTTGACTGGCAGACTAACTAAACTGGAGCAGGGGCGACGCCTTACACTGGTAGTTTAGATTAAATCTCAGCGAATTCTCACATAGTTTGCAGTTTGCAATATAGAGAAATACCATTTCTACCAATTACTTCAGGCTTCCACGCATGTACAGGAGGATAAAACAAGACGTTGGAAGGCTGGAGAATACCTCTGATGCCAAATGAAATAGTCTAAAAATTGAATCCAATGCCTAAATAATGTACAACTGTTGCTGCTCAACATAATCCAAGAGGTTATTTAAATCTAGACTCTCTTCCATGTTCGAGTGCAACAACTATGAAAGGTCGCTAATAGAATCATAGAGGTTATTTAAATTTCATCAACTCTCTATTTTCATGCACTACATCTGAGACAGCCGCATAAACTTTAGGGAGGTAATTTATATCAATAAAATCCATGCCCTTCTATGTTAAAGCAATGCAGCTAAGACAATAAGCAAATGAAACTGTGGGGTTAATTATACTTCTACAACATTCGAGTTTCAAATACTTAGTCTGCAATAAATACCTATAGAAACAGGGAGGTAATTTTAAACTATACACCCTACCATATTCAAGCGTTGTTGCTGTGACTGATTTCAAAATGAATCAGGGGTCTTGTTTAAACGTCCTCTCCCTGTTATTTTCAAGCGTTGCAATTGTGACAGGTCACTAATAAACTCAAGAAGTTTATTTAAAACTGTCACAACCTTGCTTGTTCAAGTGCGATAGCCATGGTAGATTTCCAAAGATATCAACATGGTTATATATATTTATTTGGTCTTCTATTTCAAGCGCTGTAGGGACAAGTTGCATCTAAACCATGCGTTGGGTGCCCTAGGTAATTAAATTAATTATAGCCAATGATAATAGTTTCAAACTGAATTTAAATATCTAAAATAATAATTCACTATTACCCACGCCTATACAGGAGAAATATTTGCCACGGAAAAAAAAATGATAGGTGATCTCCTAGCTCCACCGAATTTATCTTACCAAACTGGGAATTAAAGGATTTAATTAATAGATGACTATAGCGCATTTATAACTGGAGTTAAAAGGGTGATAACCAGTTTAATTAGAAAGAATTCACAGTGCCGACTAAGGTGCAAATCAAGCTTAGAGCGGTGGCAACCAGAGAAAAATGCAAATGGAAATATTCATTCACTAGCAGACACCAGGGACAGCAGTTTAATCGATCCCAAAGTTAACAACAGAGTGAAGATGAAGCGATCAGAGGGAAAGAAAAATTACTATCACTTTAAAAGTTTGAAACCCAAATGAAACCACCAAACATCATGAGCAGAGACAGTGCCCAAGGAAAGAATTAGATCAACATGAAAATTTGGATTAGTTTTAGTAAAGAAGAGAATAGATCTATGGCCAAGTCAGATGAGGAAAAACTAGCGTCTCATGACTAAGCCATAGAGTGCAGAATCCTTAAGCTACAATAAACATTTACGGGGAAAATTCAAAACAAGGTTTCAGGATTTGAGCCAGCCAGACAATTAATCCTCAGTTCAAAACCAATAGAGATTTTAGAAAGGGATTCAAAGAGATTCCTTTCCCATACGAAGAACGGCATAATTCATGTATAAGTTAATTTATATAATAAAATGTTGGTTAAAAACATATTTCATAACTCTTTTTTTTTTTTTTAAGTTTGAAATCTTATTCTATATATTTCTCTTTTGCATGTGCAGGTCTGAATCAATATAAATTCCAGAAAAACTACCAAATAAGGAATTGCAAAACAAGTAGAAAACCTGGTTGAGTTTGAAAGTTGAAATCAGAATCTGAAGTTTCTGTATTTCTTGTACCAACACCAGATCCTGCTGAAGAAATCCATTCAATTCTACAAACAAATTATTGTGCAATCTCCTTCCAAAACTATTGCTGTAAAAAAAAAAAATTCAGAAGGTTTGTCGTGCTAAGATTTTCTCAAAAGCTGCTGCCGTGTGAATTCTTCCCGAGAAAATGTCGTGTATGAAAATGCAACCCCTAAAGGCTTATTAATGCCCTTCCTTATCTCAAGTACAACTTACTGTTTGTAAACATGCATTCCTCAAATTTCTCATGCAGTTAAAAAAATTAAATATCAACAATATTTTAACTTTTGAAAATTAACTCTTTTTAAAAATTCTTGCTTTTCACATAAAACATATTTGCACAAGTAATTAACTCATTACTTTTAAAGAAATTCCTTTTCAAAAATATCACACATTCTCTTTTAATTTAATAACTTGCTTAATTTTAATTTAACAAATTAAACAATAAACATAACATAAACACTTAATCTAATATTTAAACAAATTTGCTTTTAATTAGATATATTAACAATTTAGCCATTGAACTATTTAAACTATAATTAATTTCTAAATAAAATAATGCAAACAAAAATAACACGACAAGACAAAACGACAAATGACAACAGGTGACTATTGGATACTCGTTCGATAAAGAACGATGGTTACACAAGGACCAGACACTATCTCCGAATCAACATGATTTTTATTGGATTAGGGTTCGCTAAGACTTGACAAGCAGGTGGAGCTGATACCCGGTACCTATATCTACATAAAACATCGCATGTTAAACATATTATCACATATTGGAAAACACACCGTGAAGAAGAATCGCGGCGCAACAGGATACTCACAAGTGAGTAGTGTTGCACCGTCTTCTTCATTAGGACTGACAAGCATCATTAAATCATAAACATCAATCACATCATGATAATCACATTAAAACTCAAAAACTACATATCCACTACGCACATGCATCCATCATAATATCTTCACACAAACTTAACTAGATAAACTTGTTATTCAATAAATTATCCACAGGGTTCAACAACTAGTATAACATCAATGTCGTAAGTAGAGGCAATATAATATTGTATCCAAAACAACTACACAACTAGCAAACAAATACAAATAAACTGATTCACATAATAGTAACTGGAGGGGTACTACATGAACCATCTATTTTCTCACCTTGAATTCTTGATTATGCATTCGTTATGACTGTAGTTAGAGGTGAGAATTCTTTTAGTGGAGCGTAGGCATTCATGTTGGCAGAGGCGTGATGCTTGAAACTGTAGGTTGTATCGAACTCTATTGGGGCGATTGAATGCTCTCTTCTTGCATCATTGTATTTGATTGTTGGGGAGGTTCGATATATTCAAAACCAAATAAAACTCCAGTTAGTATTAAGTTGCCATTGGATTATCACAACAGTCGCAGACTTCACAAACTAGTATTCAATTCTATATATGAAATACTATATCAATATCGAAATCCTTGTGTTTAAATATTATCTTTTGTTGACTCAGACTGCCGCCCCTATTCTTTCTATCCAAACTAAGAATCAGTTGGAGACTTTGAAGAAGATATGCATTATCTCTTGTTAATTTCATCCTTTGTACTAATGCGTAGTAGATAGATGTATTTCCTTTGTGTAAGTATTTCGGGATTCTTGGTCAAACCTCTCCCATCGCAACCTAATACATAAGAAAGGATTAAGGCCTAAAAGCTTTTCAACCTGTCTCAACTATAGCACTTGAACATGATAGGAAGTTTAAAGATTTAAATAACCTCCTTGATTCTATTGAGAATCTATCGCAGTTGCAACACTTGAAAATAAAACATTGTCAATGTACAAGATAATAGTGAGCTTACCATTGGTCGTGGTGAAGTTTAATTTCCAAACTTCAACTTGAGCACATCTTTGGAAACTCGCCACCAAACAGAAATGTGTCAAATTAAAAAAAAAAAATTGTTCCATTTTAGGTGTTAGTGTTTTGTCCTTTAAGGTCTCATGGTGCGATGTTACATGTTTGGTATTCCTCCATACTCCAATTTAAAGATGAATACAAAATTAAAGGCCATTATGGAGTATCAGAGCAATATCGGTGGGAACATCAAGCACCTAAATAAAAAATGAAAAGGATTGAAAGGAAGTCAGTAGAAAAATACCATAGAATATTATAAGGTCATAATCTTACTCAGAAGTTGGATACATCATAGCCTTATTGTCTAGGGCCTTTAGAAAAGAATAATCTTGGACTTATGAAACCTAGATTTAAATTACTTCATCAATATTATTTTGAAAGGAGAAGTGTTTTTAGACTCAGGTAAAATTGTATCAAATATGATTCATGCACAAATAACTACCATCAAAAACACTAAATAATTCTTTATGTCCTCCTATATAGTATGTCTTGCTACCAAAGTGGGTAACTTCCTAGGGCTAACCACTAAGGGTATCAGAGGAGAAACCCCTGGATAAAGCAATATTTGGGAGTTTTACCCTCAACTAGAACTAAAAGAACCTAAAATTCACTTCAAAAGGGTAAATGATGCCTTCATGTACCTCGTGATCAATCAATTGACAAGAGATATAGGGTTTAGGATAACCAAAGAAGATATGGCCTTGGTAAAAGAATGGGGTCAATGGTTCATCCAATTCCCCAAGTTGACATATATTAGAATTTTTGTCTTTAAAAAGACACCATTTTTTTTCTAAGTATTACAGTGATAGGCTTATTTTGATCAAGTTTGCAAGATAGGTGATGGAGGTACATTTGAATTTTTCAAGTAAAACAAGGCAAGATTGAACTACCCTTTCTAATTAGGGTATTATTCATGCTCATCTAATGTAGCTACCAAGATATCCACAAAGGAATTGCATGCCCTCAATCTTAAGAAATATATTTTGAAGGATAGCTTTGATCTTAAAGGGAAGATGAAGGCTCTTAGAACTTCTATGTTTCCATTTCATAAGCCCAATATTGAAGAATTTTGGGTAGATCTTAAAGATAACTTTGAGGTAAGAAAAATAAGTTATGATAAATTGACCATCTTCCAAATGAAGGAATTTGGCATTAGGGATGACATACCCAAAGGTTTGTCTAATGATTGACAGATGTTATACCCAATGTGTGGTATTAACAAGGTAGACACCAAAACTTTAGATCCCATTGATTGTTCTAAAAAAGAGGAACCTTCAATAGATGAGGTATCTAAAAATCTCTTGGATAGAAGTAGTACATGGGTTGAGTTAAGAATAAAGAACTTCAAGGGAAACAAGGCCCCACAAATAGGAAGAATAATTCAGCTACAGAGGGCTCCTCTTATTCCATAATAGTTGAGTACAAGAGACATAGAAAGAAGGATAAGGCATCAACACAAGGTACTACAGAAACTGAGCCTATAATGGAAAATGTAGTGGAAGCCTTCAAGACAACCAAAGTTTCCTACAAAGTTGCAAGTGCAAGGGAAGTATCAAGACTTGGGGTGATACCCATTGCCTAAGTTCTCCCTACCAAATATGTTGCTGGTATGAGCACGTTTTGGTGGTGTTGTCATTAATTTCAACATAGTTCAATATGTTGCAGATTGTACATGTATAGCTAAGATGTTGTTGAGATGTTGTGAGTACATGGAGCTATCTTTATGGTGATGTAGATGTGTTGGTTTGATGATTTTCCAAGTTCTTTTGAGAAAATTAATAAAGAAAAGAAGTCAAAATGATGAAAGTGTTCAGAATGTGCTCTCGTATGTGCTCTGCATTTCTCCTGTGTTGATCCTATGCTTGTGTGGATCTGAAGGTTTGATAATGGTGATCTTGTGGTGATATCTCCTGAGTTTTATCTTTTGGTTTGATGGTACGTGAAAGTTATGTTCACTGGTATATGAACTATTATGGCAGAGTTGGTCTTCTGTCGACTGGAAGAAATATTTTTTCTCTGCAGTCCTCCTCCATTTCATTTTAGATCTTGTGGATCTAGGATATGTCTTGTGAAGGTATTTTTTGTGCTCTAGCAAAGAGGTCTGAAATTTGGTGTTCCAATATTCATGTTTTAGTGTTTCAGTGTGAGTTTGTACAGTCCAGATGGACTGGTGAAAGGTGTTTAGTATTTGAAGTTTGTTGCATTTGCTGCGGATGTATCTGGAAGATTCTAAGATATATTCTTGTACATAATGAAGTGTGTTGTGGTGTCTGCATGTCATCTTCTTGTTGGAAATCATGTGCATCGTTGTTCTTTTATGTTTTCATTAGGTTTGGACGACCTGGTGTTTACACTTCATTCAAAGAATAAAATTTATTTAAGGAAGCGTGTGGTTGATTCGAGATATTATTTTTTATCTCAAAAAATGTTTTTATTGGTCCACTCTCATTCCTTTCCACCACGGGAATATTGAGTTTCCGACCTAATTTTAATTTATGAAATAAGATATTTGTGGCCGACCTTGGAGAAAGTTTCTAAGGTTAAGGATGGTATAAAATCAAGTTGAATTGTGAAGATTTGTATGACAGTGTGATGCAAAGTGATGAAAGTGAGCCACAAATCATAAGAGTAGAAGTGTGTGTGTGAGTGAGTTGTGACAGTAGTTCTTCATTGTTCTAGATACCTAAAGGTAGTGAGCTAAAGGTTTTTGCAATCCTTATTCAAGTTGCAGATGTGCGTTAATTGTTGTGGTGGATCTTTTTTTCTCTCTTGTATCTATAGGTAGTGAGCCTCCCTATTGGAAAGTGAGTCCTTTTAGTAGGTAGTGAGCCTTTGTACTTGGACAGTGAGTCCTCTTTTGGGCAGTGGGCCCTTGGCAATGAGCCTTTGTATTTAGTTTTATAGTCATTTATATTGTGAGTTAACCCTCACCGTGGTTTTTCCCTTATTGGGTTTCCACGTAAAAATATGGTGTTCATTGTGTTGATTTACTTTATTTTTATGAGCTCTTACTTAATAACAGAATAGTGTGGTTGTGGAATTAATAAGAGTTGAAGTTTTTAAGTTTGAATTTTGTGACAATTGATTCACCCCCCCACTCTCAGTTGTCCTGCGCCTATTTAACAATTGGTATCAGAGCTTTGGTTCCTTGGTGTAGAGCTTAACCGCTTAAGGAAGATCCGATGGTGCATAAGTTGGCAATCCCTGTGTTTGATGGAACCAACTACAATGATTGGAAGGGAAAGATGAAAGGATATATTATTTCTCTTGGTTTCAAGACTTGGAAGGCTATTGAGACAAAGTATACACCCCCATCTAGTGGTCTTACTACTGTAGATGGATTTTTTTCTTATGAAGAAAATGAGAAGGAAAAGTATGCTATTTGTAGTGGCTTATCTAAAAATGAGCGAGCTAAAGTTCTTTCTTTGGATACTGCACATGAAGTTTGGAAGAAGTTGGAAGACATGTATGAAGGAAATGAAAGAGTGAAATTGACAAAGAAGCTAGTAGCAAAGCACAGATTTGTAAATCTGAAAATGGAAGAAGGTGAAGAATTTACAAGTTTCTTTCAGAGGGTTGAACTGACTGCAAATGAAGTTAAAAGTCAAGGAGGAAAACTATTAGATGAAGACATAATTGAGAAGATCCTGATCACCCTACTGGACTGCTATAGTGACAAGATCTTAGTTATTGAAGAAATGTATGATCCTAAGAAGTACACTTTAGAACAATTGTTCAGAACCTTGCAAGAATTTGAGATGAGAAAGTTCCAAAAAGAAGACAAGATGGAAGAGAAGACAAAAATGACATTTAAGGCAATATTGAAGACGAACCGGATAGTGATGGTGTTGATGAGTTGGAAGCAAACTTCACCAGGAAGTTGAAGAAAGGCACCATAAAGTATAAAGGTATGTTTCCCTTTAAATGTTTCAATTGTGGTAATATTGGTCATTATGCTTCAAGATGTCCGAATAGAGCTACACATAAGAAGAACAAGGATTATAAGGATAAGGATAGAAAGGATAAGAAATATAAGAAGTTTTACTATGTTAAAGAAGAAGCGGGAATTTTTATGATGAATCTAAGAATGAGGTTGATGATAGTGAATGCTTATTCTTAGCTTTGGAAAGTAAATCTATATACACTAACCCTAGAAAATGTGTAAGGAAGAAGGATCCAGAGAATAAGAGAAATAGAATGGAAGGTACTTTGGTTACTGCTTTTTATGCAAGACAGGATGAAGACTACTGGGTAATTGATAGTGGATGTTCTAATCACATGACCGAAGATAAGAGTAAGTTCACTAAACTTGAGAAATATGATGGTGGTTTAGTTATGTTCGATAATGATTCAAGAGCTAAGATTTGTGGGAAAGGTTCAATCAGCTTTGATGGAGTGCGCAGTACTAATGATGCATATTATGTGAAGGGTTTGAAGCATAGCCTTTTGAGTGTTGGTCAAATGTGTAGCAATGGTTTTAAACTTGTGTTTCAGAAAATACCTGTGAAATTAGAAAAGGATCCAAAAATGGGGATATGATTATTGTTGGAAGAAGAACTCATGGAAACATCTATCAGTTGAAGGGAGTTGATAGTCATTGCCTTGTATCTCAAATCAGTGAAAGTAGGTTATGGAACCGGAGAATGGGACATGTAAATTTTATAACTTGGTCAAAATCAGTTCAATGGAGACTGTTTGAGGGCTGCCTAGAATCACAAGACCTGCTAATGCTATCTGTAGAAGCTGTCAATTGGGGAAACAGACAAGATGTAGCTTTAAGCGAAAAGAGTATTCTACTACCGGATTGTTGGAGCTAGTTCATACTGATCTTTGTGGTCCGACTAGGACTGGAATATTGAATGGTGACAAATATTTCATGTTGCTTATTGATGATTATACTCAAATGATATGGGTTTCTTTTCTCAGAGAAAACTCTCAGGATCTGGATAGGTTTAAGGTATTCAAAGAAAGAGTGAAAAATGAAGTAAATTTGAAAATCAAGTGTTTAAGATTAGATAGAGGTGGAGAATTCACTTCTGGTGAATTTAATGCATTTTGTGAACAGCATGGCATAAGAAGACAATTTTCTGCTCCGAGAACCCATTAGCAAAATAGAGTAGTTGAAAAGAAAAACAAGACAGTACAAGAAGCTACTAGAACAATGATGAAAGAGTTAAATGTACCAAATGTGTACTAGCAAGAGGCAATACACATTGTTGTATATGTTCTTAATAGAGTTCAAATCAGATACAACAACACAAAGACTCCTTTTGAGTTGTGGACTGGTAAGAATCCTACTGTGAAGTATTTCAAGGTATTTGGAAGTAGATGTTATATTAAAAGAGATGATGATAATCTTGGAAATTTTGATGCTAGATGTGATGAAGGAATCTTTCTTGGATACTCTACTACTATCAAAGCATACATATGCTTTAATACAAGATTGAGAAAGATTATTGAAAGTGCTAATGTGAAAGTTGATGAAGACATATGCAGACCTATTGAGATAAGTGAAGTTGAACCTGATGATCATATATGCAGATATGTGCCTAAGGAAAACAAGGAAAAGGAAGAAGAAGAGAAAGAAGAAGAGAATGAACCAGAACCTGTTGTTAGGACTCCTAAGTATGTATAGAAGAATCATCTGGAGGAACAAATAATTGGAGATAAAAGTGAAGGTGTGAAGAAAAGAAGTAGAGTTGCAACTGAGGTAAATTTCTATTTACTTTCTAAAATTGAACCAAAATTTGTAAGTGAAGCTTGTGAAGATGAGAGTTGGATGAGAGCTATGAAAGAAGAGTTGCAATAGATAGAAAAGAATCAGACATGGGAACTAGTCCCTAGGCCTGTGAACAAAAATGTGATTGGCTTGAAATGGGTGTTCCGAAATAAGCTAAATGAAAGTGGAGAAGTTGTAAGGAATAAGGCCAGACTAGTATGCAAAGGATATTCACAAGTAGAATGTATAGATTTTGAAGAGACATTTGTCCCTGTGGTCAAAATGGAAGCTATCAGGATGTTTTTGGCATTTTCTGCCCACAAGGACCTCAAAGTGTATCAGATGGATGTTAAGTTAGCATTTCTAAATGGTGAATTGGAGGAATAAGTGTACATGGAACAACTTGGAGGGTTTCAATTATCTGAAAAACTGGGCATGGTTTGTAAGTTGCATAAAGCATTGTATGGGTTGAAGCAAGCTCCTAGAGCTTGGGATGCAAGATTGGACAGATACCTGACAAGGAAAGGATTCAACAAAGGTTCTACTAACATCAATCTTTACTTTAAAGTGCAAGGTAATAAAATGTTGATAGTATTTGTATATGTTGATGATATCATTTTTGGTGGAAATGAAGGCAAGTGTAAAAAATTTGATGAATAGATGCAGAAAGAATTTGAGATGTCTATGATTGGTGAATTGAATTTCTTCCTTGGTTTGCAAGTGAATCAAACTAATAAAGGGATATTCAATATTTCATAATCTAAGTATGTAAAATATTTGTTGTAGAAGTTTGGGATGGATGATTCCAAACCGGTTTGTACACCTATGGTAACCGGATGTAAACTGAGCAAAGATGATGAATCTACTAAGACTAATCAGAGCAAATACAGATCTATGATTAGCGGATTGTTGTATCTCACTGCTACTAAACCATATTTTATACATGTAGTATGTTTAGTTGCCAAATTCCAAGCAGATCCTAGAGAAGCACATGTTACAACTGTAAAGAGGATATTTAGATATCTTAAAGGTACATCGGATTATGGATTATGGTATCCTAAGAGTGATAATTTCACCTTGAGTGCTTATACAGATGTTGATTGGGCCGGATGTGTAGATGACCACAAGAGTACCAGTGGTGGTACTTTCTTGGAGGAAGATTAGTTTCATGGTTGAGTAAAAATCAAGACTCGATTTCTTTATCCACTATAGAGGTAGAATATATTGTTGTAGCATCCTGTTGCACATGGGTTTTGTGGATGAAACAAACTCTGAAAGACATTGGAGTGATATCTAATGAGCCTATTTCTATTTTTTGTGACAACACAAGTGCAATAAACATTTCAAAGAACCCGGTTATGTTGGATGTTGTGGTTGTGTTTCTAATATGTGGTTTTCATTGATGTCAACACTATTAGCATTGATGTATTCAAGGTTGTATATGTCGAGGATATTGAGAAAATTGTTAAAGAAAGAGTTGCAGGTTGTCAGTGGAATAGTGAAGGTCATGAAGGTGTCTTGCTTAGTACGTTAATGATCAATCATTGTGGACTAAAGGGTTTATTGTTGAGAGTATCTAGTTTATCCACCAAAATTTTTAGAGGTCCATGTGAAGTCTTGATCATGTTATGAACAGTTGTGTTTTGACATTTTTTTTGTGGTTTTAGTTAGTATTCCTGAGTGAAGTTGATGTGATTCTAGTAATTTCAATTGTTGCGGATGTTTCTCTATTGGTTTTTGTTGCTTGCGGATTCTTCTAGATCATTCTCTATCTTTGTGGCATGTCCGTGCTGATCGGTGTGTTTGTGGTCGAATATTTTTCTCATGTGTGTTCGGGTTTTCATGTTCTTGGCCGACATGGTGGTTGTAACGTGTTGTGGATCCTTCGAAATTAAAATTTGAATGTTTTGCACGCTCAAGGATGTTTTTTTGGACCATGCAATAATGATCTAATCATTTGATTGCATAGCAGAGTGTCAAGAAGTTTTGAGAAAAGTGTGAAGGAGTATTTTTGTGCTTAACTGGAACTATAATCAAGCTTTTGGAGAAGCTATTTTCTCAGTTCATACCCTGCGGATCTAATTTGTATTTCTCTTCTTTGGGCAATGAGCCCTCTTGTATTTGAGCAGTGAGCTCTAGGCAGTGTTCTTGAATGCATGTGAATTCCCATTATTCTTTATGCTTTTAATAGGGTATAATATTGTGGACTAACGTCCACTGTGGTTTTTCCCCTAACAGGGTTTCCACATAAAAATCGTGGTGTTCTTTTTGTTTCTGATGTGTTGATTGTTTATGCTTTATTGTTGATGCATCAGATCTGAGATTAAGTTAAGTTTGAAAATTTTAAATAATTTGTGACAATTGATTCACCTCCCCCTCTCAATTGTTTGTCCTTGTTTTTCCAACAATTGGTATTAGAGCAGGTTCCTCTAAAGAATTTTAAAAGCTTGAGGTGATTTGAGATGGCATCATACAAGAAGGAAAGTCCTAGATTTGATGGAACAAACTACTCTCTATGGAAAGCCAGAATGGGGTGTCATTTGAGACCTGTGTATTGGTGAACCCTTCTGGAAGATTACAAAGAATAGATATACTATTCCTCAAAATGGTCCTTCCACTCCTGATGAGATTAAAGAGGCTGAGACTAACATTAGGGCTATTGAAGCTTTGTTGAGTGCTCTGACGGATTCAGAAATGACAAATGTGATAGGTCTGAAGACAGCTCATGAGATTTGGATGAAGCTGGAGACTTTGTATGAAGGAGATGTACATGTGAAGGTCACTAAGCTACAAAGTTTGAAAGGCAAGTATGAAAATTTGAAGAAGGGTGAAGATGAAAATATTTCTTCTTTTATGCAAAGAGTAAATGAAATTGTGATGGGTATTAGATGTGTCGGTGTTATTCTAGATGAACAAGAAATTGTAGCTAAAGTGCTCAGATCATTGTCTCCCTCTTACAAGTCAAAGGCTCATGCTATTGAAGAGTTCAAATCAATAACAAATGTGACAAGGGATATGCTAATTGGTAAACTTGTTGCCTTTGAGTTAAGTGAATTTGGTGATTCTGCCCCTAAGACTAAATCTACGTTTAAGGATTCTATATCTGGATGAAACATGCAAAGATATGATCTAGGAGAAAGTTATAGAAAGGCATTCAAGTATGAGGAAGAGATGAAACAACTTGAAGAAGAAGAAAGAGAGGTTGAAGAGCTGGAAGCATTGATTGTGAAGAAAGAAGGCAGAGGACAAGGTAAGTATAAAGGGAAGTTGCCTATTAAATGTTTCTCTTGAAGTAAAATAGGTAATTTTGCTTCAAGGTGTCCTAAAAGAGTTCCTAGGTCTAAACCTTACAAACCTAGATTTCAAAACAAGTGTTATTTTTCTAAAGAAGGTGTGACTGATGAAGAATCTGATAAAGAAAATGGAAATGAAGATGAATGGGTTTTCATTGCTATCAAGGAAAATGGTATGGTGGCTACTAAATTTGCTAAAGTTGATAAATCTCTTGCAGCCCAAATTGAAGAGAAGGATGAGTGGGTTATTGACAGCAGATTCTCACATCATATGACTGGTGACAAAAGCAAATTTGTAAGTCTAGAGAAATATGATGGTGGGGTTGCAAGATTCAGAGATAACAATGCTGGTGTGATTCGTGGTAGAGGATCTATTTTTATTGGTGGTAAACATAACACTAATGATTTCCTTTATGTTGAAGGCTTAAAGAATAACCTGTTGAGTGTTGGATAGATGGTGGAAAATGGTTATGATCTTCAATTCAAATATGGAAGATGCAGGATACTTGGAAGTTCTAGAAATATGATTGCTTCAGGTACAAAGACAAGAGGTAATATTTTTCACCTGAGTGTTGGTAATGTAAGTTGTTTAATTGCTCAAGTAGATGAAAGTTGGTTATGGCACATGAGGTTGTGTCATGTGAATTTTGATAACATTGTCAAGGTAAGCACCATTCAAGCAGTAAGAGATCTACCTAAGCTAGTGAAGCCTGCTAATACAATATGCAAGGAATGTCAGATGGGTAAACAGACTAGAGTTTCTTTTTGGAGTAAAAAGAATCATTCTAATGGAATACTGGAGCTGGTGCATACTGATCTATGTGGTTCCTTCAAAATTAGAAGTCTACAAGGAGAAAGGTATTTTATGTTGCTTATTGATGAATACTCTAGGATGATATGGGTTTCTTTCTTAAGAGAAAAATGTGAAGCATTAGAGAAGTTCAAAATTTTCAAAGCTATGGCAGAGAATGAGACAGGTCTAAAGATAAAGTGACTAAGGTCAGACAAAGGTGGTGAGTTCACCTCTAGGGAGTTCAATTCTTTCTGTGAAGAGCATGGAATCAAAAGAAAATTATCTGCTCCCCGAACCCCTCAACAGAATGGAGTTGTAGAGAGAAAGAACAAAAAAAATTTGGATGTTGCTAGAACAATGATGATTGAAGGAAATGTGCCTCACCTCTATTGGAGAGAAGTTGTAAACACTACTGTATACACTTTAAATCGAGTAAATGTTAATGGTATTTCTGGTAAGACTCCTTTTGAACTATGGTTTGGTTATAAGCCACTGTTAAATATTTCAAGATTTTTGGAAGCAAGTGCTACATTAAGAGAGATGGGGATATAGGAATGTTTGATGCAAGGAGTGATGAAGGAATATTTCTAGGTTACTCTACCAAGAGCAAGGCTTACTAGTTTAATAACAAAAGATTGAGAAAAATGGTTGAAAGCGCAAATGTCAGAGTTGATGAGGACTCTACTAGATCATATAGATACTGTGGATATGATTCAGAAGACCAGCAAGATAGTTCAGACAAAGGGAAGAATTCTCAGACATAGAATCAAGTTCAAGTTGTTCTAGTAAATCAAGAAAGTCAAGAAGGAGAGACAAGTGGAAGTGTAGAAGAAAGAATAGAAGAACCATAAGTGCGAGTGAATCCTAAAACTACAAGGTATGTGAGATTGAATCATTCAGAGAATCAAATTATAGGAGAGAAGAATAAAGGTGTGCAGACTAGAAGAAGGATTGCAGAAGAGTATTGCCTGATTTCCAAAACTGAGCCTAAAAATGTCAATGAAGCTTGCAATGATGAATACTAGATGGAAGCTATGAAGGAAGAACTGATGCAAATTGAAAAGAATGATACATGGATTCTTGTTCCTAGACCTAAAGATAAAAATGTGATTAGTACTAAATGGATCTTTCAGAATATACTGATGAAATGAAAAGTGAATTTGAAATGAGTATGATTGGAGAGATGAATTTCTTTCTAGGATTGTAAGTCACTCAGTTAGACAATGGGATTTTCATATCTCAGTCCAAATATGTGAGAGAGTTACTGAAGAAGTTTGGCATGGAAGACTCAAAGCCTGTTGGTACACCCATGCTAACCGGATGCAAGTTAACATAGAATGATGATTCTCCTAAGGAAAATCAAACAAGATATAGGTTAATGATTGGCGGATTGCTCTACTTAACTCAGACCAGACCAGACATCATGAGTGTCATATGTATGGTTGCTAGATTTCAAGCTAATCCAAAAGAATATCATGTGACTGTTGTAAAGAGAATCTTCAAATATCTAAAAGGAATAGTTGATTTTGGGCTTTGGTATCCTAAAAATGATGATCTTACATTGAGTGCATATACTGATGTGGATTTGGCAGGAGATGTAGATGATAGGAAAATTACTAGTGGTGGTTCTTTCTTCCTGGGGAAGAAGCTGGTGTCTTGGTTGAGCAAAAAACAGAATTCCATTTCCTTATCCACTACTGAGGCAGAGTATATTGTTGTTGCAAGTAATTGTACTCAAGTGATGTGGATGAAACAAATGCTGAAAGATATCAGAGTAGTATATGATGAACCTATTGCCATATACTGTGACAACTCAAGTGCAATAAACATATCAAAGAATCCAGTGCTACACTCTAAGACCAAGCATATATCAATCAAGTTTCACTTTTTGAGGGAGAAAGTGAATGAGAAATAGGTTAGATTGGAGTATGTGCCTACCAAAGAATAGGTTGCAAACATTTTCACCAAGTCATTGCCAAAGGATACATTTAAGTATCTCAGAGGGATGATAGGGGTGATTACCCCTCCTGATATGAACTAGAGATGCATTTACTTGCATGAACCTGTATGCTTCAAAGCTGTATTCTGATCCAGATTGATGTTTCTATGGCTGCTACTGAGGGGGAGTAGTCAAATATGCAGATATGTGGTCTAGAGCTTGTATGTGGGAAGATAATGTTTATCTTTTCCATTGATGTCAAAGGGGGAGAAGAATCATGTGAAAATTTGTGAATTATCTACAGAGAAGAGCCTTGTGGGGTGAAGTTCATGTAGAAGAAGTTGAGGATGAAGAGTTAGAATCTAAGGGGGAGTAAGTGTTGATTAAGAGTTGCGTTGATGGTGTTTTTCACATCATGTGTTGCCATCAATGCCAAAGGGGGAGATTTTTGGATGTTGTGGTTATGTTGTTGATATGTGGTTGTCATTGATGTCAAAACTATTAGCATTGATGTATTGAAGGTTGTATATGTCGAGGATATTGAGAAAATTGTTAAAGAAAGAGTTGCAAGTTGCCAGTGGAAAAGTGAAGGTCATGAAGGTGTCTTGCTTAGTACGTTGATGATCAATCATTGTGGACTAAAGGTTTTATTGTTGAGAGTATCTATTTTATCCACCAGAAGTTTTAGAGGTCCACGTGAAGTCTTGATCATGTTACGAATAGTTGTGTTTTGACAATTTTTATGTGGTTTCAGTTAGTATTCCTAAGTGAAGTTGATGTGATTCTAGTAATTTCAGTTGTTGTGGATGTTTCTCTGTTGGTTCTTGTTGCTTGTGGATCCTTGGAAATTAAAATTTGAATGTTTGGTGCACTCAAGGATGTTGTTTTGGGCCACAACATAATATTGGATGACGATGTTTGATTCGCATTGAAAATTTATTTATAAATTTGGGCCAAAATTGCATATATGTTTTATATTTTCATATTTCTTTTGGCTGATGAAGTTGTTGATGAAATTCATGTTGTGAATATATAAGAGCGATTGTTTGAGAAAAGTGTAATGTGTGCATAAGTGTGTGAGAGTAGAGGAAGAGCATATGTGCAAATAATGATCTAATCATTCGATTGAAAATCAGAGTGTGAAGAAGTTTTGAGCGAAGTGTGAAGGAGTATTTTTGTGCTTAACTAGAACTATAATCAGGCTTTTGGAGAAGCTATTTTCTCAGTTCATACCCTATGGATCTAATATGTATTTCTCTTCTTTGGGTAGTGATCCCTCTTGTATTGGAGTAGTGAGCTCTAGGCAGTGTGCCTAAATGCATGTGCATTCACATTATTCTTTATACTTTTAACAGGGTATAATATTGTGGACTAACATCCACCATGGTTTTTCCATTAACAAGGTTTCCATGTAAAAATATTGGTATTCTCTGTGTTTTTGATGTTTTTATTTTTTATGGTTTATTGTTCATGCATCAGATCTGAGATTAAGTTAAGTTTGAAAAGTTTAAATAATCTGTGAAAACTAATTCACCTCCACCTCTCAGTTGTTTGTCCTTGTTTTTCCAATAGGTTATGCATTCAAGAACAAAACACATATCTATCAAGTATCATTTCCTGAGAGAAAAAGTGTTGGAGAATGAAGTCAGATTGGAGTATGTGACAAAAAAGGAAAAAATTGCAAACACATTAACTAAGGCTCTTCTGAAGGATACTTTTGAGCATCTTAGGGAGAGGTTGGGGGTCATTGGCCTCTGAACTAGGTGCACATGAGGGTGCATTATTCCAATGAATTCATAGATTTCTTATTTATCTGGACTGATAAATGGGTCTACTCCATAGGGGGAGTAGAAAAGGTTTCCATTGTTGCAGTATGAGTGTACTCATAAGGGGGGGTGATTAGAGTTGTTGATATTTTCCATTGATGTCAAATGGGGAGAGAAAGTCATGTGAAAAATAGTTGTAGAGGAAGAGAAGGTGTTCTCCACGGATATTGTCTAAATTTTTGTCTTTGATGGTTTTTCACATCATGTGTTGCTATCAATGAAAAAGGGGGAGATTGTTGTAGGTATGAGAAAGTTTTGGTGGTGTTGTCATTAATGTTGTCATTGATGTCAACATAGTTCAGTATGTTGTATATTGTACATGTATAGCTGAGATTTTGCTGAGATGTTGTGAGTACATGGAGCTATCTTTATGCTATTGCAGATGTGTTGATTTGATGAGTTTCCAAGTTCTTTTGAGAAAATTAATAAAGAAAAGAAGTTGGAATGATAAAAGTGTTTAGAATGTGCTCTGGTATATTCTTTTCATTTCTCCTATGTTGATCCTATGCTTGTTCGGATCTAAAGGTTTGATAATGGTGATCTTGTGGTGATATCTCTTGATTTTTAGCTTATGGTTTGATGGTACATGAAAGTTACATTCACCGGTATATGAACTGTTCTAGAAAAGTTGGTCTTCTGTGGACTGGGAGAAATATTTTTTTCTCTACAGTCCTCCTCTGTTTCATTTCAGATGTTGTGAATCTAGGATATTCCTTGTGAATTTCTTTTTTGTGCTCTAGCAAAGAGGTCTGAAATTTGGTGATCTGGAAGTCATGTTTCAGTGTTTCAGTGTGAGTTTGTACAGTCCAGATGGACTGGTGAAAGGTGTTTAGTGTTTGAAGTTTGTTGTATTTGCTACGGATGTATCTAGAAAATTTTGAGATGTATTCTCATGCATAATGAGGTTTGTTATGGTGTCTGCATGTCATCTTCTTGTTGGGAAGCGTGTACATCATTGTTCTTTTTTTTTCATTAGGTTTGGCCAACCTGGTGTTTACACTTCATTCAAAGCATAAAATTTAATTAAGGAAGCGTGTACTAATTGATTTGAGATATTATTTTTTATCTCAATTTTTTTTTTATTGGTCCACTCTCATTCCTTTCCACCATGGGAATGTTGAGTTTCCAACGTAATTTGAATTTATGAAATAAGGTATTTGTGGTCGACCTTGGAAAAAGTTTCTAAGGTTAAGGATGGTATAAAATAAAGTTGAATTGTGAAGAGTTGTATGATAGTGTGATGCAAAGTGATGAAAGTGAGCCACAAATCAGAAGAGCAGAAGTATGTGTGTGAGTGAGTTGTGACAACAGTTATTCATTGTGTCAGATTCTTGAAGATAGTGAACTAAAGGTTTCTACAATCCTTATTCAAGATTTGGATGTGCGTTAATTTTTGTGGTGGATCTTTTGTTCTCTCTTGTATCTGTTGGAAGTGAGCCTCCCTATTGGACAATGAGTCATTTTTGTATGCAGTGAGCCTTTGTACTTGGACAATGAGTCCTCTTTTGGTAGTGAGCCCTTAGCAGTGAGCCTTTGTATTCAGTTTTATAATATTTTATATTGTGAGATAACACTCACCGTGGTTTTTCCCTTATTGAGTTTTCCACTTAAAACAATGGTGTTCATTGTGTTGATCTACTTTCTTTTCATGCTCTTACTTAATAATAGAATAGTGTGGTTGTGGAATTAATAAGAGATGAATTTTTTAAGTTTGAATTTTGTGACAATTGATTCACCCCCCTCTCAGTTGTCCTGCACCTATTTAACAAAAGAGCCTTCTAAAGATTCCACAACATTAGAACCATGTCTGAAGGCTACAAAAGAGCCACCAATAATAAATGTGTTGAACATATCAGATGTCTCATCTCCAACCCATCCTGAAGCAAAAGAAATGTCAGAAGAACAAGAAGAAAAACAAAGTGATCAAATGGGTGCAATACTTGAATCACACAATGGTACACACTCTGATAAATGGAGGGAAACTAAGGATGTATAATTTGAGACACATGAAGATAAATGTTTATAAACTCATGAACTCTAGGAGGAGTTACATAACATTGAAGAAGAGAAAGAGGAAAATGAAGAATATGTATTAACAGTGGAGGAACAACAAGATCTCATAGATAACATACAGAGGAAAGATGAGAAGGATGAATCCTCCTCTTTACAGATGACTAACATAGAATAGGTAGTAAAGGATCAACTCAATGAGACTCTAGTAGAAGAAGAACAAGTATCTACCTCTTCGAGAGCTCCTACTTGGTTGAAGTTGAATCTTGAAAAGAGACAACTGGTGGTCCAACCATTAATTTGGAAAGATATGGTGGTGGAGGTGGAGAAGAGTAGACCAAAGAAGAAACCAAGGACCCTCCATTCCACCAAACTTAATGAGATTGGGGAGATGATCGCAAAAATTTCCACCCTAGTAGTTGATAAAGATGAAAGAGAATTGTAGGAATCTAATTATCAGTTTTCTACCATTAATCTAGGAAAACAAACAAGAAGAGAGCAATTCCCATCCTTGTATTTGGTTTTGGATTCAATGAAGCCTCAAATGAGTAAAGACAAGTAGACAAAATATTATCTAAAGGCTTAAATAGAGAAAATGAGGGTATTCCTCACCAGTTTGGCCTTCCCTACCTCAGAACAACTTACTTCATTAGAGGCCCCAATATTAATGAGTGGGAAGGAAGTAGATGAGATTAAATAAATGAAGAAGTCCCAATTTTTTTATAAATAGATTGAGAATTTTAGAAGAGAGATGGAAGAAGTTTTGGTATCTAGGTATAAGCAATACAATGAGGCTTATACCTTAGAAGAGCAATTATAGAAGTATACAGATAGCCTAAGGGGTGAAGATGAAAAATACTAGATAGATTTAAAGCAACTTTGGGAACTAAATAAGATCAGTATAGAGGAGTTGAAGCAAGCTACAATTTTGAAAGATGAAGATATTAGTTTTATAAGCAAGTGTATTAATATTATGTCTTTCAGGATGTAGCTTATAGCATAACATTGGTTGAGTCTATTAGAACTCCATAAGGAGCTATATGAAAATTCTTCATGTTTTGAAAGTTTCATAGTTACTATCATCAGTCCTGATCTCTTGTTTCCCAGTACTCATAGGTTAGACTCCCTTCAAGATATTAAGGATACATGGAAAACAAAGTTAGAGGAGGAGATTAATTCTAAAAAATGAAGAAGAGGAGAGCACTTTGGATAAGGTGATGAAATAAAAGCTGATTTTAGATGGGTTAAAGATGATATAAGGAGGTTAGAGGGGTGTATAACTACAACCTCTAGCAGTTTTGAAAAATCCAAATTTAGATTGGAATGGGTAGATGGCCTAGATATGAAAATAGTCACTCAAATATTAGCTAATTTTGAGGAGTATATGCAGGAGAAAATAATATAATTTTGAATATGTTTGAAAGAGAATATTCTATTTTGACTAGTCAAATGTGCAAAATGTTGTTTTGATGATTTGTCTCCTGAAATAGGGGGCACAATTTTGAAACTGGAGTTAATTGGTGATCATAGCAATGAATTGGCATCTATTTCCTAGAAAATTAGCTTTGTGCTACATGACTGAAGTTCAATGTTGGAACTTCCTAAATTTTTGGATCTGCATGTTGGGTGCACCACATGTGCTACATGTCTCTTTTGGAGGGAATTTTACTCCTTGTCTATAAATTGTAAATTCCATCTCATTCTTAGGGGCCAAAGGTTGAAGATTAGACTTATGATCCAATAAAATAGTTTTTCTATAATTTTCTTGTTTCACTACATTTCATAATTATTCTTTAGGAAGAGTTGGTCTAAACTAGGATCTATACATCAATGAATTTTTGTTGGTTATATAAAGTTGTTGAATCATAAACTCAACAAAATCAACTAGATTCGATCATCTTTGGATTTTGCTCACATTTGAATGGAATTCTTTTGATTGTTTATGATTTCTAATTATTCAAATAAGTAAAGTGATTTTGTAATGGGTTTTAGTTATAATGAATAAAATGAATTATGCCTCTTCAATTTAACACTAGGAATAGATATAACTATGTGCAATGCAAGTTTATTTATTTTATAGTTTTCTAAAAAATGTTTCTTTGAAGAATAATGAATCGTATTGATCAGAAAAGTATAAATTTTCTCTTTCTTGTATGCCTTGTTATATCTTTGGATATTTTTTTGAATCATTGTTAGATAGGATTGAATAATAAATACATCAGTTTGTGATAGAATACCACCAAGCCTCTTGAAAATTTCAGCCATATAAGACCACTTTGCAGGACAACATAGTTGTGACCCAACTCCCAAGACCTTGGAAGGTAATTGATCTCATGATTGCATATCTTTTTCAAGAGAGGTATGATATATTATTTTTTCTTGTGTTGCATGTCTCAATTTGGACATCAGTAAGATCTTGTCCCATATTTATTTAATCATTTTCACCTCATCATCAGTATTGTATTTCCTAATTTCATCCTCAATTATGTTGAACTTGTGATAGCAATTGGACATCTTTACATCTAGTTTGACCTAGTCAATGTACTGTTCAATATCACAATTTCTAAGGATATCAACCTTTATTTTATAAGTTTGTAATAGAGATAGAAATACATGTACTCCTTCCTTTGAGGTAAATTTAAAATCTAAGAAGAATGTGGCAAAAGACATAATAGAGCATTTCTTGCTTAGATGAAAATTATCAATTTCATTCAATTTCCACATTATCTCAAGAAGGAAATTCTATCAAGCACATACGTCAAAATAATGTGGGGTTGGACAGGTGATCCACATATTTGATAATAGTGGTATTTGAGTGAAAACACCAATCACCCCATTTATGTTCCATCCTCTTCTTTGAAACCCTCTCTTTTGGTCTTAAATATTTCTTTACATTATCTGAGATCCTCTAGGTGTATGGAAACCCTAGATTCTTGAGGACCACTTGCACAAGAAGTTCCTAAAATGCAACATAATTATTAGCATTGTAGTGCACATCCCACATATGTATCCATGTTAGGATTGGCATCTAGATTCCTTCTTCATTTACCATTCTTAGCCTCATAGAATCACTCCAAATTTATCTTCCACCATTTGGAAATAGATGACACAAAAAAAATACCATCTAAAATGACTAGAGTAGTCTTTTTACTGAAATGGTCTTTAGTTATGAGCACATCTCCTTTACACTATAGGATGCATAATCAAATTCCCTATTCAAATCCTTCTGTTACACATCAGCAGCAAGCATCACCATATACAATGGCATCTAAATTTTTCAATCTTCACCCAAAAATGGTAGAATGCATAGTATGCGGTAACAAAGTAGTCTTCAAAGATTTCATAGTTGAAGGCTTCAACTTCATCTTTGGTGAAATTGACTATTTTTCAGTATGCATCTCTTCTTTTATGTTGAGGTAACCACGTGACCCTATAACTATTATTATCTAGAGAAAACTCTCTATTGAGTGCACTAAAACTGATTGGCACATTTGCAATTATATTTAGGTTAAAAATATCAATAATATAATGTTTTTTTAGTTGTAGAAAAACACATTGGTGCAGGAGCACCTTGTTGCATTCAAGCCTCCATGAGGCCATATTGCATAAATTCATTAAATTAGGTGTTTTAATGTTGTAATAAGGTTGAATGAGCCATTTTATATATGTTTGAAGTCATTTGGAGTCATTGATGAAGGTTTGGTGTCATTTAGTTGAAAAATGAAAACAATGTCCAAAGTTGTCAAATGTTGTCATAACAACTCTTCTTGTTAAATGACAAATTTTTAGAAGTTTGTTAAAAGTTTTTAAATGGTAGTTGTAGATTGTTTGGAAAGAGGAGAGCGTCATCTTTCATTTTAAGGTGGTTTGGTGAATTTTCATCAGCTATAAGAGGAGTTATCTTCATTTTAGCAACAACAGGTCAAGAAACCCTCAAAACTAGGGTTTTGGCCAAACAATACCTCTATCTTCCACTCCCACAATGTAAAGTTGCTAATTCTTTGTGGGATGGAAGGTCTTTATGTCTATTTTCACTTTTGCAAGGTTCTGGAGAACAGCCTACTATATGGAGGAAGTTACAAACTGATCTAGGCCTGGCATCTTCATGTGGCAGGCCTAGCTTGTAAAGCAAAAGTCTGAGTTTTGCTTGTTTTGAGAGATTTTGGTTCAAAATGGTACTTAGGAATGGTTGGAGTGGTTGCAGGTAGCCTGTAGGGGATTGGAACAAGGATTTTGGGAGAAGGGGAGAGCCTAGGTAACTAAAACTAGCCAAGTTCAACCAATTAGGCCTCTTGGGGACAACGATAGATTGGTCCATGGTTTCTTTTCCATCCACTATCAAGAAGTAAGATTTTGAGGTCTTGTAGAGGCATATTATAGTTTCCTAAAAGTAGTAGTTTGCACCAGATATAGGCTTGTGGGAGAAATTTAATTAGACTGTCCTACCGGACAGTGCTACAAGCAATTGAGGGTAGAGAGGCCTAACAGTTGAGAAATGAATTCATGGGGTTTCCTAAGTGAAAATCAGGTTATGGTGTTTTGATTTTGACCTGTTAGAGCATGTTCCAAGTGGTTACAAGCCTCTCAATGGTTTGAGATTCAAATACCCTTGGTGAGTTGAGTTTTCCTTATAGAGGGACAGTGATTTGGTGGTGTATTGATAAGAGTATTTGAGAGAAGAAATCATAAGAGAACCTCTACCATCTAAGGTTGGTGTACTTCCTTGCTCACTCTACACCAGAGTGGTATTAGAGCCCAACAAAAGGTCTGGGTTAGTGTTGGTTTGTGGTTTTGTCTTGTGGTTGTGTGTAGGTTAAGAAGAAACTGATTATTGCCAAGGAAAGGCATAGAAAAGTTGAATAGAAGCAAAGAGAGACTTGCTTGTGAAGATGGATTTGGTGAGAAGATTGGGAAGACATTTTCTAGAAGAGGAAGAGAGGAAAAAGAAGAAACATGAGGAAAAAGAGAGGAAGAGAAAAGAGAAAGAGATGAGGAAAAAGGAGTTTGATCAAGAAATCAAAGAGTTGGAGGAAAGGATAGAACAGTTGCTCAAAAGAGTCACAAGTTGGCACTTGAACATGAAAAAGAAAGTTGAATGGCCCATACAAAAGATTATTCAAAGAAGGAAAAAACAAGCAAGGATAGTAGAACATGAGGTAGAGGTAAAAAATTTTAAGCAAAGTGATATTCCAATTGTGTTTGAAGATGAACAAAATTCTTTGTTGGTTGATGAACATGTTGATGTTGAGATTAATCATATCGTTGTTGTTGATACTCAAGTAGTTGATGAAATTGTTGTTGATGAACAAGTAGAGAAGGTTGTTAAGGTTGTTGATAAGGTCGGTACTGATCCTCAAGATGTTGTTGATAATAAGGTTGATAATGACAATGTTGTAGATTTGTTTGCTAATGAGATATATTCAGATTTTCAAGGATATAATGCAGGTTATATATGGTACTCTGATGATGAGAGTGAAGGTATAGATGATGTTGCTGAGGTATATGCATAGAAAATGGACCTTTGGGACATGAAGACAGAAAATTTAGTAAAATATTCAATGGTAAAGGTAGAAGAAGATGATGAAGAGTTGGTGCCTACACCTGAAGAAGAAGAGGACAAAGGTGAAATAGATTTGCAGTTACAAATTGAGCCACCAAGGTATGAGAATGAGATATTTACTTCATTGTTTCATGATGAGACTAACGAAATTTTTAGTTTTCTCCATATACAATTTTTTTGTTATCTTGAGACAACAAAAATAGAGCCATTATGGTTGCAAGAAAATCATGGTGCAGGGATTGTGGATGAGTTTGCACATGTACATGATGGGAAGATGGAAAGAAGATACCTTTTTCTTGTTGTGTTTGTAATTTCAAGGAAGAAAAAACCATGGGTTAAGATGAAGATACAAATTTTTGTGATTACTGGTGATAGTGAAGATTCCTTTCTATTTTCAGGTCTTTTACTCTTTGCTCCCTCAAGGGACTTGAGTTTTTTCTTCAAGGGGAGAATGGTGCAGGAACACCTTGTTGCATTCAAGCCTCCATGAGGCAACATTGAATAAATTCATTAAATTAGGTGTTTTAATGTTGTAATAAGGTTGAATGAGCCATTTTATATATTTTTGAAGTCATTTGGAGTCATTGATGAAGGTTTGGTGTCATTTAGTTGAAAAATGAAAACATTGTCAAAAGTTGTCAAATGTTGTCATAACAACTCTTCTTGTTAAATGATAACTTTTTAGAAGTTTGTTCAAAGTTGTTAAATGGTAGTTGTAGGTTGGTTGGAAAGAGGAGAGTGTCATCTTTCATTTTAAGGTGGTTTGATGAATTTTCATCAGGTATAAGAGGAGTTATCTTCATTTTAGCAGCAGCAAGTCAAGAAACCCTCAAAACTAGGGTTTTGGCCAAACAATGCCTCTATCTTCCACTCCCACGGTGTAAAGTTGATAATTCTTTATGGGATGGAAGGTCTTTATTTCTATTTTCACTTTTTCAAGGTTCTGGAGAATGGCCTACTATATGGAGGAGGTTACAAACTAATCTAGGCCTGGCATCTTCATGTGATAGGCCTAGCTTGTAAAGAAAAAGTCTGAGTTTTGCTTGTTTTGAGATATTTTGGTTCAAAGTGGCACTTAGGAGTGGTTGGAGTGGTTTCAAGTATCCTATAGGGGATTGGAACAAGGCTTTGGGGAGAAGGGGAGAGCCTAGGTAACTAAAACTAGCCAAGTTCAACCAATTAGGCCTCTTGGGGACAATGATAGATTGGTCCATGGTTGCTTTTCCATCCACTGTCAAGAAGTAATATTTTGAGATCTTGTAGAGGCATATTATAGTTTCCTAAAAATAGTATTTTGCACTAGATACAAGCTTGTGGGTGAAATTTAATTAGACTGTCCTACTGGGCAGTGCTACAAGCAATTGAGGGTAGAGAGGCCTAACAGTTGAGAAATGAATTCATGGGGTTTCCTAAGTGCAAATCAGGTTATGGTGTTTTGATTTTGGCCTATTAGAGCATGTTCCAAGTGGTTACAAGCCTCTCAATGGTTTGAGATTCAAATACCCTTGGTAAGTTGAGTTTTCCTTATAGAGGGATAGTGATTTGGTGGTGTATTGATAAGAGGATTTGAGAGAAGCAATCATAAGAGAGCCTCTTCCATCTGAGGTTGGTGTAATTCCCTACTCACTTTGAATCACACATCCATGCCTATTCTTGATGATCCTATATTTTTCATCGTATCTTCTAGAAATGATGCTCATGAGGTCAAAATTTATAAACACATTTGGAAAAACTAGTTTCCCCAAGTCCATGCACCATAAATATGAAATGGGCTCGTCTGATAAGATTTTGTTATATCCTATTCAAATAAATTCCACCCTTTTCTAGGGATAGCAGTATCCATAACAACACCAACCTTATAAAAAAACGCGTATGTAACTACCCTAGTTCCATAGACATGTTTTGATTGTTTTGATGATCTAGGTAATTACTGTATCAAGTCTTCCTGAAGAATCGTCTTAGCTCCTGAAGAATTTTTAGAAGATTGACTCATTTTGCAGGTGTTATAGAATATACTAGGGTTTTATGGTTTTAACCTAAGTAGGGTTTCTTCTTAAGACAATTTTTTTTATAACATAAAATAAAAAACCTAATTGATATGATTCAAAAAAAAATACTAGAGAATATAATTCAAAAAATAAATAATTTGTACTCACACATTTAGAAACCCTAATTTTCCCTTGAAAGATTTTAGAAGTCATCAACACCTTGAAAATTCTTCATAAAATTTTTTGACACCCTTTTATAAATAATGAATTTCTTCACCTTATACAAATATTCATATAATGATGGTAGGCAATCATATTTTATTGCAATTAAGGCCAACTCAAGCAAAATGAATATATGTATGTATTTCTTTGCCAAATTTGAATAATAGTTGTTATTTAAAAGAATATGCAATTAATCAATAGTCATTGAATCTACATAATACATTAAAAAATTCATTTGAAAACCATTATCTGAAATTGTGATGCATTAGAGTCTGGTGACACAATCAGGAGACACCAAGTGTTGAGTGGTTGTAGACTACAATGGACCCATAGACACATGGAAGCAGAGTGCATCATCACATTTTTTAGCAGCTATCAGGTTATCATAATTTGAGGAACAACGTGATGGACATGAAACTATGATGTAGAGGAGAGTTGTGACCAAATAGGGAGTTGGCAGATAGCACTATATAGGCCTAGTGGCATCATGACCTAAAATTTTGATAGAAGACATGAAATTGTGATGCACTAATTGGATGTGATAGTTAGAAGATGACACGTAGTCGATTGGTGAGGACCACTTAGGCGATTTCTTTCAAATGTAACTTAAGTATTTTTGTAATCTTGCAAGATAATTGTCGATAAACAATAACTAGGGAATGGAGTTGATAAATGAATGAAGACAAAGACTTGAGACACTCACTTAAGTTATTTTGAATGGGATACAACAAGTTAATATAAAAATAGAAGAAAAGTGACATCATCAAGGGAACACCTAGGATTTGACTTAGGAAATAAAACCATGAAAAATAACAAAGGAAAACCTTAGGAATTGAATAGTTCCACCTAATGGTTGATAAATGGTTGGGTAATTATAGATGAATACAAGTTCAAATGATTGTTTTTTTAAGTCTTATCAAGGATAATACTCCTAAAATCTAAAAGACGATATGGGATTTTGATGGATATGGAATGGGGTTTGACTCAATTTTTTATAATGGATGAACATGATGGACTTAGTTGGGATGTTTCAGATCTATTTTAGGTCTGTTTTGATAAAATTCTAAAAGTTTGATTTTCAATATTTTGGAATATGAAGGATTAATCAAAAGTGTCAAAGTATTGATCAAAAGCACCAAAGTACTGATCAAAAATGTCAAAGTACTGATAAAAAGTTCCAAATAATTGATCATAAGCACAAGAAAATTGCTTAGAAGTGTAGGAAAATAACTCATAAGAATAATTATGTCAAGAGAATTTTTAGGATGATAGATAAAAATTATCATTATGATAGTTAGATGAGAAAAAGGATATATCAAGGGTACAATTATGCTAGTCAATTGTGCATAGTTATAGCTCAAACAGTATAGCTCTATGTGTCAAAAGCATAGTTCTTCAATGGATGATTTTTGGATAGCTTATTTTGGAAAGAGATCAAACAACAAACACTATGGCTTATGACTTTTCAAGGTGTGAAGGTTGAATGGATTTTATTGGTTCTACACAACAATACATACCAAGCACATTAACATCCCTATAACTATTCAAGTGGGAGTGTCTCCTTAGTGTAGGCCCAATAATATAATACCTCAAGATAGTACAAAGTAGCTATCATTCAAGATTTGATCAGTAGGGATCCAATGGAAAAAGGATTCACCTTTTCCCTTTCTTTGGAGGCCTTTAAATCCCTACCCAAATATTTTTTATCTCTACTTAGGGAGGTGCATGTTGAGTAACTTCAAGATTGATACTAATCCTTGCACCACAATAGAAAGATAATCAAAGGAATTATGGTTTCTAAATATAAGGCCACTAGGGTAATATGTGAATTGAGTGCCCATGTACATGCATGAGATTAGGAGGGTCTATCCTCTTATCTTCACCAAACAATTCTTGATGGATTGAGGGTCTTGTGGATCTACTAGACATCATGATGGCTCACTCTTGAGGTACATATTTTGATCTTTCCCCTTTGTATACCCCACTAGAAAATATATTTGAAGTTTTCCCTTCGGGTGATGAAATCCTCCTAAAGGTAAAGACTAATGCCAGTATTTATTTTCCCCAAGCTCACATGAAGCACAAGGGGAAAGCATAAATGATCTATCTCAACCTTGGGTTAAACATAGAATAAAATTAAACTGGAGGTTTTTTTATATCTAGGCTCATATTAAGTTGATGCAAGACCATATAGGTGCACAAGAAATCAACATGAACCAAAAAAATGTTCAAGTTCAATTTTGGTATGCTTTAAAATTGGTTTTAGTGGTTTTTCCTTAGGATGATTTTAAGTTAAAATGGCTAATGCATTATCAATTCAAAGAGTTAATAGTTCACATTTGATGAAGATTGAATTCATTGAGAGGAATATGGAACATTTTGGAAAAGTTAGAGGTTTGTGAACCTCATTCTACTAGAAAGGATAAGTTTCTTTCATTTCGTTGAAAACCTTAGTTACGAAAATTCTTAGTTCATTGAAAAAATACTCAGCAAAGGCTTCAACAAGTTTTGGAGTTATCAAATTCATAAATTCACTAAAATAGTTCATCACCAATGAATTCTATGTTGAAATAATGAAGAAGGGATCCTTTGATGTGTTGTCATTGATGTCAACATTAATTGTTCACAATTTTCTCAAATCCGATGAATAGAATGAATACATCTTAATCCAATAATTTGGTCCAAAATTTCTCGTGTAATAAGATCAGCTTATGATGTTATAGAATGTTATTCCTAGCTATTATGTGCATATATGATCAAGATTTCAGTGATTTTGGTTGAACAAGCTGAAAGTTACAAGTAACAGAAGTTCGACATATAGTTTTTGGCTTTATATAGTGTAAATGGGTAAGTGTAATCTTGTTTGCATTCCTCCAATGTTTGGATTCAGACTCTACAATTTTGGGAGATTGTCTACAGATGTTAGTACTCTATATATTCCTGATGGTGCATGTTTATATGATCAAATGGATCGTTGATGGTTGATTAGTTGGCTTATTTTGTGATTAGGTCTAATTCCTAGCCCACCTAATACTTGATATGTATTGTAAAAATAAAATATGTATTGCAGATGTTAATAAGATATATTTTAGGTCCATGCCGACCTAAATTAAGTGTTGAACAATTGATTTGAGTGTGTAGAAGTTTTTTATTCATGTATGAAGCTGATAAGGTAGTGATGAATTAAAATAGGGGTACATCTAATTAGGCAGGCCTAATTGATGTATGCGGATGTAATTGGGTATATATGTAGGATATTTTTGAGTTGTAGAGGAGATATGAGATGTTGATATTGTGCAAACATGTGAATCTATATATGTGAGATAAGAATAAGAGAAATATTGTTGAGCGACTACTAAGCAGAGCATTATTTTGTATTCAGAACTTCAAAGGGACTGAATTCAACACAAGGAAGGTGCACTTTGTATCAATTCACATTTTGGTTGTATAGCTATTCTTGTTTTGTATCTATTTTCGGCGTTAAGCCTTATAAGGACTGTGTGTCCTGGCAGTGAACCTCTGTAATATCTTATAACTAGTTATAATATATTATGAGCTAATCCTCATCATGGTTTTCCCCTTTTTTGGTTTTACACATAAAAATCCTAGTGTTCATGTGTTATGTGATCTTTTAATTCCTTTTATGATTTCATTCATAGTTGTTAGATATGTTTTGATTATTGGATGGATTATGATTAATTGGTTATATAGAATATTGATTCAACCCCCCTATTAGTATTCTAGGTGTTCAATAGTTTTCCCATTTGACAAAGCACTTATGATAAATTGACTAAGTTTCATTTTAATTTTGTAAAGTTAAAGAGTTCATGAACTATACAATTTGATAAAGAGGTTTTGCAAGTTCATGGTTTTGAGGAAATAGTGAAAAGGATAAATTTTGAAAGTGGTTTACCAAGTGATATTTTCACTGAAACCACAGGTTTTCCAACCTTCCACCTTGTTGAAAGAAGAATATTTCAGAGCCTTTGTTAGTTTACAAACTAGTATAGATGTCAAAAAAGGTTTTTTTTAGTCTAATATCACTTAAATAATCTAATAAAAAGAATCTTTAGTTCATGGAGGACTTGTTCGACTAAAGAATTTCACAAAAATAGTATATGTTTTGAAGTCGAAGTGTATTCTTTGGAAGGAAAATTTAGTCAATAATGCAGATATGAATATATAGGAATGACAATTATATAAGGATGCATGTTAAAATATTATAATGATTTTATAATGATTCAATTGCTAACGTGGTAGTTAAACTTCTTGGTCTAATAGCTGAACTTCCTCATTATAAGTATATGTAGGGGAAGAAATGATCTATTGGGGATATTTGGCCATGGGAGAGAGTGTTATTAGCCAATATTGAGAAGGATTTTGGTTGTCAGAGAAGGAGAGGGTAAATTTTCCATTGGAAGGATGAAGTGGTGAATCCAAGGAATAGAAGACTACTAATAGGAGAAGGGAAATAGGGAAGAGAAAGAGAAATTCCCGTAGAGGAGCTAGTGTGCAAAGAAGTGATGCTAGGGGTGAATGATGTGTTGCAAGAATGATGGTGTTGTCATTGATGTCAATAGGAAGTATACTGACTAGTGTTTTCATTGATGTCAACTATGGGATGAAGATGTTGAGGATATTGAGAAAATTGTGAAAAGAGGAAAATAGATTGTGCATGTGTAGCTAAGACTTGAGGAAGTACTATGAGTACACAAAGCTATTCTTTAGTTGTAGATTCTGAAGATGAGGTGGATTGGAGAAATGAACTGAGATTTTTCTTTTCGTACTTGGTTTCCAAGTTCTTTTGAGAAAATTTAATAAACAGAGTAAATTGTGTTGTGCAAAAGATCATAGCATGCTCTGTATTGTGCTCCACATTCTTTCTATGTTGATGTTATTCCTATGCAAATCTTATAGATTATTCAAGGTTGATAGAGGTTTATATATTCAAAATTTTGGTTTTTGGATCATTATACAGTGCGAGATATTTTCACCAATGTGTGAGCCATTTGTTTAGTAATGTTTTATGTTGTCTAGGAGAAATGTAGTTGCTTCACATTTATCCACTATTTGGATTCAGGTTGTGTGGATTTGGGAAGTTTCTTATGATGTATTTATCTTTTTGTGATCAATTTTTCACTTGATTTGGTGTAGTATAGTGTTAGTTCCAGTTATCAGTATGCAAACAAGGGTTATCAAGTGTCATGAGTTAAAGTATTTGTTGATGTAATCTTAGTTGATGTATTCTATGAATCTTAAGATGGTTGTGGATTGTTCTAGATTTAATATAAGTAAATTATGTTGTCTGAAACTTTCAGCTTGATCTAAGGAAGCGTGTTCTTAATGTTTATGGTGTTTTTCATAGGTGTTGGTTGAACTTGTGTTTAACACTGCATTGTAGGCTTATGGAAGCACTTTGAAGTGTATTGGTATCTATTTGGGTCCTAACTAAGGATTTATGTAGGTGGCCTTTTGTTCCTATCCACCGTGGGAATGTTTAGGTGTCGACCTAGTTTGGATTTGAATGTATAACAGCTAGTGGCCAACATTGGAGAAATTTTTGAGGTTGAAGTTGTTATAAATATGAATGGTGTTGATGCAAGAGGATGAAGGAAAGAGTAAGAAGCAAGATAGATGAAATATTGTTGCAAGTAAAGTGAATGTGATGTGAAATTGAGTAGAGTAGTACGAACTTCATGTTATGGTTCCAAAGGAAGTGAGCTCAATGTATTTGAAATATTTTTTCAAGTGTGACTATGAAAGTGTGTGATCAATTGTGGTGGATTCCTTGTTGGATTGAGAAGTATTTATCTATATAATATTCTTCTTCTATATTCTTGTATTCTTTTTGTGGTAGTAAGCCTTGACTATCAGCCTTTTTAGATAGTGTGTCATATTCTAGCAATGAGCCTCTTTGTACCAGTTTTGCAATTACTTATATTGTGAGCTAATCCTCACTATGGTTTTTCCCTTATTGGGTTTTCCATGTAAATCTGGTGTTCTTATGTGTGGTGTGATTTCAGATTTTTTTATTTGCATTTCATGTTTAATCAATCTAATAGAATAAGGACTTAATGAATGCTTGTGGATCTATTTACTGTTGAGGGTTTTGAAGGTTTAATTTGCTACAATCGATTCACATGCCCCCTCTCAATTGTCTTGTTAATTTCAACAATTGGTTTCAAAGTAAGGTTCCTTGAAGAAGAGCTTAACTACTTGAGGTAGATCCGAGATGGAGAACTATTGGAAAATGTGTCTCAATCTTACTGGCATGTAAGCTCCTGAAAGAGAAAATTTGGTGAGACTCTCTAAATGTCTTACCTACTAGCAGCTATATTCTATTCATTTCAAGTGCTCGGGTCACCGATACTTTGGTTCTATCTTTTCGACGGGAGTCATCGGCAAGACATGTCGATCACTGTGAGTTTCTCATCTCTTTCCCCCTCGGCAGACCTCTTGTTGAAAGGTTGGTTCCTATTGGACTTCGGGGAGACTCTTGGCGATGAGTGGAATCATGGAGAGATGTGAACATTCAGAATAACTCATCCTGACAATGTATGTCTCCCCTATGGTTATTCACAAGGATGTTATCGGGGAGACTCTTGGCTGACAGGTTTGCATTTGGTAAGAACTCTTGCCGATGGATGTGGTTTCACCGACAGGCTGGTACATTCGATGTGACCTCTTGGTGATAGAAATTCTCTCTCTAACTATTTTGTGCTTGGTATGATGTATCGCCGATAACGACGGTCTCGCCTATAGAGCTACATGAATTAGACATCGGTGTGAAGTCTTAGCGATAAGGTTTCTCTCGCCGATAGGCAGGTGCTTTCGGTGAGAACTCTTGTTGATAGCACTTGTCTCGCTAATAGATCTACACAGGATGGATTTGTGTTCAGTATGACCTCTCGCTGATAGTGATGGTTTGGCCAATGGTTCTGTAGTGGATATCGATATGATTTCTTAGTGATAGGGTGAGTTTGAGTGACTTTTTTAAACTCGATATGACTCTTGCCGATGATGATGACTCTGGGAAATAACAACAGTCAAGCATTGTGGCATCAGGGAGACATGGCCTAGTGTCTCACCAACATGCGACATAGTTTGAACACCTTGACCGAATGTCTATTCTACATGGTTTGTTTTCGACCAATCAGAGAAGCAGAATGTGAACCACTAGTAGTTGGACTGTTGTGACTATTCCTGTGAGGAAGATCAACAGACCATGAACGACATGGATATACTCTGTAATTGAAGATGATGGTCGGTTCGGTGAACAATTCAATGTGTGATTAGTGTGTATGAATCCAATTCAGAGAGCATTGTAACTAGGATGTTCTGTACAAGGTTGATCAAGGAAATGTTGTTGTTGTAATTTGACATCAAAGAGTGAAGCCTGTACTCTGTATGTAATTTGTTTACTGTAATACAAAGGGGTTTTTCTTGGTGTGGTGGGTTTTTCTCCCATAAGGGTTTTCCCACGTAAATCTGGTGTTCAATTGTGTATGTTTATTTCTCTATTTCTGTTAATCCTTTCAAGTGTATCTTAATTGTGCATTCTTCCCTGAGGTTTTGACGTTAGGAGAGTTTATTCCGCACCTAAGCTTTCCTTACAAGTGGTATCAAACCCTGGCCAGTTGTGTTATCCTTGTTGGTACGTTCAATTTTTTGTGTCAATTCTGTTCAATGGGAGTCTTGTAGAAGTCTGGTAATTCGAATTACATAATAAGATGGCAAGCACATCAGGAAAGATTGAAATTGAGAAATTCAATGGCAGCAATTTTGAGTTGTGGAAACTTAAAATGGAAGATCTGTTGGTTGATCGTGATATTTGGCTTGTTGTGTCTGGAATGAAGCCTACAGGCATGAAGCAAGAGGATTGGGACCTTGCAGATCAAAAATCAAAGGGGCTGGTAAGGCTCTGTTTAGCAGACTTTGTTCTTCTGAATGTTCATGAAGAAAAGACTGCATCTTCTTTGTGGAAAAGATTGGGAGCTATTTATCAAGGAAAGTCCTTAGTGAATAAGTTGTTCCTAAGGAAGAAGTTGTACTCTTTGAAAATACAGGAAGGAGTGTCTGTTTCTGATCACTTGAATGCTTTCAACATGATGATTGCTCAGTTAACATCTGTGGGTGTGAAGATTGATGAAGAAGATCGTTGTATGTTGTTATTATGTTCTTTGCAAAATTCTTGGGATCACTTGGTGATGGCTATTGGGAGTATGACATCCACTTTTAAGATGGAGGATGTTGTTGCTTCTTTGTTATCAAAAGAGATGAGAAGAAAATCTTCTGAGATGGCGAAGGAGGCTCTTGCTGTTAGAGGAAGATCAAAAGAAAAAGGCAAGAAGAAGGACAAGAAGTTCAAATCCAAATCAGAAGGGATATCAAAGTCTCCTGGTAAGAAGTCCAAGGTGAAGTGTTGGAATTTTGGGCAAACTAGTCATGTCTGAAAGGATTTTAAAGAGGAGAAAAAGAAGAAGAAGTATTCTTCTGACAATGATTCTTCTCAGAGTGATGCAAACGCTTTCATTGCATCCTTGACTACACAGGCATCAGATGGTGTCTGGCTTATTGATTCTAGAGCATCTTTCCACATGAAATCTCATAGAGACTGGTTCACTAAGTATGAACAATACAATCGTGGAAGGTTGTATCTAGCAAGCGATTCATCTTTGGAAATAGTTGGTCGTGGAAGATTCAGAATTCAGTTCCCTGATGGTAGAGTAAAGGGAATCAATGATGTAATGCATATACCAAATCTGGCTCGAAATCTACTTTCTGTTAGTAAGCTGAACGATGTTGGAGTGCAGGTCATGTTCTCTAGAAATGACTACAAGATGACTAGAGGCTCAATGGTGCTAGCAAGGGGTGCTCGAATTGGTACCCTGTATAAGCTAGATTCACATGTTGTTCAATGCAATAGTGTCTCTGTAAAGTCACAGAAAGCTACTCATGGAGAAAAAGAGGAAAAAGTTCCTGATTGTGCAAACTTTATGTAAGTTAAACTTCCAGTAGAGAAGACTATGCTCTAGCATCATAGGCTAGGCCACATTGGTGAAAAAGGTTTAAAACCTTGAAGAATAAAAACCTGGTTGAAGGGCTTGATGATTGTAACCTCGAATTCGAGTTTTGTGAACATTGTATATATGGTAAACAACACCATGTTTCATTTTACTCCAGTCCTCACAAATCTTTTGATTTACTTGATTACATTCATTCTGATGTTTTTGGTCCAGTAAATGTTCCTTCTTTGTCTAAATCAAGATATTATGTATCATTCATTGATGATTATTCAAGAAGGGCATTTGTATATTTTTTGAAAAGTAAAGTAGAAGTGTTCAGTCGTTTTAAGGAATTTAAAAACCTTGTGGAAAATTAGACTGGAAGAAAAATAAAATGTTTAAGGACTGACAATGGCGGTGAGTTTTGTTCTGATGAGTTCGAGAGGTATTGTAAAGATCATGGGATTAAAAGACATAAAACTACACCCTACACTCCGCAGCAAAATGGAGTTGTTGAAAGGTTCAACAGGACTGTGATGGAAAGAGCACGAAGTATGCAAAGCAGTGTTGCCTTGGAGGAGAAGTTCTGGGCTGGCGTTGCAACATCATGTTACTTGATAAATGGTTCTCCTAATTCCTCTCTTGTTGAGAAAACACCTTTGGAAGCATGGTCTAGAAAGAAGTCTTGTTTGAGACACATTCGTGTCTTTGGCTGTGAGGCATATGCATATGTTCCGAATGAAAAAATATCTAAATTGGAAAAAAAGGTTGTTAAATGTATTTTTATTGGTTATAGTGTTGGCATAAAAGGATACAAGCTTTGGAATTATGATACAGTGAAGGTTCTATACAGCAAAAGTGTTATTTTTCGTGAGCTGAAGCCTTCTACTTTGGATCTGCATTCAAAGACTAAAACAAAAAATAAAAAGGATGTAGTTGAAATTCCTCCGACACCAGATAAAGAGGAATTCAAAATTAAAAATGTACCTGAAACTGAGGAGAGCTCAAGTAGTTCTGAGAGTTCTGAAGAACAACAACAACCCTCACCGTGAGGAGGTCAGTCAACACATGAAAGAAAGCAAGCAACCTAATAGGTATGGGTTTCGGGAGCAGATTCCCACTTGTGCCTCCATGCTTTAAATTTCTAGCATTGATGAGCCTAGGACCAAGGAAAGAGGCATTCTCGTCCGGGATTCGCACTCTTGGTTGGAAGCCATGAATGAAGAAAATGGCATCATTAGAAAAAGAATGATACCTCTGAGTTTGGTGCCCTGCCCGGCGCGTAAAAGTTGTTGGCTGCAAAATGGTATTTAAATAAAATTGTGGTCCGGATGGCAAAGGTGGAAAGTATAAGTGTTGCCAATGCGTATGGGTTATTCCTGAGAACAACTGATTATGGCAGAAATCTTTCTCCTATAATAAGTTGACATCTATCAGATTTCTTTGTCACTTGCAGCACATGACTTAGAGATTGAATAGATGGAGGAAGACAACAATTTCTTCACAGGACCTTGAAGAAGAAATCTACATGTCCCTCGAAAGTACCCTTGTGGAAAAAGTTAAAGAAAACCACGGTAAGTTGAAAAATCTTTAGAAGGGATTAAACAATTCCAGAATGTTAAAATTTGATACTTTTGTTTTGTCATTACAGTAAGATTGAAGTCTTATCACCATGTGTGTACTTCAAAGCTAAAAGTGATCATATTCTTATTATTTCTCTCTATGTTGATGATATGTTGTTCATAGGCAATAGTAAGTTAATGATTTCTGTTCTAAAATCTCAGTTGTCTGCAAAGTTCGAAACGAAATATCTTTGTGTAGCTAAGTATATTCTGGGAATGGAAATAACCAGGATAGAAATCCCAATTCAAATCAGAGTAAAAGTATAATAATCGCTTTGGAGTATTATTTTGTATGAATGACCTAGCGCCCATAGTTGTTCAGCTTGCGTGGAATGAAGCTATATGTTGAAGACTGTCCAAAATATCCCACCGAGATAGAGGACATGACCGAAAGTGCCTTATGCTATGTGGTAGTTGGAAAGCTACCGTGGCAATGGTCTATACAAGTTTGACATTGCCCGCGCGATTTTAGTCGCTTTAAGGAAAATCCCTCGGCTATCACATTGGGATGTTGTGAAAAGGGTGTTAGATATATGAAGGCACTTCAAAATATGCTTAGGTTATCATGGGAATTTGATTGAATCACAAAGGACTCTCAGCATTCGAGGCTATGTGGATTCTGATTGGGCAGCGAACATTGATAGCAGAAGATCCACCAGTGGATATATTTTCATGATGAATGGTGGTGCAGCTAGTTGGATGAGTAAGTGGCAGGTTGTAGTCACTTTGTCCAGTACAGAGGCAGAATACATGGCAGCAACACACACCTATAAAGAAGCAATCTGGTTAAAACATTTCTATTCTAACATTGGGTTTGAAGCAGGGAAAATTACATTTTACTTGGATGCTAGAGTGTTATTTGTTTGGAAAAAAATTCTACTTTCCATGCCAGGATGAAACAAATTGATGTGCAATATCATTTTGTACGAGATATGGTGGAGGATGGAAAGGTCTCTTTAGAAAAAGTGGATACTCTAGAAAATTTTGCAGATGCATTGATGAAACTAGTGAGCACAGACAAGTTTAGGTGGTGTGCCAGTTCGATGGGCCTCAGTGCCCATGAATTTCAGTAGTTTTGTTGTGCTTTGGAGGTGTCAGTAAGATCTTCATCAAGTGGGAGATTATTGGGAAACATGCCTCAATCTTACTGGCATGTAAACTCTTGAAAGAGCAAAGTCGGTGAGACTCTCTGAATGTCTTACCGACTAGTAGTTGTATTCCATTCATTTGAAGTGCTCGAGTTGCCGAGACTTTGGTTTTGTCTTGCCGACGGGAGTCATCGGCAAGACATGTCAATCACTGTGAGTTTCCCATCTCTTTCCGCTTGGGCAGACCTCTTGCCGACAGGTTGGTTCCTATTGGACTTCAGGGAGACTCTTGGCGACGAGTGGCATCGGGGAGAGATGCGAACATTCAGAATAACTCATCTCGATAGTGTATGTCTCGCTGACAGTTATTCATAAGGATGTTATCGAGGAGACTCTTGGCTGACAGGTTTGTGTTCAGTAAGAACTCTTGCCAATGGATGTGGTCTCGCCGATAGGCTGGTACATTCGATGTGACCTCTTGATGATACTGTTTCTCTCTCCAACTGTTATGTGCTCGGTATGATGTCTTGCCGATAACGATGGTCTCGCCGATAGAGCTACATGAGTTGAACATCGGTGTGAAGTCTTAGCGATAAGGTTTCTCTCACTGATAGGCAGGTGCTTTCGATGAGAACTCTTGTCAATAGCACTTGTCTCGCCAATAGATCTACACAGGATGGCTTTGTGTTTGGTATGACCTCTCGTTGATATCGATGGTTTGGCCAATGGTTCTACATTGGATATTGATATGATGTCTTAGCAATAGGGTGAGTCTGAGTGAATGTTTTGAACTCAATATGACTCTTTCCAATGGTGATGACTCTGGGCGTTAACGACAGTCGGGCATTGTGGCATCGGGGAGACACGGCCTAGTGTCTCACCAACATGCGACATAGTTTGAACACCTTGACCGAATGTCTATCCTACGTGGTTTTTTTTCAACCAATCAGAGAAGCAGAATGTGAACTGCTAGCAGTTGGATTGTTGTGACCGTTCCTGTGAGGAAGATCAATAGACCATGAATGACATGGATATACTCTGTAATCGAAGGTGATGGTTGGTTTGGTGAACAATTCAATGTGTGATCAGTGTGTATGAATCCAATTCAGAGAGCATTGTAACTGGGATGTTTTGTACAAGGTTGATCAAGGAAATGTTGCTGTTGTAATTTGACATCAGAGAGTGAAGCCTGTACTTTTTATGTAATTTTTTTACTGTAATACAAAGGATTTTTTCTTGGCATGGTGGGTTTTTCTCCCATAAGGGTTTTCCCATGTAAATTTGGTGTTCAATTGTGTATGTTTATTTCTTTGTTTTTGTTAATCCTTTCAAGTGTATCTCAATTGAACTATTATTGCAAAATTTAAAGTCACCTCTGCATTCTTCCCTGAGGTTTTGACGTTAGGAGAGTTTGTTCCGCACCTAAGCTTTCCTTACAAGAACAAGATTCCTTTGGAGTACCCTATATTCAATGGTACAGATTATGCATTTTGTAAAACATAGATGGAAGGATATTTATTCCCTCAAGCATATGAAATTGAGAAGGCCTATCAGACTCCATACACTCCACCTACAAATGATCCAAGTACAAGTGTAGAGGCCAAGGCACAAGAGATCAATGCTAAGGCAAGGTACATTATTACAAATAGCCTTTCAAAAATTGAATTAGTTGAAGTTATGGGTTTGAACATTGCTAAAGAAGTTTGGGATAAGTTAGAAAGAATTTAAATGAAGGAGATCCAAAGGTCAAGCAAGAAAAGTGCAGACCTTGAAGGAATCATTTGAAATGATGCAAATGTTTGAAGATGAAATAGTTAAAGGCTACATTCAGAGAATTGATGGACTAGTAAGTGATATGAGAGGTCTTGGTGCAATAGTTAAAGAATCTAAAGTGATGAATAAAATTATCATATCTCTTTTGGATTGTTACAGTGAAAAGGTATCTGCTATTGAGGAAATAGTTGACTTTGATAAATACTCTATAGATCAGTTGATTGGCACTCTAACTGCATTTGAAATGAGATGATTGAAGAAAGGAACAAAAGTAGAAACCACTTTTAAGGATGTGAAATCAAAAAAGGTTGAAGAATCAAGTGAAGAATATCTTAATGATCTAGAAGCTAACTTCATAAGAAAGATGAAAAAGGGCACCAATAAGTATCAAGGTAAATTAGCTTTCAAAAGTTTTAGTTGTGGTGATATAGGTCATTATGCTTCTAGATGTCCAAAAAGAGCTAAAAGGAATAAACATAGAGAAGGGAAAGGAAATAAAGGAAAGATGATTAGGAAAACTTACTATGTGAAAGAAGATGTTGGTATTTCTGATGATGAATCTAATTATGGAGACTTTGATGATAATGAATGTCTATTTCTGGCTATAAAATATGAATCTGGTTTTGCTAACCCTAAAATTTGTGTGAGGGAAAGTATTCCAGAGAACAAGGATGAGGTTGAAGATACTTTGGTATCTTCTTTTCATGTCAAAGAAGATAAGAATTACTAGATTGTTGATAGTGGTTTCTCTAATCATATATGACCAGAGACAAAAGTAAGTTGTTAAACTTGAAAAATATGATGGAGGATTACTTAAATTTGGAGATGATTTAGGAGATAAGATTTGTGGAATAGGTTCAACCAGTTTTGATTGCAAGCATATTACTAATAATTTTTACTATGTTAAGGGATTGAGACATAATCTCTTGAGTGTTGGAAAAATGTGTAGTAAAGGATACAATATTTTGTTTAAGGATGAAGAATGTGAGATCTGGGATATTGATTATTGCAGGTAAGAGAACAAAAGGAAACATCTATCAACTTAAGGGTGTTGATGGTCATTGCTTTATGTCACAAGTTAATGATAGTTGGTTATGGCACTAGAGGATGTGTCACATGAATTTTTATAATTTGTCAAGAATTATTTTGGTTCATGTTGTGAGAGATTTACCAAAGATCATAAAACCTATCAATGTTATTTTTGATAGTTGTCAATTTGGAAAAAAAATGAGTAGCTTTAAGGGAAAGGAACATTCTACTACCGGATTGTCGAAATTAGTGCATAAAAATATTTGTGGTCCTACAAGGGTGAACAGTCTACAAGGTGATAGGTAATTTATGCTTTTGATTGATGATTAATCTAGAATGACATGGGTTACTTTTCTTAGAGAGAAATCTGATGCATTGGAAAAATTTAAGGTATTTAAAGCTTTGGTTGAAAATGAAGTGTTTTTGTTCTGACAGAGGTGGTGAATTCACCTCCAATGAGTTTAACATGTTTTATAAATTTCATGGAATAAAGAGGCATTTTTTTTCCCCTAGAACTCAGCATAATGGAGTTGTTGAGAGAAAAACAGAGCTATTCAAGAAGTTGCAAGGACTATGATGAAAGAGGAAAATCTATTGGATGTCTACTAGAGAGAATCTATTCACACTATTGTTTACATACTTAATAGATTTCAAGCTAAAGCTTACAACACAAAGACTCCTTATGAGCTATGGTATGGAAAGATTCCTACTGTGAAGTACTTTAGAGTGTTTGGAAGCAAATGTTATATCAAAAGAGATGAAGAAAACTTAGGAAAGTTTGATGCAAGTTCAAATGAGGGTATCTTCCTTGGATATTCTATTAAGAGA
>VDFB02271358.1:496158051-496174654 GCA_007258455.2 Sequoia sempervirens | reverse complement strand
CAAAAGGATACTGTAGAGGAAGCAAATAACTCTTTGAACTGCGGAAGCATGCCCCCAGACTGAAGACCTACAAAAAAATGAATTAGACAAGAAAAACCTGCATCAGACAACAATTTTAGAACATAAAAAGCTAAAGGATTCAAGTTAGCAAAGTAAAGAGACCTCGATGTAGTATGTTGTCTCAGTACTATGCATCATCCCCAAATTGAAAAATAGAAGAATTCTAAAATGAGGAGAGGAAAGGTATATACATAGGATGAAGAAGATGTAGATCTTCGATCTGGTATATACAAGTTAAAAGATAAAAAATGAAATAAATGCAAGAGTGATAAAAGCAATCCCTGCTCAAGGAGGAAAACTCGTATCACAAAATATAGGTGATAAAAGCAATCCTTTCTCAAGGAGGAAAACCCGTATCACAAAATAAGGTGATAAAAGCAATCCCTGCTCGAGGAGGAAAACTCGTATCACAAAATAAGGATGTAAAGGATCTCTACAGGTTCTCGGTCTTGTAGAGCAAGAAAAATCAGAGAATATTGTGGTTGCTACAAGTTGCGTTGCAAGATAGTCATAGAAAAAATAGGTCTAGTTAGGCTACCCCCAAGCTAGACGCGACTATATGAAATAGGTCTAGTTAGGCTGCCCCCAAGCTAGATGCAAATGATTTCATTCGAGAGAAAAGCTTTCAAAAGAGGTTCCTCAGGAACCCTTCAGAAGAAAAGGGGGCCCACTCAAGGGATGCTTCATTTAAAATAAATAGAGAGAGGAGAGGGGGTCCTTAAGGACACACATCTCCAAAACAAGTTGTCACTGCCCCCAATGTATAGGGGAGGAGAATCATGCAAGATACTTGAGACATGTAGGATAGAGGTAAACCTCAATATCACTTGTCATGTGAAGAAAAGGTAGGTGCATCAATCAAATGGGGGTTTTATGGCACCTGAATCACAAAGTTGTTGTATTTTGTCCTTCAAGGCCTTACATTCACTAGAGGAATGGCCAAGCACTCAATGGTATGCACAAAAATAATTCCTTGCTTTATCATGTAAATGAGATTTCTTGCATGTAGGAGAAGGAAGAGTGATTAAGTGGGATTTTAGAAGCCGCAAAAAAATATGGTCTTTCTTAGACAAAGAATGAGGAGCAAGAAGTAACCCTTTCTCTTGTGGAGGAAGGTTTAACTTCTCACAACAACAACAAGAAGGCACAAAGATAGAAGAAAAAGGAGGATCTCTATAGGGAGCATTATTCCAACAATGGGGATTATGCTCCTCTATGAGATCACTATCAACCTTCTTGATAGGGCTAACAACATTATCCTCTTTAACAATGATGCGATCATCTTCCTCATAAGGAGGATCAACACTAAGAACATTACAATTTGCGTTCACCTCACCCTACGATACAAAAGAGTGATCATCTTTGATAGTAGGTTTGGATGATGTTGTTGGAAGGTCTGAGTGGATCAGGTCAACTTTATATTCTCCAGTGAAGGATTCTATAAATTCTATAGAACCCCAATCATCACTAAGACATGCATTTCCTTGAGAAGAGGTGGAAGGAGTAGGCTTAGGATTTCTTGCTTTAGAAGGGTCTTCCTTAGGGACATTTATCTCAAGAGTATCCTTTGTAGCAGGTACTACTAGAGTAAACATCGACACATTGGAAGACACTATAGGAATAAGAGTAGGCACAACTAAAGCTTGATCAGTAGCTGCCATTTCACATAAGCACATAGCACCAGGGTCAGCCTTGACTGTGACTACTTGATTATTATAGAGGAACTTAATAGATTTATGCAAGGTAGATGAGACTATACCCATAGCATGAATCCATGGCCTACCAAGAAGAAGGTTATAAGGTAACTTTTTTGGAATAACATATACAAGGATAGGTACGGTAATGGGTCCAAACCTCAAAGGAAAGGCTATCATGCCTAGGGCTTGTCGACCAACATTATCAAATCCATGAATAAAAATAGGAGAAGCATTAAGAGAAGATGAATCAATATTAATCTTAGGCAATAGATCGATGCTACATACATTGAGCGTTGAACCAACATCAACAAGAGTACGTCTAATGCCAATCTTATTAATGTTAGCTATGATCATTAAAGGGTCCACTTGCTTCTGTACTTTTGGAGGTGGGAGTTCCTGTGGATAGAACGTAATATTCAGAAAATCCACATGAATATACGTCATCAACTCATTAACATCTGTTGGCCTAGCGGAAGAAGGCAAGAGGATCTTTTGTGAGGCTTCCTGAAGCATACCTTGATAAATTGGAGAAGACTAAAGCAAGTCCCATAGTGAGATCTTAGTCGGAGTAACTTGAATTTGCTCAAAAAGATCATAATCACTGGGTGCTTTAGTCATAGGTTTAGGTGCTTGAGGAAGGCTTGATTGTTTATTCATTCTATTCTCATAAGCATGGGTTACCACTTTGTAAGTGGGGGCCATAGAAAGATTAGGAGAATCTTTATCCAATGGAAGGCCATCAATAGAAAAAATCCTTTTAGGAGAAGGACTAGTCAGAGTCACGTAAATTACTGGTCTCTTAGGCCTTTGAGAGGCAACAAAGACATAGATTGCATTTATAGAATCGTCACAACTAGTAGAACAATTATTTGAATACATATTCTCAACATTGATCCAAACAGGATCCAATGTGGAAGGAAACTTATCATTTTATAATGCATCATCTCTAGAGGAGAGTGCATTGGAATAGATAAGAATTTCATCATTCAAAAATGCAATGTCTCTAGAAGAGAGTGCATTGGAAGGTATAAGAGATTCCTCCTTCATGAATGCATCATCTCTAGAAGAGAGTGCATTGGAACAAAGATAAGACTCATCACTCACAAATGCAACGTACCTAGAAGAAAGTGCATTGGAATGAGGGGTAAATTCATCATTCACAAATGCATCATCTCCAAAAGAGCGCATTGGAATGAATAGAAGGTAGAGTAATATTAAGGAAAGTATCAATGATTTCATCTTCTTGCAACAAAATATCCTTCGAAGCAAGAGGAATTTCATGAGAAGGATCAAAGATATCAAGTGACATGGGAAAATCCAAGTCACCATCACATGCATGAAATGGAATATCATTAAAATTTTGGACAAAATTAGATGCTGAACTAATAAAAGAAGATATTAAATTCATTACGATATTTTCTATGTTCTAGTAATTCACATTTTCGGAGGTCTTCAAAGTGGAATTTGAGGTCGGAACTTGTGTCGGTCCCTAAAATTTGACTGCCAAAGGCACTTGTATTTAAGGGACTGAAGTAGTTCTTTAGGAGACCTTTCCAACAGTGCAAACGGTTCTGAATTCTGAGCACCGAGTCAAAAGTTATGACCCCACCAAGTAGGGGTAAATAAATTCCTATTTTTTTGGAAGATTTTCTCTTCACGTTGGGTTTACCAAAATGTAGAAGAGGGGGATTTTCTACTCACGAGTTCCCTTCATTCAAAGAGCCTCACGAGGTGAACTGCCCTAATCTACCTCAGGAACAACAATGAGAGTTTTAGAATCCGAAAGAGCAAGCCACAGATATTTTTTGGACAAACTAACAAGCTCTTGTCCAAAGGACGTAAGCATAGAATATGGACGTCAGTGCGGCGCGCTAGTGTCCTAGAGGTGTGCTGGCATCTCATATAGACTAGAGAATGAGTTTATCGCAGAAAATGCCTAAATGACTGCTAGCAAAGATATTACTAATAGAGTTGAAAGAATGTGGTAAAGTAGTGGAATATAATAAAATTGAAATAGAGTGAAAAATTGATAGAAATAAGGAGTAGAAAGGAAAGAAGATACAACAATCCAAGTAATGAAGCCTCCAACTAGTAGATATCTTCAATACCTACAAGTGTAATATCTGGAGAAAGTGTTGGGGCTATATAGGGGTTTGCCTTAGTCAAACCCTTGTTTTGGTGTTCTCACCTCCATGGACAAACCAAAAAGATAGAGAAAGAGAGAGAGATAGAAAAAAAATGGAAAAAGCATGTGGTGAAAGCAAAACCCGCTTAGGAGTAGAACCCACACCACCAAGTAAGAGTGATAAAAGAAAACCCTGCTCAAGGAGGAGAACCCGTATCACAAAAGAGGCGATAAAAGCAATCCCCGCTCAAGGAGGAGAACCCGTATCATGAACTATGCAGTAGGTGAGGGATATGGAATCCTAGGATGCTCACAAGTGTAAAGAAAAGGAGATAGAGCTACAAGGAGTGTTGTAAAGAGAGCTTGAGAAAGCTTGAAGTTGCTACAATAGGTTGTATGAAGTTGTGCAAAATGCTAGAGACTAGAATGAAGCTAGAGTGAGGCTAGAAGTACTTGGAAGGACTTAAAAGATGCAAATGGAGTGAGAAGACTAATTTTAAGGAGAGAAGAGAAGCAAAAAGAAGCTTCCCAGGTGGTTACAGGGAATCCCGAGCCATTTCCACCAACAAACTTAGCTAACAAGTGGAAAACATGCTAAAAAATGATTGTTTGAGTGTTGAAATGTTGCAGGATGCTAGCGCAGCGCACATACGTCCGCATGGCATGCTAGTATCTAGACACATCACACTACAAAACGAAACGAACGAGAAAGCACAAGGTTCAATGTAAAGATAATGCACGAGGGTGGCTACTAAAAATGGGTGCTAGAGCATCCTGGGAGGGGAAAAAGCTTGATGCAAAGGCTAAAATGACCCTACTCAAGATTCTAAGGGAGTGGACACTAAATTGGATGCAAGAATGTATGTGAAATTGTGAGGGGTACATTTTTATGACTATACAACATGATATGCAGTCTAGTAGCGGTTAGATACAGTAGTACACCAATCATAGATCTATACTTGCTCTGATTAGCTTAGGTGAATAATCATCTTTTCTTAATTTACAACCAATCACCATAGGAGAACATACTACTTTGGAGTCATCCATTCCAAACTTCTTCAACATTTCTTTGACATACTTGGACTGAGAAATGAAAATCTCTTTATTTTTCTGATTAATCTATAGCCCAAGAATGAAATTCATCTCCCCAAACATTGACATCTCAAATTCTTTCTACATGTCTTCAGAAAATTTTTTGCACATAGCCTCATTTCCACCAAAGATAATGCCATCCACATATACAACTATCAAAATATTTTCCTCAATTTTAAAGTAAATATTACTACTTGTGGACCCCTTGTTGAAACCTTGTTGTATCAAGTACCTATCCAATCTTGCATACCAAACTCTAGAAGATTTCTTTAAACCATATAGTTCCTTCTTCAACTTGCATACCATGTTCAGTTGATTTGACAATTGAAAGAATTTCGATTGTTCCATATAAACCTCTTATTCCAGTTCTCCATTAAAAAAAGCGGACTCCACATCCATCTAATAGACCTTAAAATCTTTATGTGTTGCAAATGCCAATTTTTTTTTGATAGCTTCCATCCTAGCCACAGGAGAAAAAGTCTCCTTGAAATATATTCCCTCTATTTGTGAGTAACCGTTACACACAAGTCTTGCTTTGTTCCCAATAACTTCTCCATTTTCATTCAGCTTATTCCTAAAATCCCACTTAGCTCCAATTATGTTTTTGTTTTCTGGTCTAGGGACTAATTCTCAAGTCTAATTCTTCTCTATCTGCATAAGATCTTCTTCCATTTCCTCCATCCAATGTTTATCCTTACATGCTTCACTCACTAATTTAGGTTCAACTTTAGAAAGTAAACATAAGTTTACCTCAACTTCATCAACTTTGCTTCTTGTCAAAACACCTTTTCTCTTATCTCCAATGATATGATCTTGAAAATGATTCTTCTGCACATACTTAGGGGTTTTAGGGGTCTTCTCTAAAGCTTCTTCTTCTTCATTTTGTACCTCTTGTTCACCAACTATTCTTTCTATTCTTCTGTAATCAGGCTCATCTAACACATATCCATCTACTACAATAGAATTCTACAAATTTTCATCAACTTTATCATTTGCACTCTCAACTATCTTTCTCAAACTCCTGTAGTAACATCCATAAGATTTTCTCTTAATAGAATATCCAAGGAAGATACCCTCATTTGAACTTGCATCAAACTTTCCTAAGTTTTCTTCATCTCTTTTGATATAACATTTGCTTCCAAACACTCTAAAGTACTTCACAGTAGGAATCTTTCCATACCATAGCTCATAAGGAGTCTTTGTGTTGTAAGCTTTAGCTTGAAATCTATTAAGTATGTAAACAATAGTGTGAATAGATTCTCTCTAGTAGACATCCAATAGATTTTCCTCTTTCATCATAGTCCTTGCAACTTCTTGAATAGCTCTGTTTTTCTCTCAACAACTCCATTATGCTGAGTTCTAGGGGAAAAAAAATGCCTCTTTATTCCATGAAATTTATAAAACATGTTAAACTCATTGGAGGTGAATTCACCACCTCTGTCAGAACAAAAACACTTCATTTTCAACCAAAGCTTTAAATACCTTAAATTTTTCCAATGCATCAGATTTCTCTCTAAGAAAAGTAACCCATGTCATTCTAGATTAATCATCAATCAAAAGCATAAATTACCTATCACCTTGTAGACTGTTCACCCTTGTAGGACCACAAATATTTTTATGCACTAATTTCGACAATCCGGTAGTAGAATGTTCCTTTCCCTTAAAGCTACTCATTTTTTTTCCAAATTGACAACTATCAAAAATAACATTGATAGGTTTTATGATCTTTGGTAAATCTCTCACAACATGAACCAAAATAATTCTTGACAAATTATAAAAATTCATGTGACACATCCTCTAGTGCCATAACCAACTATCATTAACTTGTGACATAAAGCAATGACCATCAACACCCTTAAGTTGATAGATGTTTCCTTTTGTTCTCTTACCTGCAATAATCAATATCCCAGATCTCACATTCTTCATCCTTAAACAAAATATTGTATCCTTTACTACACATTTTTCCAACACTCAAGAGATTATGTCTCAATCCCTTAACATAGTAAAAATTATTAGTAATATGCTTGCAATCAAAACTGGTTGAACCTATTCCACAAATCTTATCTCCTAAATCATCTCCAAATTTAAGTAATCCTCCATCATATTTTTCAAGTTTAACAACTTACTTTTGTCTCTGGTCATATATGATTAGAGAAACCACTATCAACAATCTAGTAATTCTTATCTTCTTTGACATGAAAAGAAGATACCAAAGTATCTTCAACCTCATCCTTGTTCTCTGGAATACTTTCCCTCACACAAATTTTAGGGTTAGCAAAACCAGATTCATATTTTATAGCCAGAAATAGACATTCATTATCATCAAAGTCTCCATAATTAGATTCATCATCAGAAATACCAACATCTTCTTTCACATAGTAAGTTTTCCTAATCATCTTTCCTTTATTTCCTTTCCCTTCTCTATGTTTATTCCTTTTAGCTCTTTTTGGACATCTAGAAGCATAATGACCTATATCACCACAACTAAAACTTTTGAAAGCTAATTTACCTTGATACTTATTGGTGCCCTTTTTCATCTTTCTTATGAAGTTAGCTTCTAGATCATTAAGATATTCTTCACTTGATTCTTCAACCTTTTTTGATTTCACATCCTTAAAAGTGGTTTCTACTTTTGTTCCTTTCTTCAATCATCTCATTTCAAATGCAGTTAGAGTGCCAATCAACTGATCTATAGAGTATTTATCAAAGTCAACTATTTCCTCAATAGCAGATACCTTTTCACTGTAACAATCCAAAAGAGATATGATAATTTTATTCATCACTTTAGATTCTTTAACTATTGCACCAAGACCTCTCATATCACTTACTAGTCCATCAATTCTCTGAATGTAGCCTTTAACTATTTCATCTTCAAACATTTGCATCATTTCAAATGATTCCTTCAAGGTCTGCACTTTTCTTGCTTGACCTTTGGATCTCCTTCATTTAAATTCTTTCTAACTTATCCCAAACTTCTTTAGCAATGTTCAAACCCATAACTTCAACTAATTCAATTTTTGAAAGGCTATTTGTAATAATGTACCTTGCCTTAGCATTGATCTCTTGTGCCTTGGCCTCTACACTTGTACTTGGATCATTTGTAGGTGGAGTGTATGGAGTCTGATAGGCCTTCTCAATTTCATATGCTTGAGGGAATAAATATCCTTCCATCTATGTTTTACAAAATGCATAATCTGTACCATTGAATATAGGGTACTCCAAAGGAATCTTGTTCTTGTAAGGAAAGCTTAGGTGCGGAACAAACTCTCCTAACGTCAAAACCTCAGGGAAGAATGCAGAGGTGACTTTAAATTTTGCAATAATAGTTCAATTGAGATACACTTGAAAGGATTAACAAAAACAAAGAAATAAACATACACAATTGAACACCAAATTTACATGGGAAAACCCTTATGGGAGAAAAACCCACCATGCCAAGAAAAAATCCTTTGTATTACAGTAAAAAAATTACATAAAAAGTACAGGCTTCACTCTCTGATGTCAAATTACAACAGCAACATTTCCTTGATCAACCTTGTACAAAACATCCCAGTTACAATGCTCTCTGAATTGGATTCATACACACTGATCACACATTGAATTGTTCACCAAACCAACCATCACCTTCGATTACAGAGTATATCCATGTCATTCATGGTCTATTGATCTTCCTCACAGGAACGGTCACAACAATCCAACTGCTAGCAGTTCACATTCTGCTTCTCTGATTGGTTGAAAAAAAACCACGTAGGATAGACATTCGGTCAAGGTGTTCAAACTATGTCGCATGTTGGTGAGACACTAGGCCGTGTCTCCCCGATGCCACAATGCCCGACTGTCGTTAACGCCCAGAGTCATCACCATTGGAAAGAGTCATATTGAGTTCAAAACATTCACTCAGACTCACCCTATTGCTAAGACATCATATCAATATCCAATGTAGAACCATTGGCCAAACCATCGATATCAACGAGAGGTCATACCAAACACAAAGCCATCCTGTGTAGATCTATTGGCGAGACAAGTGCTATTGACAAGAGTTCTCATCGAAAGCACCTGCCTATCAGTGAGAGAAACCTTATCGCTAAGACTTCACACCGATGTTCAACTCATGTAGCTCTATCGGCGAGACCATCGTTATCGGCAAGACATCATACCGAGCACATAACAGTTGGAGAGAGAAACAGTATCATCAAGAGGTCACATCGAATGTACCAGCCTATCGGCGAGACCACATCCATTGGCAAGAGTTCTTACTGAACACAAACCTGTCAGCCAAGAGTCTCCTCGATAACATCCTTATGAATAACTGTCAGCGAGACATACACTATCGAGATGAGTTATTCTGAATGTTCGCATCTCTCCCCGATGCCACTCGTCGCCAAGAGTCTCCCTGAAGTCCAATAGGAACCAACCTGTCGGCAAGAGGTCTGCCCAAGCGGAAAGAGATGGGAAACTCACAGTGATTGACATGTCTTGCCGATGACTCCCGTCGGCAAGACAAAACCAAAGTCTCGGCAACTCGAGCACTTCAAATGAATGGAATACAACTACTAGTCGGTAAGACATTCAGAGAGTCTCACCGACTTTGCTCTTTCAAGAGTTTACATGCCAGTAAGATTGAGGCATGTTTCCCAATAATCTCCCACTTGATGAAGATCTTACTGACACCTCCAAAGCACAACAAAACTACTGAAATTCATGGGCACTGAGGCCCATCGAACTGGCACACCACCTAAACTTGTCTGTGCTCACTAGTTTCATCAATGCATCTGCAAAATTTTCTAGAGTATCCACTTTTTCTAAAGAGACCTTTCCATCCTCCACCATATCTCGTACAAAATGATATTGCACATCAATTTGTTTCATCCTGGCATGGAAAGTAGGATTTTTAGCCAAACAAATAGCACTCTAACTGTCAAAGTAAATTGTAATTTTCCCTGCATCAAACCCAATGTTAGAACAAAAATGTTTTAACCAAATTGCTTCTTTACAGGTGTGCGTTGCTGCCATGTATTCTGCCTCTATAGTGGACAAAGCGACTACAGCCTGCCACTTACTCATCCAACTAACTGCACCACCATTCAACATGAAAATATATCCACTGGTGGATCTTCTGCTCTCAATGTCCCTTGCCCAATCAGAATCCACATAGCCTCGAATGCTGAGATTCCTATGTGATTCAACCAAATTCCCATGATAACACAAAGCATATTTTGAAGTGCCCTTCATATATCTAAACACCCTTTTCACAACATCCCAATGTGTCCTTCCAGGATTTTCCATAAAGCGACTAAGAAATCCCACTGCTTGGGCAATGTCAAGCTTGTATAGACCATTGCATACATTAAACTGCCAACTACACTAGCATAAGGCACTCTGGTCATGTCCTCTATCTCAGTAGGATATTTTGGACAGTCTTCAACATATAGCTTCATTCCCTGCAAAACTGGAACAACTAGCTGCTTGCAGTCATTCATACAAAATATCTCCAAAACAGTATTAATATACTTACTCTAGCTGAGCCAAAGTTTTCTACTTTTCCTATCCCTGGTTATTTCCATTCCCAGAATATACCTAGTTGCACCAAGATCTTTCATTTCAAACTTTGCAGATAGTTGATATTTTAGATTAGAAATCATTAACTTACTATTGCCTATGAACAACATATCATCAACATAGAGAGAAATAATAAGAATACGGTCACTTTTAGCTTTGAAGTACACATAGTGATAAGACTTCAATCTTACAAATCCCAATGACAAAACAAAAGTATCAAACTTCTGGTACAACATTCTAGGAGATTGTTTAATCCATACAAAGATTTTTTCAACTTGCAAACTAGTTTTTCTTTAACTTTTTCCACAAAGTACTCAGGATAGGACATGTAAATTTCTTCTTCAAGGTCACCATGAAGAAATGTTGTCTTCACATCCATCTATTCAATCTCTAAGTCATACGCTGCTGCAAGTGACAAAAGAAATCTGATAGATGTCAACTTAGCTATAGGAGAAAAGATTTCTCCATAATCAATTCCCTCTACTTGGGAATAACCCTTCGCAAACCAACCTTGCCTTATACTTTTCCACACGCCATCCAGACCTATTTTATTTTTAAATACCCATTTGCAGCCAACAACTTTTCTGCCTTCAGGCAAGGGCACCAAACTCCAAGTATCATTCTTTTCTAATGATGCCATTTCTTCATTCATGGCTTCCAACCAAGAGTCTGAATCAGACATTCGAAATGCCTCTTTCATAGTCCTAGGCTCATCAATGCTAGAAATTAAAGCATAGGCACAAGTAGAATCTATCAAAGAAAACCCATACCTATTAGGTTGCTTTCTTTCATGTGTTGACCTCCTCACAGGCTGAGGCTGAGGTTGTTGTTGTTCTTCAGAACTCTCAGAACTACTTGAGCTCTCCTCAGTTTCAGGTACATTTTTAATTTTGAATTCCTCTTTATCTGGTGTCGGAGGAATTTCAACTACATCCTTTTTATTTTTTGTTTTAGTCTTTGAATGCAGATCCAAAGTAGAAGGCTTCAGCTCACGAAAAATAACACTTTTGCTGTATAGAACCTTCACTGTATCATAATTCCAAAGCTTGTATCCTTTTATGCCAACACTATAACCAATAAAAATACATTTAACAACCTTTTTTTCCAATTTAGATATTTTTTCATTCGGAACATATGCATATGCCTCACAGCCAAAGACACGAATGTGTCTCAAACAAGACTTCTTTCTAGACCATGCTTCCAAAGGTGTTTTCTCAACAAGAGAGGAATTAGGAGAACCATTTATCAAGTAACATGATGTTGCAACTGCCTCAGCCCAGAACTTCTCCTCCAAGGCAACACTGCTTTGCATACTTCGTGCTCTTTCCATCACAGTCCTGTTGAACCTTTCAACAACTCCATTTTGCTGCGGAGTGTAGGGTGTAGTTTTATGTCTTTTAATCCCATGATCTTTACAATACCTCTCGAACTCATCAGAACAAAACTCACCGCCATTGTCAGTCCTTAAACATTTTATTTTTCTTCCAGTCTAATTTTCCACAAGGTTTTTAAATTCCTTAAAACGACTGAACACTTCTACTTTACTTTTCAAAAAATATACAAATGCCCTTCTTGAATAATCATCAATGAATGATACATAATATCTTGATTTAGACAAAGAAGGAACATTTACTGGACCAAAAACATCGAATGAATGTAATCAAGTAAATCAAAAGATTTGTGAGGACTGGAGTAAAATGAAACATGGTGTTGTTTACCATATATACAATGTTCACAAAACTCGAATTCGAGGTTACAATCATCAAGCCCTTCAACCAGGTTTTTATTCTTCAAGGTTTTTAAACCTTTTTCACCAATGTGGCCTAGCCTATGATGCTAGAGCATAGTCTTCTCTACTGGAAGTTTAACTTACATAAAGTTTGCACAATCAGGAACTTTTTCCTCTTTTTCTCCATGAGTAGCTTTCTGTGACTTTACAGAGACACTATTGCATTGAACAACATGTGAATCTAGCTTATACAGGGTACCAATTCGAGCACCCCTTGCTAGCACCATTGAGCCTCTAGTCATCTTGTAGTCATTTCTAGAGAACATGACCTGCACTCCAACATCGTTCAGCTTACTAACAGAAAGTAGATTTCGAGCCAGATTTGGTATATGCATTACATCATTGATTCCCTTTACTCTACCATCAGGGAACTGAATTCTGAATCTTCCACGACCAACTATTTCCAAAGATGAATCGCTTGCTAGATACAACCTTCCACGATTGTATTGTTCATACTTAGTGAACCAGTCTCTATGAGATTTCATGTGGAAAGATGCTCTAGAATCAATAAGCCAGACACCATCTGATGCCTGTGTAGTCAAGGATGCAATGAAAGCGTTTGCATCACTCTGAGAAGAATCATTGTCAGAAGAATACTTCTTCTTCTTTTTCTCCTCTTTAAAATCCTTTCAGACATGACTAGTTTGCCCAAAATTCCAACACTTCACCTTGGACTTCTTACCAGGAGACTTTGATATCCCTTCTGATTTGGATTTGAACTTCTTGTCCTTCTTCTTGCCTTTTTCTTTTGATCTTCCTCTAACAGCAAGAGCCTCCTTCGCCATCTCAGAAGATTTTCTTCTCATCTCTTTTGATAACAAAGAAGCAACAACATCCTCCATCTTAAAAGTGGATGTCATACTCCCAATAGCCATCACCAAGTGATCCCAAGAATTTTGCAAAGAACATAATAACAACATACAACGATCTTCTTCATCAATCTTCACACCCACAGATGTTAACTGAGCAATCATCATGTTGAAAGCATTCAAGTGATCAGAAACAGACACTCCTTCCTGTATTTTCAAAGAGTACAACTTCTTCCTTAGGAACAACTTATTCACTAAGGACTTTCCTTGATAAATAGCTCCCAATCTTTTCCACAAAGAAGATGCAGTCTTTTCTTCATGAACATTCAGAAGAACAAAGTCTGCTAAACAGAGCCTTACCAGCCCCTTTGATTTTTGATCTGCAAGGTCCCAATCCTCTTGCTTCATGCCTGTAGGCTTCATTCCAGACACAACAAGCCAAATATCACGATCAACCAACAGATCTTCCATTTTAAGTTTCCACAACTCAAAATTGCTGCCATTGAATTTCTCAATTTCAATCTTTCCTGATGTGCTTGCCATCTTATTATGTAATTCGAATTACCAGACTTCTACAAGACTCCCATTGAACAGAATTGACACAAAAAATTGAACGTACCAACAAGGATAACACAACTGGCCAGGGTTTGATACCACTTGTAAGGAAAGCTTAGGTGCGGAATAAACTCTCCTAACGTCAAAACCTCAGGGAAGAATGCACAATTAAGATACACTTGAAAGGATTAACAGAAATAGAGAAATAAACATACACAATTGAACACCAGATTTACGTGGGAAAACCCTTATGGGAGAAAAACCCACCACACCAAGAAAAACCCCTTTGTATTACAGTAAACAAATTACATACAGAGTACAGGCTTCACTCTTTGATGTCAAATTACAACAACAACATTTCCTTGATCAACCTTGTACAGAACATCCTAGTTACAATGCTCTCTGAATTGGATTCATACACACTAATCACACATTGAATTGTTCACCGAACCGACCATCATCTTCAATTACAGAGTATATCCATGTCGTTCATGGTCTGTTGATCTTCCTCACAGGAATAGTCACAACAGTCCAACTACTAGTGGTTCACATTCTGCTTCTCTGATTGGTCGAAAACAAACCATGTAGAATAGACATTCGGTCAAGGTGTTCAAACTATGTCGCATGTTGGTGAGACACTAGGCCATGTCTCCCTGATGCCACAATGCTTGACTGTTGTTATTTCCCAGAGTCATCATCATCGGCAAGAGTCATATCGAGTTTAAAAAAGTCACTCAAACTCACCCTATCACTAAGAAATCATATCGATATCCACTACAGAACCATTGGCCAAACCATCACTATCAGCGAGAGGTCATACTGAACACAAATCCATCCTGTGTAGATCTATTAGCGAGACAAGTGCTATCAACAAGAGTTCTCACCGAAAGCACCTGCCTATCGGCGAGAGAAACCTTATCGCTAAGACTTCACACCGATGTCTAATTCATGTAGCTCTATAGGCGAGACCGTCGTTATCGGCGATACATCATACCAAGCACAAAATAGTTAGAGAGAGAATTTCTATCACCAAGAGGTCACATCGAATGTACCAGCCTGTCGGTGAAACCACATCCATCGGCAAGAGTTCTTACCAAATGCAAACCTGTCAGCCAAGAGTCTCCCCGATAACATCCTTGTGAATAACCATAGGGGAGACATACATTGTCAGGATGAGTTATTCTGAATGTTCACATCTCTCCATGATTCCACTCATCGCCAAGAGTCTCCCCGAAGTCCAATAGGAACCAACCTTTCAACAAGAGGTCTGCCGAGGGGGAAAGAGATGAGAAACTCACAGTGATCGACATGTCTTGCCGATGACTCCCGTCGAAAAGATAGAACCAAAGTATCGGTGACCCGAGCACTTGAAATGAATAGAATATAGCTGCTAGTAGGTAAGACATTTAGAGAGTCTCACCAAATTTTCTCTTTCAGGAGCTTACATGCCAGTAAGATTGAGACACATTTTCCAATAGTTCTCCATCTCGGATCTACCTCAAGTAGTTAAGCTCTTCTTCAAGGAACCTTACTTTGAAACCAATTGTTGAAATTAACAAGACAATTGAGAGGGGGCATGTGAATCGATTGTAGCAAATTAAACCTTCAAAACCCTCAACAGTAAATAGATCCACAAGCATTCATTAAGTCCTTATTCTATTAGATTGATTAAACATGAAATGCAAATAAAAAAATCTGAAATCACACCACACATAAGAACACCAGATTTACATGGAAAACCCAATAAGGGAAAAACCATAGTGAGGATTAGCTCACAATATAAGTAATTGCAAAACTGGTACAAAGAGGCTCATTGCTAGAATATGACACACTATCTAAAAAGGCTGATAGTCAAGGCTTACTACCACAAAAAGAATACAAGAATATAGAAGAAGAATATTATATAGATAAATACTTCTCAATCCAACAAGGAATCCACCACAATTGATCACACACTTTCATAGTCACACTTGAAAAAATATTTCAAATACATTGAGCTCACTTCCTTTGGAACCATAACATGAAGTTCGTACTACTCTACTCAATTTCACATCACATTCACTTTACTTGCAACAATATTTCATCTATCTTGCTTCTTACTCTTTCCTTCATCCTCTTGCATCAACACCATTCATATTTATAACAACTTCAACCTCAAAAATTTCTCCAATGTTGGCCACTAGCTGTTATACATTCAAATCCAAACTAGGTCGACACCTAAACATTCCCACGGTGGATAGGAACAAAAGGCCACCTACATAAATCCTTAGTTAGGACCCAAATAGATACCAATACACTTCAAAGTGCTTCCATAAGCCTACAATGCAGTGTTAAACACAAGTTCAACCAACACCTATGAAAAACACCATAAACATTAAGAACACGCTTCCTTAGATCAAGCTGAAAGTTTCAGACAACATAATTTACTTATATTAAATCTAGAACAATCCACAACCATCTTAAGATTCATAGAATACATCAACTAAGATTACATCAACAAATACTTTAACTCATGACACTTGATAACCCTTGTTTGCATACTGATAACTGGAACTAACACTATACTACACCAAATCAAGTGAAAAATTGATCACAAAAAGATAAATACATCATAAGAAACTTCCCAAATCCACACAACCTGAATCCAAATAGTGGATAAATGTGAAGCAACTACATTTCTCCTAGACAACATAAAACATTACTAAACAAATGGCTCACACATTGGTGAAAATATCTCGCACTGTATAATGATCCAAAAACCAAAATTTTGAATATATAAACCTCTATCAACCTTGAATAATCTATAAGATTTGCATAGGAATAACATCAACATAGAAAGAATGTGGAGCACAATACAGAGCATGCTATGATCTTTTGCACAACACAATTTACTCTGTTTATTAAATTTTCTCAAAAG
>VDFB02271358.1:495901861-496157951 GCA_007258455.2 Sequoia sempervirens | reverse complement strand
ATTGGTATCTGAACATATCATATCATAGTAACATTACACTCAACAAACCTGCCATTAATCCCAAGTAATCATGACTCATTTCAAGTTTTCACAAGTTATTCAAGAAGTTAGGCCATCATAGAAAACTTTTGCAAACTATTTGAACATACCTTAAGCAATCTCAAGAGACACATAAAAAGTAGAATCTTAGCAAATTTACCTTTTGTACCCAAGAATGACTCCTCGTACATAGAGCCTAGAAAAAGAAATGTGCCAAAGAGTTAGAATCAAGATAAATTACCAACATGTTTCATTCAAAATTTTGAGCAGCTATTGTGAAAACATAAAATAAACATTGCATTTTGTACCAACAACTTGTTTACCTATTAATTAACTTAGGCTCCACCAGAGTTGTCATGCCGACTCCGAATTGAGCGACCCTCTGAGTGAGAATCATGCTCCGATGGATGCACCGAGCCCTAGAGATAGTACAAGACATGTACACAATCTAATTATATTATGCCAAATTGGAATAATGTTAAATATCTATATACATGTGTACAAATTATATATATACATGGGTACATGATTTAAAAACTCAAACTCACCTGTCCACTAACATTAGTCACATCAACCAAATTACGCCTGCGTACACGGTCCATCCTCAGACTCGGTGTAACATGAGCTAACTCCCTCTACAATATATATATATAACATAAATGTGTACATTAGGACTATCTACCATTTAAGTAAAACAAGTAATATTAAAGTTTAAACAAGTTTAAATTGTGCATGTGTGTACATACATACATACCTCTGTATCAGGTGGTGCAGGATCTACTGCAATGACCCTATCTGTCAACTCGGCTATATCAGGTGGTGCAGGATCTACTGCAATGACCCTATCTGTCAACTCGGCTGTATCACGGGTCTCCTTGGCTAGCTCTAGTATTGACGGGTGTAGTGGACTAACTAGGTGAGATGGCATCGATGACATTTCTCCATGTACCAACATATCCACAAAACTTGACGATCCCATCTGCAACTGATCTTCAACTAAATCTAAGCCCTGGGATGCATGATGTCGAACACTCGTAGAAGGACCAGTAGGTGTACCCTCGTCTCCAGCAGCTGAATGATCTATAGGTGGATCTGACAAATGTGCAGTGTTTCCAAAGTGATGAGAATGATGTGAAGGACCTGTAGCCTAGCTGGATCCTAGATGTGAACGAGCTCTACTCACATGTCCTCTGACCTCATTTATCGGGATCCCAAGCTCTACCAAAATGAAACCGTATGCCTCCAATAGGTCATCTGACAAACAATGAGCCATACTCTGAAGCATCTGCTCTCCTTTGAGACCATCTATGTCTGAGGGTGAAAGGACACCCGCCATAGCATAAGGATCAATACCATCATCCAATGGTCTAGATCGTGCAGAATGACTCATCAAATATCTCCCCACACGATCAGTAGATATCGTAGATGCAGCAGCAGCTATATCACCAACACCGTCAATTGCTTCCCTTTGGGAAGAAATGACAACTTGCTCTGCAATAGGTGCTAGGGTTGGGGAGATAGCAGGCAATCTCTCCCCAACTAAATTCTGACAAGATTGAGGTTGTCGATTTGGTTGACGAAAAGCCTCCCTGTCAGCAACCCTACCACGCCCCTGACCATAATATTGTGGTAGGTCCAAGTAGTTGACGTTGAGGCCCAAATGAACATCAAGCATACAACTGTTGTGCAAAGTATAAAGGAATTTGGTCGTTATTTGGATAACGACCAAATGCTGCAAGAAAGCGTGGGTATATCAAAGGGGCCATCTGAGGATCAACACATCGAGTCACCTGATATCCCTTAACCTTGGATTTACCAATGTAATATGGAAAACATTTTTCTTTGAGGGTATCTTTTGGGACTTGCAGCTAAACAACTGCAAGAGAAACCTCACCACTAATCTCGTGCTGCATCTCGGCAAGAATAGCTGCTATAGTGTCAGCAGAATAAGCATTTGTGGTGTGAAATTTCCGTATAATCTTCTTTAAGCTATTTAGAATTGACACACATGTATCCTTGTAAACCCCTGTGGTGGTGGGATCAGCTAGAATACGATCCAATTTATGGATCTCCTCGTCTGTATAGGCAAATATACCCACAAGTGGTGGTTCTTGAGTTGCCATATTAGTCCCTGATTTGTCCAAAAAAATACATTACTTTAAACATCCTAGTGTTTAAATTTAAGTGAACAAATCACAATCAAATTTTACTTTAGTCCAACCAAATGGAGGTGAAGACCAATAGGTACATTTTATAATGATCTTCTTTCTATAACTAATTTCATGCAATTCCTTATTAATACCCAAACCTCAAGAAAATTTGACTTTCTAAATAGAAGGAAAAGTCATAAATTTCTTAAATTAGCATTATTTAGATTATCCACAAGAAATCTAAAAATAAAGTTACAGACATTATGAACACTATTAGAAAGTCATCAAGCCCCAACTCGTCTTAGTCGGGATAAATTGTAAACCTGATAGTAAGAAATCTGCTTTGATGCAAATCTGACCCATAAACTGCTGTAGATATTCTTAAACAGCTCACCAATTATGGATTTCTAATTCTAGCTACTCCAAACATCTTTCAATTGAATGCAAAAGAAAAATACAGTACCAAAAGCAAAGCAAAAGTAAGTAGATAAATAGAAACAAAACACAAGATTTGGACTAGAGAAACCCAAAAGGGGGAAAACTTGGATGATTAAATACTCTCCAAACTCCACTATAACCAATCACGTACAATCAATATGAATGAACTTCTCTTCTATAAAGTGAAAGATTGAACCCTAGAATAGAACAAATAGTAAGGAAAAACAATAAAAGCATAGAACAAATAAAAAACCCGATCACATAACTTGGAAAGAATTTTGAAAATGAAAAAAATTCAAATTTAGAGAGTACAATAAGAATTAAGAAACTTGTGATAAAATTTTGATCGCAAGAGCTTGGATGTGTGGCAATGAGGTACCACCAAGAGTGAGCATCCTTCCAATACTTGGCACAGAGAGTGGAAACAATTTGACCAATGGAGGCTACAAAATCAGTAAACTCACTTATAACTACATCTTCCATATTAGGACCGGGGGAGACTTTAGCAAGCACTTTCTTGTACTCTTTGCTGACTTATGTATCACTTTATGGTGGCACCCTTGTTGACACAATAAGGATTTCATTGCTGCTAGGTTATCGATTTACCACCTATAGCCTTTGGATACGATTCGATTCGTACAAGATACGAAATTCGGGTACGGTATGATGGAAATTTGACCAAGATTCAAAATTTGGTCTGTGGATTCGAGCTGGATTTGATTCGCCACTTCGGATTCGACCAGGATACAGCAAGAGGAATACACGACAAATACAAACTATAAATGCTCAGAAGTTCTAAAATATAACTTAAATTAACTTTAACGAGCCCAAACTACAAATGCTCAGAAGTTCTAAAATATAAGAAATGTACTTGTTTATCTTGTGTACAGCTTTTCATGCTCTTGTTCATGGTTTTGAGCTTTGTTAAGAAAGGAAAAGAGAATTGTGGTCTGCAGTTTTTAGCAGCCTGTGGAGAAAGTGCAAAGATTCAAATTTTAACTTGTAACTGATTTTCCAGAATATAAGTGCACAATTCTGGCATACAGGTTCTTTTTGATGGTTCCAGTTGAGGGGCTATATATTATTGGAAGTAACAGATCTTTTAGTGTATAACAGATGGATTTCAAATGGTATAACGTGTAGAGGAGCTTTGGGTCTTTGAAGAAAATGCCAATATGCAAACACTCCCTTAGATCACAAGTGGTGGGAATGGGCTATTTCCTTTTATTAAAAATGGATAGATTGCCATTAAGCGACTTGACTACTTTGAAGAACATTATTTCCTGGAGGTGATCATGATATCTGTTATTCCATAAGCAATTCAAATCTATTGAGGCATCATTGTTAGATCCCTACTTTTTGTTTAATATGATCTGCATATCATTGTTTCTAGTACATAGAGATCCATGGTCTACAATTTTCATTTATCTAATTTGCTTTGGCTTTGTTTTATAAACATTTACTTATTTTTGAATCCAAACGGAGGTTCTTCATCAATATTCCAGCATTAGCCAAATGCTATTCCAAATCGATTTCTTGCCTTACCTTGCCAAGATGTAGTATGACAGACTTTGAAACTCTTAATGAAAGTGGTGATGTATTTTTGCTATGTTATTAGACTATTAATATGGTGGTGTATTCTGAACTTAATTACTGCTGCAAATATGTATATATTTCTAATTTTTATATGTTTTTTGTATTGCCGTACCCAAGCCGTACCTAACCCCAAATTTTTCTTTGACCGAATCCCGTACCAGATTCATGTACCTGTACCCGAATCCAAAAATGAATCGGTAACTTAGCATTGCTGTAATGGGGTGGTCATTTTATTCTACCACTCAACACAAATTGATTGCACCCTTTTGAAAAAGTTTATTTAGGATCTTGCTCTTTTTCAGTTATGATGGACTTCATATTTTCAATTATTCAATCAATGCCATCATATACCTCTTCCAAGCATGACTTATGTTTGCAGTGAAGCCGATCATACTCGTGATGGATTTGGTGAAACTAAGAAGATATTACATGCAATCCCACCAAGAGTTGTTTAAGATGACTTGCTTTATAGTTGATGCCCTTTGACTATTAGATTGGCTCTATATTGATCAAAGTTGGCTAATGATTATGCTAGAAGGTGCCTCCCACACCTGCACAAGCTGTCTCAAGATGATTGTAGTGGATGCAAATAAGATCTCGCTTCTCTACAACAACCTATTAGAAAAAATAATAAAAAATTTAAAAACAAAGAAAGAATCATACTTAAAGTGAAGCATAAAATTAAAAAAAAAATTGCATTGTTTTAGTTACCTTCAACAGCTCTAATTGGGAGAATGATCTTGAAATGGGCTACGACATGTGTTGGTTTGTGATGAACATTTGAATATTTTTGGCCTCAACCTAGATTTGTTTGATCCAATCTTTTTTCTTGCCCAAGTTTTGTAGCATGAGGTTAAGCAATGTTCAGTCCTTAAGATCACTTACAACCTATGTTTCATGGAGTTTCCGGGATGGGAACGGCGGTGGATAAAAGGATGTCTTTCTGGGATGGTTGGGATGGAAGGTCATTTTTAGGGGATAAGAGGGAATGAAAATAAAAATTAGGGAAGATTTAAAAAATATAGGAAATTTCAGTTATTCATGCATAAGTTGTTCATCATATATATTATACATTATAGAATGATATTAACATAAAACTAGAGCTGAATTGAGAATTCAAATGAGAGTTGACACACAAATTAACAAAATTTTATTGCTTGCATGTTAACATGTATGTAATAAATATAAAATTACTACAAAATGTCCTTAAGGCTAGAAGTTACAACTCCAAAATGATGAAGAGAAGTTAGAAATAGAAAATTATGAGATTAAGTGACATCTGCATCAGTAATATAAAATTCTTAAATTTGTTGACAACACAACTATTCCTTTCCGTCAAAATGATTGATTTCCTCTAATTATATAGAGTTATTTGTTTGGTCACTTGAATAAAATGTAAAAATGTTGCTGAACACTTCCCATCTCATAATTTCACATTACCTTTCTTTTAAAGAGAAATAGATTGTAATCTCTTCAATACACAGCTAAATCAACATGGGTAAGAGTGGCGTAGACATTCATTTGGGGTTTGTTATTGAAAGCATATTCAAAATTTAGTGCATATTCTCCATTGAAATTCCTTCAAAGTGCAAGGGGATAAAAAATCAGACCATTATCAGTAAAACAAATGACAATGAATAAAGCACATGTAATGCAAGTTGTTCATATTTATGTGGATCAGTCTGGATCTGGTCCAAGTTACACAACAACTATATAATATATTATATAGTTTCTCAATTAACTCTGAATTACACAATAGTTATACCCCCAAAGGTTAGCTGTTCCTGGGATGGTTGGGGGACCGCTGCTGTCCCCTGCTATTTTTGAGGTGTATTGGAAACATTTCCTAATTTTTATTCCTTTTTATTTGTAGCGGATGGCCTCAAGGATGTTCCCTATCTGTATCCGTGTCCTCAAAATGTCTCGTGTGGGGATGAGTGGAAATACCCAGGGGATGTGTCCCCCTGGAACATAGCTTACAGCAGCTCCTCGACACTCTCTCTCGGTTCTGCTCACCTTAATACAGTCTACTTGTTCACTTGGAAGTTTGAACGCTTGAGTTCTCTTGGAATTCACTTAAAATCCTGCAATTCTATGCTGAAACACATACACAACATGTATATATGCTTTTGCAAGCGAGAGCAGAAGGTGAAAGGATGCTTGGAAGTTAGAAGGTCAGAATTTGAAATACCACAGGCCAGTTTTATACACATGGCAAAACCACTGCTTGGTGCAGACTGGTGGGTACAAAATCACTACTTTCTAGAACATGCAGTTACATAATCGTCTCCTGTTGGATCCAGCAGTTTCTCACAACTGTGAAAAACTACTTTGTTTTCTGTCCAAAAACACTTGTTCCCTCCAACAAAAGTGTGCTACAAGCCATGCTCTACCATTTCATGGATCCTCAGTGTGACTAATTCATTTTCTTGATCCATTTTCAGATCAATGTGTAGGTCTTGTAAGGTATCTCTGGCATGAACTTATATGAAACAGATGAATACTTCTTTATCATGCAATTCACGTTAGATATCTGCCATAGTCTCAAGCATATTTAAGGGCTACTTTGCACTTTTTGTGCCAGTTGTTTTAATTAATGTAGATCATACATATTATCTGTTGAGGTGCAAAGATCTACAAGATCTATTCATTCTTGCCAACATACAAGGATTCTTTGTCAAACTTTGGAGAGGATTTGTTTTTACACTACTCATGAGTTGATTGGAGACTCTATCAAGGAAGGAGTAGGTTTTTTATAGATGATTAGTCCTTTATTTGGTATTCATACTCTTAGAGATGTGATTGCACCACATGATGCTCTTGGGATTGATGGATCAATGGAATTTGGATACATCCACCTTTCATCTCCTAATAGGGGAGATGACTATTATTCATGTGGATGTATAACACATTCTTAGATTCCTAGTCCATGGTTATTGCATTACTATTGAGGATGAGAGACAATTAGTCACTATATAGGAGGGATAGTGATATACACTTGCATGATTCATCATGAGTTACAATATTGATCATTTCTTATGTGGTGACTTGAGCAAGGGTCAATACCTATTCCCCTAACTAGTAGGATATTGATCACTATAGTATCCATGATAATGACTATTGATGGTCAAGGCATGCATTTGCATGTGGGCCTCATGCACATAATCAAGGCCATGGAGGAGTGAAATACTATTTTTGTATTGGAGCAGAGTATGCTTGCTCACCTTTACTAAGACCTTGGCAGATTTGCGCATCATGAGGGGAAAATACTCATGAACTCCACATTACTTTAGGTATGAGAATTCAAGAACATCATGTGTATAAGATATATCAATTACCCAAGGAAAATTTATTCGGATGCACCATGACCACAATAATACCCACTAATTTGATATTAGAGTTTCTAAGATTTACTATTTTGGAGATAATCTTTTGATCACTTGTACAACATAGAGATTATATAGTAGCCATATAGAGGAATGAGAGCATGGGATGATTTTGGTAGATAGATGGCTTGTATCCAACAAGATCACCTACTTATTGGTCACTATGACTATATCATCATGTAATTTAAGTACATGTGATTGATGAGGTAGTTTGGACTAGTATGGAAAGTGCCATCGATAATACCACTTATGTGCATTCACATCACATTACCATTAGAGCTAGACACCTCTCTCATCCAACAATCACTAAGGTCATTTTGAGTGACTTAAGTAGTAAAGGAGAGAACGATCATCTATTTTTGGATGTGGATGATGTCAATGTTTTATAGGGGTACACCGACTAGTGAAGTTTTTATCCAACAATCATTCCTTTCAAGGATGCCCCTAAAGGGGATCTTGATGCTTAAGGTTTGGATGTGGAGTATAAAATGGAGGAGGACAGGCCAAGGGTAATCACAACATATATTGATGCTCAAAGTGGTGACCAATAAATTAGTAAGTTAAATGAAACATAATAATCTTAGGATGTCCTTTCTATGGAGGTCTTTGTTGCTTTGTGTTGATTCCTTTTAGTGTTAGATCATTCATGTGTGCAAGGATAACAACTACATGAAATTTAAATTTATATAGTATTTTTATCAGCTAGAGTCCATTAGTATTGCATAGACTCCATTCTATCTTGAGGCCTTTGATTCTAGATAAAAACTACTTCATATTATTTTCAAAACCACTAAGAGGGATCATTTGGATATATGACTTTAGTTGTTCACAAGCAATGGTATAAGCGAGAAGTAATTAGAGATAGGCATCTTCTTTTGGTTAGCTACGCATGAAGTTGAAAGACACAAAACCCACCAGAAAATAGAAGATCAAGTGGATTCACTAGAAGAATAATCAGATTACATTCAATGATTTACCTGAAGCAAGGGAGAGTTCAAATCATGTTAAACTACCTTATTCAAATATGCACTCTTTCAAAGCATATATAACATTTTTTAATTTATGGTATACGTCTAAGTAGTAGATGCTAAACCACATGAATCAAAATTCTTACAACTTCCTATCTTTGTATCAAAGTGAAATTATCTTACCTTATTTTCCTCATACCAAGGTGAATTTATTGCACCTTCTAACTTGTATCAATATTAGTGAAAAATCTAAAAGAAAAGATTGGGAACAAAAAGCAATGCAAAAGAATAAATGACTCAACAAAATCAGACATCTAGCTTAGATTGTTGACCCCACCATGTCATAAGAGATAATATTCTACATCCTCTTCATCAACTTGTTTATCAGTCCATCTACAAAAAAGGACATTTATTCAAAGCATTAAAACCCTACAAGAAATGCCTATATACAAAGAAATATAATTTGATATTAGAGTTTCTAAGATTTACTATTTTGGAGATAATCTTTTGATCACTTGTACAACATAGAGATTATATAGTAGCCATATAGAGGAATGAGAGCATGGGATGATTTTGGTAGATAGATGGCTTGTATCCAACAAGATCACCTACTTATTGGTCACTATGACTATATCATCATGTAATTTAAGTACATGTGATTGATGAGGTAGTTTGGACTAGTATGGAAAGTGCCATCGATAATACCACTTATGTGCATTCACATCACATTACCATTAGAGCTAGACACCTCTCTCATCCAACAATCACTAAGGTCATTTTGAGTGACTTAAGTAGTAAAGGAGAGAACGATCATCTATTTTTGGATGTGGATGATGTCAATGTTTTATAGGGGTACACCGACTAGTGAAGTTTTTATCCAACAATCATTCCTTTCAAGGATGCCCCTAAAGGGGATCTTGATGCTTAAGGTTTGGATGTGGAGTATAAAATGGAGGAGGACAGGCCAAGGGTAATCACAACATATATTGATGCTCAAAGTGGTGACCAATAAATTAGTAAGTTAAATGAAACATAATAATCTTAGGATGTCCTTTCTATGGAGGTCTTTGTTGCTTTGTGTTGATTCCTTTTAGTGTTAGATCATTCATGTGTGCAAGGATAACAACTACATGAAATTTAAATTTATATAGTATCTTTATCAGCTAGAGTCCATTAGTATTGCATAGACTCCATTCTATCTTGAGGCCTTTGATTCTAGATAAAAACTACTTCATATTATTTTCAAAACCACTAAGAGGGATCATTTGGATATATGACTTTAGTTGTTCACAAGCAATGGTATAAGCGAGAAGTAATTAGAGATAGGAATCTTCTTTTGGTTAGCTACGCATGAAGTTAAAAGACACAAAACCCACAAGAAAATAGAAGATCAAGTGGATTCACTAGAAGAATAATCAGATTACATTCAATGATTTACCTGAAGCAAGGGAGAGTTCAAATCATGTTAAACTACCTTGTTCAAATATGCACTCTTTCAAAGCATATATAACATTTTTTAATTTATGGTATACGTCTAAGTAGTAGATGCTAAACCATATGAATCAAAATTCTTACAACTTCCTATCTTTGTATCAAAGTGAAATTATCTTACCTTATTTTCCTCATACCAAGGTGAATTTATTGCACCTTCTAACTTGTATCAATATTAGTGAAAAATCTAAAAGAAAAGATTGAGAACAAAAAGCAATGCAAAAGAATAAATGACTCAACAAAATCAGACATCTAGCTTTGATGTGATATTGATTTTTCTTTTTTCTTGGTTTTGCACCATGGACGTGAGAGTTTCTTCACCTTATCAGCTGAGTCATAGTAGAGATGATCTCATCCCTATATCTTGAGGGTATAATGTGAGCATCATATAGGTTAAATTAGACTACTAGACACCGCATGGAGACATTTGAGTCAAATACATAGCTTAGAGCTACTTATAACGAGTTTTATGTACAATGAGAGTCATTGGGAAATAGAGCTTGGAACAGTGACAATTAATTAAGATCAAAGACAAACATTTCAACACTTGAATGGATAGACATAGTTGTAATCACGAGCCCTAGTAAGAGAAACACCAGCAAGCAGGGTTTTCTCCAATCTATCATCAACAAGAAATTATGTGTAACAAGCACATAAAGGAACGACTTACAACTAAGGAATAGCCATCAACAATGAGGAATAGGCATCAACTGCTGAGGAACGGCTTACTCCAAGGAGGGTTTTCTGTTTTTCCCAGATTAAGTGGTCTACAACTCTACAAAAATAAAATACAAACTATACAAGTAACTTTCAGCAAAGACTAATCTAAATGTGAAAATCCATTGATAAACTGTAGCCAGAAATGAAAGCGCCACAAATTGTCTATTACACACATGAATCACCACATGTATATTGTGTAAAAGCGCCAGAATTTTGTTCTATTTCACAATCTCACAGCAAGTCTTACCTCCATGCATGTCCATTGCGTAAATGCCCAGATAGTGAAAGCACCAGAAATGCCCTGCACTGTTTGTTGGAAATCTTGTGAAAGCAACCTCGCCCGCCAAAAAGAATTCCTATGAAAATGACCTGCCCACGAAAAAGACCAAAATGAACCTGTCTCTAAACTTTTAGAGGGAGAAATAAGGGCGTTCTCTAAAATTGGAGGAGAAAATTAGGTCTTCGATCAAAGGAGTGGTTCGAACGAAGCCATTCTTTATTTTGATTTTAAAATTTTAAAGAATTTTCATGAGGCGGCAGGGGGTTCATTCGAAGCCCCCCTTCATTAGAAGGGGGGGTGCTTCTAATGAACCCCTTCATTCGAACCACCCAATTAATTTTTTTTTGTGCATTTCTAATTTCTTTTCATTTAAATAATTGTAACCCATTATTGTGGGTTCACCCCATTCAATTAGGGTTAGGTATCTATTAGGGTTAGGGTTAATATTTCCAAGATAAGATTAGGGTTAGGGCTGAACTAAGGGTCATGGTTAGAGTTGGGGATTAATTAGTATTAGGGCTAGGGTTTAATTTGGGTTAAGATCTTCAATTAGCATTATGGTTAGGGTTTAATTTATGTTGAATTAGGGTAAGGGTTATAGAATAAAGTTTGGGGTTAGGGTTAGGGTTGTGGTAAAAATTAAACTAGGATTAGGGCTAGGATTACAATTACTATGAATTAAGATTCAATTACGGTTATGGTTATGGTTCATATTCAACAAGGGTTAAGATATATATCTAGAGTTATGGTTAGGGTTTGTATTCAATTAGTTCATGGTTCAACTAAGGTTACTATTAGGATTCAAATATAGTTAGGGATAAAGTTAATTTAGGGTTAGGGTTAAAGTTAATTTGACGTGCAAATGGTGATAGTTTTTAATGTTGAGAGTCACATAATGGATCAAAAGACCGTTATTTGTAGAGTAGCATGCAACAACTAGTAGGAAACCATTATTTGTAGAGTTAATATTAGGATTCAAATATAGTTAGGGTTAAAGTTAATTTAGGGTTAGGGTTAAAGTTAATTTTACGTGTAGATGGCGGTAGTTTTTTACGTTGAGAGTCACATAATCAATCAAAAGACCATTATTTGTAGAGTAGCATGCAATGACTGGTAGGAAACCACTAGCATTCTGTAACTGAAACACACTATCCTCAATGCCTCCCCTCCTCGGTTACCTATAGCATGCAGGCGTTGCCATGCATCAACTCATAACGAATGTGAGTGGAAGAGCCATGATGATATATCTACCTATGTGCTTTTTAATTCCTCATTTAGTTTTCTCTCTTTAAGATTAGGCAAAGCATGATGTGGAAGAGCTATTCGATTTGGAGCAAATGGAGAATGTGGGGTAGAAAGTGGTGTAAAGGTTTACAGAGTGTGGAACCCAATTTTTTGTTGTAGATTATGCAAATTCTTCTCCTATACCAGATGATTTTTGATGTCCAATCTCACTGGATTTAATGCAAGAGCCTGTTATTGTATCCATAGGGAAAACATTTGATCTGGCATCCATTGCAGAACCAAATATGGAACCAACATATCCATCATTATCACAATGGATTATGCCAGAGATTATTCTTGCTTACAACAAAATGACAAGTTGTTGCAGCTAGACCATGGCAACTCAAATGCTTCTAATATGTTGAATATTTTGACTAATACTATTTTTTAATCTAGCTTCTCTTCCTTTGCTATTTCTATTTAGCTATTAATGCAAAGCTTTTAATGACCAGTCAATGTTTTCTTATTTGTCAATGGATTTCAGATGGAATTTGCACCATGGGTAGGTTTATTGTCACGAAAACTGCCATTTTAGTAGTCAGGTGTTAAATGTATGTGTTTTTCTTTTCTATAATTAGAGTCTTCTAAGATATAGAATATGTGCAGTGTGATCTAAACATATGTAAATTATGAGTAAAGTATGAAGTTTTAGTTTAGTTCAATTTATAGTTTCTTTGTTTCTTTCCTTTTTTATTTAATACTTTAAAATCTTAAAAAGATAAGTGTCTTGAAGCAAGCAATCTCTTCACTCTTGTTTATAGCTGGAAAATCCTAGGATCTAATCCATTGTTTGTCACAACCAAAAAAAATGCATTTTCACTATGGTCTGCAATCAATTTCAAACTCTCCAAGAAGATTAACCAATCTACTAGCTCTTGTAAACAATTTAAACAACCTCCCATAATTTTTTTTCTATCAATAAAGTCATTATCTTGATACTCCATTAATCATATTCTTGTCTATTGAATTATGAAATGAGAAGAAAGTTAACATTTTAAATAATCAATTGTTAGAGACATCTACAACAGTAACTTCAACCCAAAAAATCCAAAAACTTCTCAAAATGCTTTACTAACACCTTTGTTCTTTAAAACCAGGAAAAATCTTATGTGCAACAATAAAAACCTAAGAATGAATTCATAAGTGAAATCTACAAATAAGCATGTTACTTGCAGCAAATAATAATTGACATAAAATTGATTTAATGCTAAGATTAAAAACTACATTAACAGGCCAAAAAAAAAAACCTACATTAACAGTTTAGTATTTGGCATTCAATACATTATAAATAGTGAGCAATATGGAGCCATTATATAGAGTCCAAAATAGATCTAAAAGACTACAAAAATTAGGAAAAAAAAGTGTGCTACTGATTTATTCCTCTAAACAATAATAAAAGGCACCCAAAGCAACAATGAAATGGTGTTGGAAGTACTGTTAAAAAAACAACTAACTACAACTAAAAATGAAAATAGAAACCTAAAAAAAAAATGCAAAACTGCTGGAATATATGGCTCTTCAAATTAGGAACAAATCTAAGAAAAACTAGACGTTTGCAATTGCAATGCAAAATTCCAACACCCTATTGTTTTTTGTTATGTTATATTATAAAGGAATGAAAAGCAATTGTTTGTTTTAAAGATTCTAAAAAAATTGATGTATTTAAAATTTAAGAAATTGAAAATTAAATAAAAAAGAAATATTCTAAATTTATTATTGTGTATTCTTATGTGTATTTAAATTAATATATTTAAAACATAAAAAATGTAATATTTTAAAAAAATTGAAAATATTTCAAAAAGGAAAAATCATTAATATTTTATTTTATTCAAAATTAATATATATCTATAAAGAAATATTATAAATTTAAGATTTTACTATCATAAAAATATATTGTATATTTTTTTAAATTTCAAAATAAACCATATTCAACAATAGTTTTCTACCCCTTACTACCCAGAAGGTAATAATCAAGCTAACGATACCAATAAGACTATTAAGTTAAATAAAAATATATAAAAACATTGATAAGAATGTTACTAACTAGCATACACAAATTGTTTGCATTATGGGCTTATCATATCATATTTTTACACTCCCGCCAGGTACACACCTTATTCATTGGTTTATTGTACTAAAGTCATTATGCCCCTTGAGTTAGAAGTTACTTCATTGTACATTTCTCTTTCTGACATTATTAATAATACTACATATAGAGAACACAAGTTATAAATAAATATTATAAACTTAAGGTTTAACTAAAGATTTAATGGTACAAAAATATAGCAACGTAAATATATAGTCTAATATAAAGATCTTTCATAATAACTGCACATCTAAAATCAATTTAAAATTACAAAATTAAATACAAATAAAATATAAGAAAATTATTATTACATAAAAAAAAAGTTTTTTAAAATAATATATTTAAAACTAGCTTATCTGTCTTTAAAAAATTAATGTAATTAAGAATTACATTTACAATTAACTTTATCATATAATTTAAAATAATTCATATAACATTATTATCATTTAGAATTAGGTTATGCTTATGATTAGGATTAAATTAGGGTTAGCATTCAATGAGAATTCTAAGATAAAGCTTGGAGTTAGGGTTTAGGTGACTAAGGTTAGATTAAGGTGACAATTAGGTTTAGGGCTAACAAAAAATTAGGATTAGGGTTGAATTAAGGATAGGGTTAGGGTTAGGGATCAATTAGGATTCCATTAGGGTTGAGCTTAGGGTAGGGTTAGGGTTTAATTAGGGTTAAGATTATAGTTAGGGTTATAGGATAAAGCTTGGGGTAAAGGTTAGAGTTAGGATTAGGATTAGAATTAGGATTATAACTCAAGTAGAGTTAGAGTTAGGCATAATTAGGGTTTGGGATAGAATTAATGTTAGGTTAGGGTAAGGGGTCACCTAGGGTTAGGTTTTAATTATGGTTAGGGTTAGGTTTCAATTAGTAATATAGTTATAATTAAGATTGCTATTAGAATTATGTTTAGTGTTAGAGTTAGAATTATGAATAGAGTAAGAATTAGAGTTAGTGTTAGAATTCAATTACATTTAGATTTAGGTTTAAGTTGGGATTAGAATTCAATTAGGCTTAGGGTTAAACTAGGGTTAGTATTAGGATTCAATTATAATTAGGATTAATTAGTGTTAGGGTCTGGATTTAATTAGGGCGGGTTAGGGTTCGATTGATGTTCAATTATAGTTAGTGTTAAAGTAAGGTTAGGGTTAGGGTTCATTTAGGCTTGACTGTAGGGTTTAATTAGGATTATAGTTAGAATTTAGGTTAGGGTTAGTGTTTAGGTTCAATTAGGGTTGAGATTCAATGGGTTAGGATTAGGGATCTGGTTCAATTCGGTTTGATATTCAACAAGATTAGGGTTATGGTTAGGGTTAGGATTCTAACATAGATCCTCGGGTTAGGGTTTGCATTCAATTAGGGTTAGGTATCTATTAGGTTTAGGGTTAAGGTTTCCAAGATAAGATTAGGGTTAGGGCTGAATTAAGGGTCATAGTTAGGGTTGGGGATTAATTAGTATTAGGGCTAGGGTTTAATTTGGGTTAAGATCTTCAATTAGCATTAGGGTTAAGGTTTAATTGATGTTCAATTAGGGTAAGGGTTATAGAATAAAGTTTGGGGTTAGGGTTAGGGTTGTGATCAAAATTAAACTAGGATTAGGGTTAGGATTACAATTACTATGAATTAAGATTCCATTAGGGTTATGGTTATGGTTCGTATTCAACTAGGGTTAAGATATACATCTAGAGTTATGGTTAGGGTTCGTATTCAATTAGTTCAAGGTTCAACTAAGGTTATTATTAGGATTCAAATATAGTTAGGGTTAAAGTTAATTTAGGGTTAGGGTTTAATTAGGGTTAAGGTTAGGGTTTAATTATTAGGGTAACAATTATAATTAATATTAGGGTTAGTGTTAGGTTTAATTAGGGCTGAACTTCAATAATTTAGGGTTACCATTAGGGATCTATTTCAATTATGTTTGAATTTTAATAGGATTAGGGTTTACGTTTGATTAGGGTTGGAGTTAGTGTTATATTTATATTAAGGTTAGAGTTAGGAGTTATAACTTAAGATTAGGGTCAGAGTTGGAGTAAGATTTAGGTTTAAGGTTGGGGATTAATTACTATTAGGGTTAGGGTTTAATAAGCATTAAGATTCAATTATGGTTACATTCAATTGATGTTCAATTAGGGTTAGGATTCTATAATAAATTTTTGTGTTATGATTAGGGTTAGGTTTAAAATTGCAATAAGGGTTAAGATTAAATTAAAATTTAATTAGTGTTATGATTAGGGTAACTTATATCCAATTAGAGTAATGTTTGAACTCGTGTTAGGATTAACATTCAATTATATTTAGATTTATAGTTAGGTTAGGGGTAGGGTTCAATTAGGGTTAGGGATAGGTTTTCTTTAGGGTTACAATTAGAATTAAGGTTTTTATTAGAATTATGATTATGAATAGGGTTAAGGTTTGTGTTAAGAGAGTCCACTACAAATGTTTCCTTTGTAATAATATTTATTCATCATCAATAGAATAAAATATGCTCCATATCCAACTATTAGAGATAGAATGCAATGCCCCTCCGTTTGCCTTGTCTGGATAGCTTCTTGGATTTCATCTAGACTTTATGAGGTGTTTTTATCTTGACTTTATGTTACTGTTTGATAAACTTTATGACATTGTTGGTTGTTACTTGGACATGGTGATAATTCGATGAGTTGATGTTGTGACTGATTATTGTTTATAACATGCTTTCAGATTAGCATAGTTATTATTTGAGTAATATTGATGTATGCTTATTTATTGATTATTGATATTTTAATTTTGTCAGTATTGGTGTGACTATATTGGTGAAGGGGATGGTATTGCATCACTCGCTTGCGAGTGCCCTGTGATTTCCGTGATTCTCTCTTCATGATGTGTATTAATTATTATCTAGATACATGTACGACATTTGCTTTGTTTGTAGGTTTGTAGGTATAGGACAACTTCACCTGGTTTCACAGGTCTGAGCGTGTCCACTACTCAATAGTAATGTTGATTGAGAGATAGTAATGGGTTAACCTTGTCAAACCTTTACCCTAGTACAGTGTGTCGTCAGTTCGTATTTTGGTCGTATTCTTTATCCATGGTGGTCTTGGTATTTTATTTATCGTGCAAATTTAAATTGTAAGGATTAAATTATATGTTGTGATTAAGTATTTAATTAATATGGAGACTTTATAATAAATAAATAAATTTATTTAATTTAAGTTATTATAAAGTAATTTTAATTATTAGATTAAATGTGGATTTAAATAAATAAGTGATTTAAATGTGATTTGAATTAAATAAATTGTTTTTAATTTTAAATGCATATATTAGGAAAAGATCTTAGAAATATTTTGGTTGTTAAAGAAAAAAATATTTGTTGTGTTAACTGGAAGTTAGAAGGTTTTGTTTTCTAATTGTGTTAAAATTGATTTCCGGGGAGATTGATTAAAAATTGTGAGAAAAAGAGGAAGTTGTTTCACGGGAAAAAAAGGGAGAGGTTTTTGGAAATGGTAGAATTGTTTTGAAGTTTGAGGAAATTGTGAATCTTAGAAGCTCTCTAATAAATTTAGGAATCTAGTTTGTTGTATTCTTGGTTGTGGTTATTTTCTATTCTCTCAGAAGTGATAATTTTTCTGGAGGAAGCTTTGGAAAAGTTGGAGATTAAAGGGAAGCTCAACATCAAAATTCGAATCAACAATTCTTCTGGAACATGTTCTTTATTTTTTTGTGAATTTACTTTGGAAAGGTTATTTAATAATTATTGTATTGCAAATTGGAAAGGTTTTCTGTAGAAGAGGATTTATTTTATTGTAGAAGTTTTTTGTTTTAAAAGATTGTCGTGAATGTTTACAGCCTCTGTAGAATATATTGTAGATCCTCTATTACAATTGAATTTTGAAAATGGATTTACTCTGAAGGAAATTATAGTTAGATTGTAGAATCTCTGTTGAAATTTATATCTTCTCTATAGAAAATGGTAAATTTGTGGGAATTGAATTTCTCCTCTATAAAAAATTTGTTGAAAACTTCTATGTAGAAAATTGTTGAAACCTTTTTTAGGGAATTGATTTTAAACAATAGAAAATTCAAAAGTAGGATTGAAAATAAAATCTTCTAATAAATTTGAGGAAATTGAGATCCTCTCGTAGATTTGTGAAAATTGGAAACCTTTGGTTAATTTGTAAATCTTTTCTTGTTTTGTGAATAACTTCTTTTGTAAAAAAAAATAGCACAGAGAGAGAGTCACTAAATTAATCATAACTAAAAATTTATGAATTAGGTATGGCTAATTTTTTTATATGTTTTAAAAGACTTGGTGGCGCACCTTCAGTAAAAATTTCAGAGAAACTCAAATCCAAAAACAAAAGTTATTAAAGTTGCAACAGAGTGGTTTTATGTTTAGTATTGTTTGAAAATTGTAAATTAATATATATATGTAATTAATTTTATATTTTGAATATTATAAATTATTTTGAAATAATTAAATAATATATTTAAATATATATTTATTTAATTGGTTATTTTGTTATTATAAATGCATGCAAATGCATAAGTGGTTATTTTAAAATGAATATTATATTGTTAGTTAGTGCATGCAAAACACCAATAGATGTTTTATAATAAAATAATTTTATTAGAAAGATTGAAATTTTTATTTATGTGTTTGTGAAATTTGAGTTAGCAAATAGTTTTAATTTCTTTATGGGTTGTAAACGAAAGTATATATTTTAATATAAGCATGCAAATGCATGGACTAATATATCTTAAAATAAAATGACTTAAGAGAGAAAGTTAATTTATATTTAAATAGATATTGTGTTATTAAAATGTTTAATGTACAAGTAGAATATTTTATAATGCAATGATTGTAATAGGGAAATTGATTTTATTATTATTATATGAAACTATGGAATTAGAGTTAATTCAATAGTTTTATTTTATTTCCTTATTATTGCAAATGAAATTATATTTACTATGAATAATTGCATGGGATGAGATATTGATTCAATTTGGATTTAGGAAATCCGAATATTATATTATTTAAGTGTTTGAATTGTTTTAAGTTGTGTTCTTTTTTGTTCACGTTTGTGAGAAACTTGAGTTGAATATTATGAGTAATTGTTAAACTGAAAGTTAAACAATTGGTTTAATTTGTTGTTGATTTATTGGATATGAGAAATCCTAATGATTATTTATTTAATTTTTTGAGTGGCTTATTGTAATTGTGTATTCTATAGTAATTGTGTATTGGGAATTGGAAATATTTGTTGTCAAGAAAATGTAAGTCCTCTAGAGATTGTTAAATTGTGAAAGGGTTGTTGTATCTTTTGTTCACCCTTTGAGATTTCCTTCAGTAGTGCACATATTTGGGATTCAGTATTTGACATCCATAGGGATGTGACTTAGTATGAACACCTAGTTACTATGAATGGGTTGTGTGATTTAATTTGAGCACCCAGTTACTACGAACGAGATGTGTTGTTTTTTGCAGAATGATTGATATTTGTTATCGTATTTTGTGCACCTTATCTACCCTTGGGTTGCAGTATATGTTTTTGTGTTGTTGATTGGGGAGTGGCTTTCAACGAGTGTCGGGACACAAAGGGGTCCCAAGATAACTCGTGTGAAAGTCAGTTTAATCAATAAAAATTAAATAACCTATTTTAGGGGAAATAGTAGCTTAATACATTTAATTTGATAATTTAGCCTTGCTCATTGGATTAAGAGCTTGTGTGAGACTTGAAATGAGTCAGGAAGGCCTGGAATGATAAGATTGTTATTTTTGTCTTCTCGAAAGATAATCGATTATGCACTGGTGTGCATGTGGAGCTGAATTTCATGAGAGGTTACTAGGATAACCCAAGATGGGGGCTGGGACCTAGGAAAATCTCCTTAGGATAACCAATGCAACCTTTGTGATGACACTCCTCGTATGACAACAGTCAGTTTGTATTGTACAATGGATGTATTTGATTCAGTTGTTTTTGAAGCAATGTAACCTTATGTTTTGTATTTATTGGTACAGTATTGTTATGTGTTTACTAGTACAGTGTTATTTTGTACATTACTTGTGTCTAGAGGTAGTAGGTTTGTCTTGGTTATCTTGTACTATCTCCTAGCACAATATCTCTATTACAATCATTGCAATATAAAATATTCTACTTGTACATTAAATATTTTAATAACACAATATCTATTTAAATATAAAACAACTTTCTCTCTTAAGTCATTTTATTTTAAGATATACTAGCCCATGCATTTGCATGCTTATATTAAAATATATACTTTCGTTTACAAACCATAAAAAAATTAAAACTAGTTGTTAACTCAAATTTCACAAACACATATAAATAAAAATCTTAATCTTTCTAATAAAATCATTTTATTATAAAACATCTATTGGTGCTTTGGATGCACTAACTAACAATATAATATTCATTTTAAAATAACCACTTATGCATTTGCATGCATTTATAATAACAAAATAACCAATTAAATAAATATATATTTAAATATATTATTTAATTATTTCAAAATAGTTTATAATATTCAAAATATAAAATTAATTACATATATATATTAATTTACAATTTTTAAACAATACTAAATATAAAACCACTTTGTTGCGACTTTAATAACTTTTATTTTCGGATCTGGGTTTCTCTGAAATTTTTACTAAATGTGTGTCACCAAGTCTTTTAAAACATATATAAAAAAATCAGCCATACCCAATTCGCAAATTTTTAGTTATGATTAATTTAGTGGCTCTCTCTTTGTCATTTTTTTTACAAAGGAAATTATTCACAAAACAGGAAAATATTTACAAATTAACCAGAGGTTTCCAATTTTCACAAATCTACTAGAGGATTTCAATTTCCTCAAATTTATCAGAAGATTTAATTTTCAATCTTACAAAGGTTTTCTAATTTCTCTATTATTTTATTTTGAATTTTCTATTGTTTAAAATCAATTCCCTACAAAAGGTTTCAACAATTTTCTACACATAAGTTTTCAACAAATTTTTTACAGAGGAGAAATTCAATTCCCACAAATTTACCATTTTCTACAGAGAATATTTAAATTTCAATAGAGATTCTACAATTTACAATTTAACTATAATTTCCTTTAGGGTAAATCCATTTCTAAAATTCAATTGTAACAAAAGATCTACAATATATTCTACAGAGGCTATAAACATTCAGGACAATATTTTAAAACAAAAAAACTTCTACAATAAAATAAATCCTCTTCTACAGAAAACATTTCCAATTTGCAATATAATAATAATTAAATAACCTTTTCAATTGAAATTCACAAAACCATAAAGAACTTGTTTCAGAAGAATTGTTGATTCGAAGTTTGATGCCGAGCTTCCCTTTAATCTCCAACGTTGCCAAAACTTTCTACAGAAGAATTGTCACTTCTGAGAGAATAGAAAATAACCACAGCCAAAAATACAACAAACTAGATTCCTAAATTTATCAGAGAGCTTCTAAAATTCACAATTTCCTCAAGCCTCAAAACAATTCTACCATTTCCAAAACCTCTCAATTTTTTTCCTGTGAAACAACTTCCTCTTTTTCTCACAATTTTCAATCAATCTCTCCGGAAATCAATTTTAAGACAATTAGAAAACAAAACCTTCTAACTTCCAGTTAACACAACAAATATATTGTTCTTTAACAACTAAGATATTTCTAGGATTTTTTCCTAATATATGCATTTAAAATTAAAACCAATTTATTTAATTCAAATCACATTTAAATCACTTATTTATTTAAATCCACATTTAATCTAATAATTAAAATTACTTTATAATAACATAAATTAAATAAATAAATTTATTTATTATAAAGTCTCCATATTAATTAAATACTTAATCACAACATATAATTTAATCCTTACAATTTAAATTTGCATGATAAATAAAATACCAAGACTAACATGGATAAATAATACGACCAAAATACCAACTGATGACACACTGTACTAGGGTGACTAGGTTAACCCGTTACTATCTCCCAATCAACATTATTGTTGAGTAGTGGACACACTTAGACTTGTGAAACTAGGTGAAACCGTTGTTCTGTATCTGCAAACCTACAAACAAAGTAAATGTCGTACATGTATCCAAATAATAATTCATACACACCATGAAGAGAGAATCGTGGAAATCATAGGGCACTCGCAGGCGATTGATGCAATACCATCCCCTTCACCAATATAGTCACATCAAGACTGACGAAATTAAAACATCAATAATCAATAAATAAGCATACATCAATATTAACTCAAATAACAACTATGCTAATCTGAAAGCATGTTATAAACAATAATTAGTCACAACATCAACTCATCAAAATATCACCATGTCCAAGTAACATCCAATAGTGTCAGAAAGTTTATCAAACAATAATATAAAGTCAAGATAAACCACCTCATAAAGTCTAGATGAAATCTAAAAAGCTATCCAGACAAGGCAAACAGAGGGGCATTACGTAGAACTAGGGTTGGGCTTAGGATTAGTTGGGGTTAGGTTAGAGATAGGGAAAATATTAGGGTTAGGGTTAGGGTTAGAGATAGAATTGGGATTAGGATTAAGGGTATGTGTAGGATCATGATGAGCCAAAAAGTGGCGATATTATGGGTATGTGGCTGATGACATTTTTTTTACCCAAAATTGATGAAATGAAAAGGGTTTTTAAAGGATATTCTCAGCTTTCCACCAATATAAATTATGTTTTAATTTGAATTAAATAAATAATTATTATTCATTTTCTATTTGAATTACAACTAAAGTCTTGATTGATAGGTTGATTGAAAAATATCTATAACTTTCAAAGCAGAATCACATTTTTGAATCTAAAACATGCATCACATTCTATATTTAGCATACTATAGGATTAAAAAAATGAATTTCATGAAGTTTTGACCAAGTTAAGGTGGTAGGACATCGATTTTTATATATTTTAAAATTTGTAAAAAAATTCATAATTAATTATTTACTTGGAAAAAAATTAGAAAAAATATGCATCACATCTGGACATGAGTCCTCTACTTATATCTAAAATCTTATAAAAAAATATTATCATTTTATTGTGGTTAGGGTGGGCAGGACACCTACTTCTTATTTTCCCTAAAATTTAAGTACTCTTGCATTGAAATTTCAAATTTTCACCAAATAGATTGTTTAAAAAAAAAACCTAGTAGTTTAAAAACTACATTCAATTTGTTACAAATTCTATTCTTACATATTTTTGAAATAATATAGATAACTTATTCAAAATTTTATGTCAAGTTGCCTAACTCTGATTTTTTTGAATTTTTTGCCAGTTAAGGGCCTGTTTTTTCCATGATGATCCTGCACATACCTTTGAGGGTTTTGTGAGGGGAGAAATGTCTTTCAAAGTTAGGGCTATAGTTCAATTAGAGTTAGGGTTATGGAAAAATTAGGGTTAGGGTTCAAATACACTTAAAATAGTTTAATTAGGATTAAGGTTAGGGTTAGGATTATGATGGAGCCAACATTAAATTAATTAAGGTTAGGGTTAGGATTGGGATTAGGGTTATGGTTAGAATATAATTAGGATTAAGGTTGGGTTAGAATTAGGATTAAGGTTAGGGTTAGGGTTAAAGATAGGTTCAAGATTAGGGTTAGGGTTAGGGATAAAATTAGGATTAGGGTTAGGGTTTGAGTAAGGATTAAGGTTAGGGTTAGAGATAGGGTCAGTATAAGGGTTAAGATTAGCGATCAAATTAGGATTAGGGTTTTGTTTAGGGTTAGAGACAGGGTTAGGATTAGGGTTAGGGTTTGTATTAGGATTAGGCTTAGGGTTGAAGTTTTTGTTATGATTGGGTTTAGGGTTAGGGTTTTGGTTAGAGATAAAGTGAAGATTAGGGTTCTAGGTTACAATTAGAGATAAAATTAGGGTTAGGGTTAGGATTAGTTGGGGTTAGGTTAGAGATAGGGTCAATATTATGGTAAGGGTTAGGGTTAGAGATAGAATTAGGATTAGGATTGAGGTTTGTGTGGGGGGAGCAATGTCTTTCAAAGTTAGGGCTAGAGTTCAATTATAGTTAGGGTTATGGAACAATTAGGGTTAGGGTTCAAATAGATTTAAGATGGTTTAATTAGGGTTAGGATTATGATGGATCCATCATTAAATTAATTAGGGTTAGGGTTAGGATTGGGATTAGGGTTATGGTTAGAGATATAGTTAGGATTAGGGTTGGGTTAGCATTAGGATTAGGGTTAGGGATAAAATTAGGATTAGGGTTAGGGTTTGAGTAAGGATTAGGGTTAGGGTTAGAGATAGGGTTAGGATTAGGGAATCTATTTTTTAATCAATTAATAATTCAAATATTTCCCCTAATTCAACCCTAACCCTAACTCAAAGGTTTTTCCCTAATTGAACCCTATTTTAACCTTTACCCTAGCTCTAATTAAACTTGAACCTCAACCCTAATAAAAGTTTGAACCTAACCATGTTTGACCCCTAACCATAACTTATATTAAATTTTTATATTAAATATATTAAAATATTATTATTTATCTAATAATATAATAAAATAATATTGTATAATTATATATTAATTCATGTTATGTGTTGTGCCACGTCTGCTACTAGCTTATCTATCTTAATATATTAATCTATATATTATACGTTGAGAGATATCATTTTTGAGGCATTTTTTTTTCTTTTTTTCCTTTTTGAATTTAAAAAATACGCCTCGAAAATGATATCTCTTGGCATGTAATATATAGATTAATATATTAAGATAGATAAGCTAATTATAACCTCTTGCCTACTCGGCAGGCAGTGCAAAACATATAAGCTATTTAAACAATATGAATAGCTATCCTTGTATCGTGAATATCTAAACTAAAGGATTATTTTATAACTTAGCCCGTCAAATGGGCTAGACTACTTTTTTACTAGATCCCAAGAATCTTTGATGTAAAAACAGGTGCAGACCCTATTAGTTGTTATCAAATGCTCCTATCATCACAAGGAGTACTCTTTCCACATTTATCCACAACTTCTAGTAGAATAGAGATTGAAATATAATCCAACCTATTAAGAAAGATTAATGAGAAATCATTCTATTTTTCATTCATTACAAGATGTTTGGTAACAAGCTTACGATGGATTCCTATTTGGCTTAAGCATATAAGATTATCATATATTTATTACAAAATATTTAATATTTGAGAATCCATCACTAAAATTTGGAGTCTACTCATATTCAAGAATTTCAACTTGTGTTCTCTATGCTTGATAAAAAAATATTAAGAAACATTTGCTAAATGTTTAAGCAACGATTTGTGCATCTTAAATTCTTGCAAGTAAAGAAACACATATGTTTCAGAACAAAATCTCATAGAGGGCCTTTATATTGCGTTGGAATCTAAGCCAAAAGAGTGATTATATGCCACATCTACAAGAACTTTCTTAAATAAGGTTTTCCTTGACAAACCTACCATTGCAATTAAATGAAAAAAAGAAGCAAGAGACATGCAAGAAGGCCGAGAATCCCCATTTTGAGAGTTGGTACAAAATCCTAGCCTTTAGTGTTCATGCCTTTCTTGATTTGTAGCTATTGGTGGACTCATTTAGACAATATTTACAAAGGATTCTATCTTTGTTTACCAAATACTCAAATAGAAGTTTATGATGTCACTAGGAGGATTCCACTATAGAGTTTCAATATGCTTAAAATATACTATTATGGTTATCTAAGGATCTGCTTATTTCTATGTCGTCTCTGTTTACTTTCCTCATTCTCTTGCTACATAAATGTTACTGACTATCAATCGTTTCCTTCCTTTGCACATTTTGTAGAGATCAAGTTAGAAAGAGGGTCATATGAGTAATGCTTGAGGCATGTATCAAGCAGTCTAATGAAGAAAACAAGCAAAATGTTCAAGACAAATGGGAAAGTAACCATTTCCTTAAATCGATGAAGGAGAGAAAACAAGACTTACCTAGATCAAATAAATAATAAGTGAATACCCTAAGCATGTTTATGGGAAAACCTATTAGCTCGTGTAACATCCCGCTACTCAACCTTGAAGGATAAGAGCCAAAAGAAGACAAGATAAAAAATTTTTATAACATAAAGAATAAATTTCACAAAAAATAGTTTACAATATAATAAATCAACAACATACATGGCCAAGCATGGCCAAACACAATCCAAAGGAGAGGACTAATCCACCCTCCAGAGAAAAATCCAAACAGGAGCAAACATAATAACTCCAGAAACTATGCTCCAGAACTTCCTGCTACGGAACTTCCAGCTACGGAACTTCCTGCTCTAGAACTTCCTTCTCTGGAACTTCCAACTACAAAACTTCCTACTCTGGAACTTCTAGCTATGAAACTTCCTGCACCGATGCTCCAAAATTTCCTGCAGCTCTAGAACTTCTTGTTCTGGTTCTCCAAAACTTTGTAGCAGTGACACAAAAGAGCAAACAGAAGGCAACGATGTGCCAAAACTTTTGCAGACTAAAACATGAAGGAAAAAAACAACCAAGATCTAATTTTTTGAATGGAAAATATTGAAGAAAAAACCATTATGATCATCATAATACAAGCGAGTTCGATACCAACATCGGAACTCGTAAACCAAATATAAACATCGCATTTCTTCTCATTAATCTATATGATTACATTTTAACTCTCAAGCGAGTACACTATACATAAAGGAATATACAAAAATAAAAAGGCATAGCCATAAATAAGAAACATCATCTGATAAAGCTCGTACAAGGGAGGACACCTCCAATTGATGCTCCAATAACCTGTACACCGGTCCCCAATGGCGGTGGCAATGCCTCTCTACCATGTGGACTCAAAAGAGGCCACCCCACCATGCTCATAGGTAGTCACAAGGCCCAAGTAGAAATGACAAGGAAAAAGTTACATAAGGACAACACTCACATCAGGCACCAAGAAAACATGGAATACAATGCATTAAGGCCAATATCACAACATGAGATGCTCATACAATGAAATGTTGGGTACTAGTCATGACTACTAAGATATAGGGTACAAGAGTGCTAATTGGATGGAATGTCATCATGTGTGCTCGAAGGGATGGCACCACATGGAACTAGGTACACCTCTCCTACAGACGAGGAGACTCAATCATGCCCGCATCAACGCCCTACAAATGGATAGGCCTTCTCGTTTAACAAAATGAGGAATCCATTAAAAAAGTGAAACAGAAGAAAAACCACAAAATCCATCATAGAAACCCTTTAAAATAGCCAAACCAAAAATTGTTGTTAAATCATTTAAAACAACTGAAATCCACAATGAATTAGAACGCGTAAAGATATCATAAAAAAATAAAAAGGTGCCCGGATTAAAATTCTAATCTTGACCCAATTCATATTTTGGCGTTTCAAGTTGGACTTTGCCTTTGATTTTTGAGTTTAGAACCGAAAATGAGGTGTTGTTTTCAAAATGTCATTTTGCCAAGTTGGGCAAGAAAAACATGAAAATATGAAGTTTCCCGAACTAAAAATTGGACAATGACCCATTTGAAATATGGGCGTTTCTACAAGGAATCTAACTTTATTTTGCATTTATATCAAATAGTTAAAGAGCAGCATCAAAAAATGTCATTTAACAAGAAGACACAAATTTGGGCAAAAATGAAAGTGCCCAGAATTAAAATCTGCCAAAGACCCAGTTGAGATCTTGGCATTTCTACATAAAATCCACCCTTAAAATTAATTTTTAGCAAGGAGATAATAAGCAGCAAGGAAAAACACATTTTTACAAATTGGGCAAAAATGAAGAATAAGAAAGAACCATAAATCAGATTTTGTTCAACAGGCCATTTCATATTTGTTGGAAATGAACAAAAATCTGTCATGCAAAATACTACAGGGCAGCAAAATGAATTTAAAACATCCATCATTCAAACCTTCAAGCAATACAAAAATGAAATAGAGGAGTTCCTCCAATTTTTCATACAATAAAAATAACCTAGATCAGAAAAATCCCAACCATTCAAGAAACATGAGAAAATGCCCAATTACCAGCCATACAAGATTGAAGGATAATAGAAGAATACGTCAATTTGCTCCAAAACAAAATGAGGGAATGCTCTAACTGAAAAACATGAATGGGTTCCAAACTGGGACAGCAAGGAGGAAATGGCATGTTGAATCCAACAAACAAATTCCCACAAATTTATTTTCCATATTTCTTCCAAAAAATCTGTTGCCCCATTCATGGGGGTTTTCTTCTCCTTCCAAAAGATAATAATCCTCCCCCAAAACAAAACAAAATGAATATCCCTCAAAGACAAGGCTACCCATTTCTTTTAACTAACTCCTCAACACCATAAAAAAAAATGAAATAAAACATTTTATTAGGCAAACTATTAATCCACTCCCAAGAAATTAATTAAAATCACCAAAAATACCAAAATTCTCTACTCATAAAATAATAATTTAAATCCAATCGTTAAAATACACAAGGCTCCCCAAATAAATTTAAATAAGACTATAAGAGCTTGCAAAAAGGATTAATAAAATCATTTAAAATTTCTGAATGAAATATATCATTCTCTCGAATGATCAATAAAAATCATTTAAAATATAATATTTAAAATCTCATGGATAAAACCGTCCAAATCTCAAATCAATTAATTAGAATGAAATACCATATATGAAACCACAAAAAGATGCCAATGAAAACATATCATAACATTGACAACCAAAATATATGGCCACATAACAGATTCACGAAAACCAAGACAAAATACCTTAGCAAGACATACTAGTAAACCACATACCACAGAAAGGTGCACTAGAACATACGGCTGAAAGGTGCTCCGGAAGTTACCATTAGGTAACCGGATGGTAAGACATCAACAAGGAAACCACTGCCCTAACAGGGTACAATGGGCTAGGGTAGGGGACATTTGGCCTGTGACTACCTCTAGTAACCACCATCAGGGAATAGGAGTATGCTCAGGCCTATGGATCTAGGCGGAGTCAATACTCAATACCTGCATCACTTTCAATTACACGTCAAAGCACATGTGCATATACATATAGTCCAAAGCAACAACAATCATCAGGAAGGGAGTCATGATATCGTAAGCCTCTCAAATATGAGTGTTACGACATCATCCCTTTCCTATCCATAATCATACATAAGCAATGATAACAATTTATAAACATATAAGCATGTAATGTAGAATAATAGCTAAACATGATAACCTTTCATATAACCATCAATGTCTAATCTTATTATAACAACATTTAACAGTTAGAATACCAAATCAAAATCAAATGCTATCTTACCAGCCCGAAGTTTAGAGAGGTGTTATATCCTCCCTCCCTAAGATTTGAGTTACTCCTAAAAGTCATGTAAACTCAATATACAACCATGTCACACATTAGTACTCAAAATATAATAATCAACATTAAACGATTGTACTTCATTCCAATGATAAGAAATATAATATACATCATTCATCACTAAATGAAATAAAGAGGACATCCATTTAAAATTCACCTTTCTAAGAATCATTACCAATATAATAACATATTCCTTACTTATAAGGTCTCAACATGAAGCAAAATAACATAGTTAATCTTGTTCACATCACATGTGTCACAATTCTCAAAATAAGCATTTAATTTAACATCCACATTCATTCAAGAATACATTAATTTCCACTAAGAATAGGGTAAAGAAGATGCACAAGCACTCAATTCTTTCCAAAACACCATTGTTTGCAACAATATTTGTTTTCTACACACTTCCAATCTCACCAATTAGAACATACTTGGCATTATTTTCAACAAAATATAACAATTTACACTTTCTAAAGCACAATAAGCCAACTTTTGAACTTTTCATATGAAACCATATCCAAGATGAAACATGATTTTATACATACATACATACTTACATCACTAGGAATCACATCACAAGGCTACACAAGGGTCCATCTGGACACCGATAAGCAACATACTAATCCATGATACATAAACCATGAGCCAAGAGCCAATATCCATCTCATATAATCCAAACCTCACACTCAGTGGTTTGATGGTGTTAGGTCACACACACACGGTGAGACCATCCAAACAAGACCACAATGACCTATCTCTTGTTGAATAAGGTGGTTAGCCTCCAAGAGATAGTCATCACACATAGGTGGGTAGTGGGTCCTAGCTGCGTAACAACCTCACATACCCCCATCCTCAAGGTTCCCTTTGTCTACTTCCTTGTATACACTCAATCGAGTCTGGCTCTCCCGTTCTCGATGATGAATCACATTACAACACAAGACCAACATTTGAAAACAAAAAATAGAAAACTAGTTTAGCCACCAAAGATCATAAATAATTATCAAATAAAGATTCAATTTCAGCAATAAGGCAAGAAATGCACACAATTTCAACACTAAATCATATGTAACCACGAGGGCTAGGAGTAAAGAAATTTCACAATTTGTGGCTAAACCATCATAAACAAGATAAATCAATTTTTTCCGGTCCTCAAAGTCAAAATAAAATCCATCAATAACCAAAAGAAGATTCACAATCTCCAAAATGGCACAATACATAACTATGTGACTAAACTAGCCACCAAACAAGGAAGGAGGGAACAACATCTGACTATCGCAATAGCCCCTCATGCGTGGTGGAGTGAACACACCAACCACATGGCATGAAGTGTACTCCTTGGCTACACCTCACATCATGTCGTCATGCGGCATGGACTTGCCAAGTGGCCCACACACTGCTTGGCTATCTGCATGGAATGTGCACCTCGGCCACATTCCACATCGTGTCTCGGCGCGACATGGTCATATGCTAGCCAAAGAAGGCACGTACTGGTCGAACACCGCATGGCAGTGTGTCTGTGGCTTTGAGGAAGTAGGCACGCGCATAACATACCCCGCATATCGATACCTCATGGAAAGGGCACACACAAGTACTCACCATAGCCTGAGGTATACATGGCTAGGACATACCCATATGCCAACCGACCCAGAAACTGTCAAGAGCAAACATGAGTGTCCCTCTACAAGTGTATGAGGTCCCATTACGCTCATCACACAAGTAGGCTACCATAACACAATCTCATAGTGCACCTTCACACATCTAAGCACGTGGCATCATCACCAACACTATGTTGGAACATCAGTGTGGTGTGGCATCATATCTATGGCATCATGGTAGAACACATGCAGATATGGAATTAATAGTGCATAAATGAGTATATAAATATGGGGCTACTCGAGTCTCACCTCTCACGTGGACGAGGTCGACTCACTAATGCCAGCTCAACGTCCCTACAGACGGCTAGACAATACTAACTAACCAATGTTGTTGTACAAAAAACTGTGGGGATTAGGCTAGCATATATGGATCGAGTACCTTGATCCATCATAAGGGGAAGTAGTGAGTACTTTCCTTCAAATCGGTTGAGTTGAGACCACTCTGCATCACAACATGCGTACGCTGCACACTCTGTCCAAGGAACTTTGTGGTTGCTAGTACCCGATCACAGACTGAGGGACTAGAGAACCAAAATAAGAGATTCTATGAAACTAAGTTTTGGTTACTCTTAATGCATATATAAATTTCAACCACACATGGGTTGGCCCTCAATCAGGTAACAAACATACAAGCACACATAATGGTATGGCTAATCCCACACCTAAAATATAACATATCCTCCATGGATGGGTACACAGACTCACCATCCCATGGGCACACAAAGCAAGTATGGGGTATTCACAACACTCAACGTGTGCACTAACACAGGTTGTTCACACAACAGGGAGTACCTTTTTCCAATTTCCTCTTACCAAAATAAAACCATTGTTTGCCTCTAATTATGCAAGATGAATACAACTTTCCAAGAACATGTACTCCCAACATCCATACAAAACATCATAGTGCTACATGGAGTAAACCAACAATGCCATGATAACTCTCACATTCACATTCACTTTTATTAAATGGTAAATCACCCTACTACACACATATGTTAACCACATTTATTTCCCGCACCTAGTGCAATATCATTACAATGTTTACTCAAGACAAGGAATGCAACATTATCATTTCAACATTCATTTAACCTTTTGCATTTTGAATCCAGGTACAATAATTTAACATCTACATGATTTCTTAAGACTTAACAATAAAGTTGGGGACTATAGGCCTCACCAACAAGATGCACCTATCATGCAATTATCATTAACATGCCAATGGTTTCGCTATTCATTTTTTTTCTCTAAACTTTACTTAATACAAATTGATTTCTTATTCAAATTCATACATGTTTCATGATTATGAATGCAACTTGGGGACTTAGGTCCTTTACCCAAGGTTGAACTAATAAAAGAAACCTTCATGAATGCATAAACATTTGCTCATAAGAGACAAACATACTATGGATTTCAATACACCACACATTCAAAGCTAGGCATCTTTGTTAAACCAATGAGAAGAGAGAAGGAGAGAGAGGGATTTACAATTTTGACATAAGCACTAATGCAAACATGGTCTAATCACCATAAAAGAACTTCCACACAAATGCATCAATCATGTGAGAGCATGCAATAATCTCTATGAACTAACAACTCGATCATTCATTTTCTATTACCATATTTACAATCTCAATACAATATAACATGCAAAAGCAACTTCAAAACCACATAGGGTCAATCAAGCAATCACTTGCACAATGAGGTAAAGCACAAGAAGACATGCGCCAAAAAATTGCATGGTAACGAAAACAAAAAACTCAGGAAGAGAATACACAAAAAAAGAACTTCTTGGCACCCTCAAGGTCAAACAAACGTTCCCACCACAGGAACAAAGAAATCAAGCAAGGGTAATTCTAGGTAACACATGTCACCTACAACCCACCAACAAGCTAAGGTCTAACATGGCCACCCGCAACATAGGATATAGGAAAGCAATCGATCTCAACCTCAGGAGACTCTCAACCAAGGGAATCACTCCAATCCCGTATGGTAAGGAAAGACCTAGGAGGCATCATTCCTCCACAACACAAGCCAGGGTTGGGAAAAACAACCCTTTAAAACATCATACTAAGGCACTCAAGGCAAGAGCTCCTATGACTATCTCGCCTCAACAAGCACTTGGAACACACACATCAAGCACACTGCAACCACATGGCTACAACCACACTCAGGAACCACTCAAGAGTCACAACCCTATACACAAAAGAGCCACACATCAAGAAGGAGACCAATCAGAATACACTTCTCAGTAGGTTCAAGGGTCTAACTAACCCTCACACAAAAACATTTCTCGACAGGACATGCAAGGGGCGGGAAACAATAGCACTTGTTGCCATCCACCACACACAACACACCAAACAGGTAACAACCATAAACAAGGACCCCAATACTGCAACATGGGTTCCACCTCTAACTCTGCCTTTGGCTCTGCCCTTAGGGGCATCGTAAAAGAAACAAGGAACACATCAAAATAGATCATCGCAAGGGTGATCTATAAACCATAGTAAGGCATAAACGCTAATCAACAAGACTATGAAAACAATATAACAAGTTCACACCACACACGCCAATCACAGCTTAACATAGAAGACTCAAGTACGCTAGAGCTCCCAGTGTGTGAACATGGGCTTTGATACTAGATGTAACATCCCGCTACACAACCCCAAAGGGTAAGAGCCAGAAGAAGACAAGATAATTTTTTTTTTATAACATAAAGAATAACTTTCACAAAAAGAAGTTTACAATACAATAAATCAACAACATACATGGCCAAGCATGGTTGAACACAACCCAAAGGAGAGGACTAATCCACCCTCCAGAGAAAAAATCCAAACATGAGCAAACATAATAGCTCTAGAAACTATGCTCCAGAACTTCCTGCTATGGAACTTCTAGCTACGAAACTTCCACCTATGGAACTTCCTGCTACGGAACTTCTAGCTACGAAACTTCATGCTCTAGAACTTCCAGCTACAAAACTTTCTGCTCTAGAACTTCCAGCTACGGAAGTTCCTGTGCCGATGCTCCGGAACTTCCTGTTGCTCTAGAACTTCTTGCTCCAGAACCTCTACTCTGAAACTTCCTGCATCGATACTCCAGAACTTTGTAGCAGTGACACAAAACAACAAACAAATGTCGGCGATGCGCTGAAACTTTTGTAGACTAAAACATGAAGTAAAAAAACAACCAAGATCTAATTTTTTGCATGGAAAATATTAAAGAAAAAACCATTATGATCATCATAATACAAGCGAGTTCGATACCAACATCGGAACTCGTAAACCAAATATAAATATCACATTTCTTCTCATTAATCTATATGATTACATTTTTACTCTCAAGCAAGTACAATATACATAAATATACAAAAATAAAAAGGCATAGCCATGAATAAGAAACATCATCTGATAAAGTATGTACAAGGGAGGACACCTCCAACTGATGCTCCAATAACCTGTACACCGGTCCCCAATGACGGTGGAAACACCTCCCTACCATGTGGACTCAAAAGAGGCCAGCCCACTGTGCTCGGAAGCAGTCACAAGGCCCAAGAAAAAATGACAAGGCAAGATTAACATAAGGCCAACACTCACATTAGGCACAGAGAAAACATGGAATACAATGCATTAAGGCCAATATCACAACATGAGATGCTCATACAATGACATGTCGGGTACTAGTCATGACTACTGAGGTATAGGGTACAAGAGTGCTGATTGAATGGGATGTCATCATGCATGCTCGAAGGGATGGAACCACATGGAACTAGGTACACCTCTCCTACAGATGAGGAGACTCAATCATGCCCACATCAACGCCCTGCAAACGGATAACTCAACGCCCTGTAGACGGATAGGGTTTCTCATTTAAAAAAATGAGGAATCCATAACAAAAGTGAAATAGAAGAAAAGAAACAAAATCCATCATAGAAACCCTTTAAATTAGCCAAACCAAAAATTGTTGTTAAATCATTTAAAACAACTGAAATCCACAATGAATTAGAAGGCGTAAATATTTCATAAAAAATTAAAAAGGTGTCTGGATTAAAATTCTAAGCTTGGCCCAGTTCATATTTTGGCGTTTCAAGTTGGACTTTGCCTTCGATTTTTGAGTTTAGAACTGAAAATGAGGTGTTGTTCTGAAAACGTCATTTTGCCAAGTTGGGCAAGAAAAACATGAAAATATGAAGTTGCCCAGACTAAAAATTGGACAATGACCCATTTGAAATATGGGTTTTTTTACACAGAATATAACTTTATTTTGCATTTATATCAAACGGTTAAAAAGAAACATCAAAAAACGTCATTTAACAAGAAGACACAAATTTGGGCAAAAATGAAAGTGCCCAAAATTAAAATTTGTCAAAGACCCAGTTGAGATCTTGGCATTTCTACATAAAATCCACCCTTAAAATTCATTTTTAGCAAGGGGATAATAAGCAGCAAGGAGAAACACATTTTTACAAATTGGGCAAAAATGAAGAATAAGAAAGAACCATAAATCAAATTTTGTTCAACAATCCATTTCATATTTGTTGGAAATGAACAAAAATCTGCCATACAAAATACTATAGGGAAACAAAATGAATTTAAAACATCCATCACTCAAACCCTCAAGCAATACAAAAATGAAATAGAGGAGTTCCTCCAATTTTTCATACAATAAAAATAACCCAAATCAGAAAAATCCCGACCATTCAAGAAACACGAGAAAATGCCCAATTACCAGCCATACAAGATTGAAGGATAATAGAAGAATACCTCAATTTTCTCCAAAACAAAATGAGGGAATGCTCTAACTGGAAATCATGAATGGGTTCCAAACTGGGACAACAAGGAGGAAATGGCATGTTGAATCCAACAAACAAATTCCCACAAATTTATTTTCCATATTTCTTCCAAAAACTCTGTTGTCCCATTCATGGGGTTGTTTTCTCCATCCAAACAACCATTTTCTTCTCCTTCCAAAAGATAATAATCCTCCCCCAAAACAAAACAAAATGAATATCCCTCAAAGACAAGGCTGCCCATTGCTTTTAACTAACTCCTCAACACCATAAAAAAATGAAATAAAACATTTTATTAGGCAAGCTATTAATGCACTCCCAAGAAATTAATTAAAATCACCAAAAATACCAAAATTCTCTACTCAAATAAAATAATAATTTAAATCCAATCGTTAAAATACACAAAGCTCCCCAAATAAATTTAAATAATACTATAAGAGCTTGCAAAAAGGATTAATAAAATCATTTAAAATTTCTGAATGAAATATATCATTCTCTCGAATGATCAATAAAAATTATTTAAAATATAATATTTAAAATCTCATGGATAAAACCGTCCAAATCTCAAATCAATTAATTAAAATGAAATACCATATATGAAACCATGAAAAGATGCCAATGAAAACACATCATAACACTGACAACCAAAATATATGGCCACATAATAGATTCATGAAAACCAAGACAAAATACCTCAACAAGACATACTGGTAAACCACATACCACAGAAAGGTGCGCCGAAACATACGACTGAAAGGTGCTCCGGACATTACCATTAGGTAACCAGATGGTAAGACATCAACAAGGAAACCACTACCCTAATAGGGTACAATGGGCTAGGGTAGGGGACATTTGGCTTGTGACTACCTCAATAACCACCATCAGGGAATAGGAGTATGCTCAAGCCTATGGATCTAGGCAGAGTCAATACTCAGTACCTGCATCACTTTCAATTACAGGTCAAAGCACATGTGCATATACATATAGTCCAAAGCAACATCAATCATCAGGAAGGGAGTCATGATATCGTAAGCCTCTCGAATATGAGTGTTACAACATCATCCCTTTCCTATCCATAATCATACATAAGCAATGATAACAATATATAAACATATAAGTATGTAATGTAGAATAATAGCTAAACATGATAACCTTTCTCATAACCATCAATGTCTAATCTTATTATAACAACATTTAACAGTTAGAATACCAAATCAAAATCAAATGCTATGTTACCAGCTCGGGGTTTAGAGAGGTGTTATAGCTCGGGTTAAGTGATACAAAATATGAATCAGGGATAATTTGCATGGTATCAAAAACTCAAAAGAAACAAGGTACGAATCAATAGAAGCGAAAGATCAATGCCTGAAAACCCTAAGCCGAGTCTTCTAACATGATATGGATGGTACTTATGTGACTTCAATGTCACGACTATGGCCATGGATTACATGGTAATACATTGAAATCAATGACATGACTTAAGCTAAATACTACATAGTAAATAAAGTCTTCTATTTCACGGTTAAACCATTGAACACAAGATAACACAATATTCAATTATCTAAAGGTGTCTAATCACATAAGGAGTTTGGTTCTCAAATTATTAATGAGCGTATTTTGTAGATTGACAAAGATTATTGAAAACACCATATGCAGATCACGTTTTATAGGGGGGAAGCATAGTACTTGTAGCATCGAAGAGTAGAATGATTGCCACTCCTTATTCTTTCAAAGTGACCACAGTAATGCCGACATACTAATAAAATTTATCCTTATGCTAGTAAGCTTCTTGACATTTTCAGAAATGTGGTATGAGAAAGTCACTTATCCTCTGAAGAAGCATAGAGAGACATTCTTTTTATTTCATAATGTCCTCTTGGCATTATAGCTCGTAAACCCCCAAATGCATGCAACAAGTTGCTGCTTTGGATCCCATGTGGGATCCGAGCATTTATAGAAGATTGAGCTTCCTTGAATACCCCTTAACCTCTTTTTCAGAGTTAGAGCAATGGATCAGGTGATTTTTTTCTTGGTGAAGACAAGCGGGAATAATGCATAATTGCCAACTACAGAGCGTAGTCCATGGATGAAGCTTAGTTTTTTTCTCATAATGTGTCTAAAAAGGAATGTCATAAAAACCACTTCATCCATTCAACTAATTTTAGCCTCCATTATTCTCTTTTGTTTCCCCCCTCAAAAGACTTGTGTGACCCTTATACATAATAAAGAATGCACGACATGCCATGGAAGATATTTCCTTCATGAAAATAAATGCATACTTGCCCACCTCATTCTTGCAAATGATATTTATTAAATATTAGTTATTCATTTTAATTCCAAGCACATAAATAAACCAATTTTATTTATTTATTATTGATTCCTTTTGTTAATAAGCTTGCAAATAATCATACAATACTAGCAATTGATTTTATTTTCATAATAATTAAATTATTCAGAAAATGGGTTATGACATCCTTCCTCACTAGGAAGAGACATCATCTCGATGTTTTTTAGCAATCTTTGAAGTAATCGAGGCATTACACTACGCGAAACAAGTACTTTCAATTCATTTTATTATTATGTCCAAGCTCATATAAGACATGGTCATCAAAACTCATACAAAACATGATATGCATTTTTATTAACTAAATGCATTCAAATTTTCATACAACCATGCACATTCAAGATAAGGCAAGCATGCTCTTTCAAAGTAAGAGAATCACACTCAGTGGTGGAGCATTCATGCATCACTTTCTAAGTGTGTGTGTGTATTCCATTACTACCTTTCAACTTTACAAAGCTAGTTTACCTCTTCTCCAACAATATTCTCACCCTCACAAAGGTGTTGATCTTTCTATCGAACTCATAGAAACAACTTTACACTTTAGTCCATGTTAGTACCCAAAATAAAAATAAAATTCAAGAGTTATTCTTAATGTTTCTTCTTATCCAATTAAGATGAAATCACCTCAATACTTATGCAATAGAAACAATTTTTTGTACAACACACATACCTGTGCTTACCATACCTTGGTGGTTTATTACATTGGCCAAGTTGCTCGTGTTTTCTCTTCAATGTTCATGTCTTTCCTTTTACACACTTGTGCTATTTCTAGCTCATGAAATTATTAGAACCTCATAGGAAAGTCGTTATTGTAAGGAAAAGATTATAATTCCAAAATATGATTAACATTGGCTAGATCACAACTAGATCATATATAACTGGAAATATATAAAAATTATTTCACTTACCTTCTTTCGTGAACGATACTCTTGTCCATCTATAGATCATCTTCACATGTTCTCCAATCATCAAAGGTATATTGTCCTTACAAAATTATTCTCATAGAGAGACTCATTTGTGATCCAAGATCGTTAATGTACATGAGTCAAAAGTAACAATAATCAATCCAGTAGAGTTTTTGATAAAGGAAAAAATGGGTTTTACAGGGACCTAAAACCACAAAGTTTACAAGCATAAGAAAGATAAAGCATTATAGTACCCAAAAAATAGGAAGGTTATAAAATAGAAAAATCCAAGAGAAGACAACAACTACCAACCTAGAGCCAGCATAGGCCAGCAAAAAAAAAAAACAGCACAAAAAAACACCCAAAACTAACCTAAGGACTTTAAAGTATCAACAACCTCAGCTTCAAGGTTGCACATATCCTAGGTACCATTTTTCAGAGCCTAACTCTCCTGGGGTGTAGAAAATTCCTTTCTCTTAAGGTGAGCTCTCATCCTCTTCGAGATGCCAACATCCTCAATCTTGCTTTTCTCCTTATCAGCATCCAAATCCACAACCAGAGATCCCTGCTGGAGATTTTTTGTTTTCTCAACCATAGTGCTCAAGATAGTGACATTATGTTTAGAAATTATGTGGTTATGCTCCATGATAGTTTTCATAGTGTCCTTGATTTTTCTTATTTCTCCCTCTCCAGGACCTTAACCTTAACCTCATTATCCTTCTTCATCTTGTTTGTGAGCTCAACATTTTGTTGAAGGCGCTCGACCATCAACCTCATATTTTCCTCTGTACACATAGCCTCAACAGTATTTTTGGTAGCGCCTTTAGCTTTCATTTCTTCCAACTTATTAGTGAGAGCCCTATTTTTTAAGCTGAGGTCCTTTATCTCATGAAAAACCCACTTTATAATCCTGAAGTAATCAACAACCCAATTTCTAGCAATAGCTAAAATATCATAAGGAAACTCCTAGTCAGGCTTAAAGTAGTGGTCTTCAAGGTTAAGATTTATAGGGAATCTGGGTCTATTTTCTCTATCAGAGGCGGGGTGAGAGGTATAGGATTCCTCATTGGATTTAGGGGCCACAATTTTATCCTCCGGGGAGTTCTCAGAATAAGAGACCAGTTTATTAACAAGAGGGTCCTTTTTCTTTAATTTCTCTTTTTGAGCAGAGCCAATGGGGGTTTTCACATAGTAGACTTTTTTAGCCAAGGGCTTTCTCAAAAGGGTTTTCTTACCCAATTTTTTTGGGGAGGGAGAGTCTTCCTCTTTCCATTCAGTGTCTGGGTTATCTTTTTCATCCGACATGTTGTTCTCAGTATCATAATCTTCAGAGGCCAAAGTCGTGACAGGGTTAGACAAAGCCGACATGTTTTTAAAATGCTCATAAATTAGCCAAATGAGGCCAATATGCATGACTAGATTCTTCCTAGGATTCTTTTTATGTTCTTCCATGCTATTACTCAAGGAGCAGTACAGATAGTGAGGAAAGGAAACCCTTACCTTATGACAAAAAATGATTGAGGAGGGAAAAATGGTAACCATAGACTCTGGTAAATCTACCATCCAACGTGATGTATTCCATAATAATTCTGAGAACCTTCCTCCATATCGCCTTAATTATCTCAGCCTCAAAGTAGCTACTAGAAATTTTGATCAAATCTCTCTTTTCCTTATCTTTTTTGGGAAACCTAATAACAACCTCGTCAGAAAAATTTATGTCACAGAAGAACTTTATCCCCTTGGTCGAAAAACTAGTGACTTCCCCAATGAGGCTCTCATCCACACTGACCTTCCTTCCAAAGAGAATAATTTCTCCATTCCTCCAATTTCTAGCAAAATACTCAGTAGCTTCTGGGTCAGGACCTTGAAGCTTTTCGATGAATGGGAGAAGCCCACCACGCTCGATTTGCCTCCAAACCTTCAGATTTTTCTTGTGCATTTCATAACTAGTCAGCTCCACTCTTTTTCTGCTTCCCACCATTATCACATTCACCTTGCTAGCATTTCTAGCAAATAAAATATCTTGAATCAAAATGCAGTAGCCAAACCAAAGCACCCACAAAACGTGCCAACTCTTACAACCAGAAGAGTTAAAAATGATGGCCCGATCAAATCTAATGATGACTCTGTACTTGGCCTTATTCTCCTTCATCATCAAAAAATGTTGCAACTTTTCCATGAGTGATATCATAATCAATTAAGGCCCTTACGTCATCTCCCAACTTGTTGAGGTTCTACCATGTATTATACCCTTTTTGTTTAGCCCCCTCATTAGCAAAAAAGTTGGCAATGCTATTTGCTTCCCTAAAGGCATGAGTTACTCTAACTTTATCAAATTTAGATAGAAGAGCCTTAGCATCTTCAATCCAACATTTAATGGTCCATGAGGGAGGGGTTTTGCCAAGGATGCAATCAATAATGTTTTAGAATCACCCTCTAACCAAATAATTTTAACATTCATCCTAATAGCAGGGTCAATAACCTGAAAAGCCCTAATGGCTTCGACCACGTGGTTTGACTATGTTCCTAAGGAGATGGCCACTACCGTAAAAAACTTACCATTATAGTCCCTTATCACTCCCCCACTTCCATCCAATCTCGGGTTACCCTTTTCCGCCCCATCAAAATTAGCTTTTATCCAGCCTCTAGGAGGATGACTCCAACACACTCCTTCACGGTCCTTTTTAGCTGGTTTTGAGGCCTTTGACACATCAATTTTTATGTTCCAATCCTTATCCATCTTTAGATCATATGAAGAACAGACCACAGCCTCCATCTTATTCTCTTGATGAGGGATGATATTGAAGTTTTCCATAATTAATTTGAAAGTTTTCTCATACACAATGTTCTATGAAGTTTCCTTTTCCTTGAAGATTCTATTATTTCATTCCTTCCACACACCCCAAGCTATATAAGGGAAAGTAAAAGCCCATAATCTTTGAATAGAAGGATTCAAAGAAGGAGCATTCCACTGGATAAAAAAGTCTTCGATGGAATTTGGAAAAACCCACAATAAATTCCATAGAGCCAGAAATCTACCCCATATAGTAGCCACATACAGACAGTGAAGAAACAAGTGGTTAGAAATTTCTGCCTCTTCTTTACACAGGTAGCATCGGTTAGGGATCTAGATACAATGCTTGCAGAGGTTTTCAACCATGAGCAATTTATTCTAAAGAAGGATCCAAAAAAATATGTTAACTTTGGGAGTCAGATGTTTTATCCAAGCTTTCACCCAAAAGGGAGAGGGGGCATGAGAAAGGGACAACAAAGAGACATTTGAAGAAATGAAGTAGCTTCCCAAAGGGTTAGTAGTCCAAACTAAGAGATAATTTTGTTGACTCGACCTCACCCTAACAACCATCAAAGAGGATTGAATCAGAACAAGATCCGAGCTAATCTGGTGCAAATTCACCTAGCCCCCATTTCTCCAATAATCCTTGACATGAGTTCCAAAAGTTTCTTTGCAGGTATCAACCCACCTATTAAACCTTTCATTAGAAATTAGGGGAACCTTCAATAACCATATATCATCCCATAACCTAGCTTGATTCCCACTTCTTATGCTCCACCCAACTCCTAAATCCATAATCTTTCTCCCTCTAATCACATCATTCCAGCAAGTCGATCCACGAGGCAAATTTGGAGATTCCAGCAGAGTCTTAAGAGATCCAATATTAGCCATATATTTTCTCTTTAAAATATTTTTCCATTCTCAATTAGATGAGAAATCTCTCCAAATTTGTTTATCTAGGAGTGTCCTATTCATCATTCTAATATTTCTTAGACCTAGACCTCCTAGCCTTTTAGGTCTACAAACAAAGTCCCAACCAATGAGAGACACTCTTTTTCTTTCTTCAACACCCGACCAAAGAAACCATTTTTGGATTTTTTCAATAGCATTTGCATATTTGGTAGGGATATTAAAAAGACTTAAAGCATATATTAGAAGGTTCTGAAGAGTAGCTTTGAGGAGCTGTATTTTACCTGCTTGACTAAGAAGAGCACCTTTCCATCCAGTGAGATTTTTGCTGAACCTATCCACCAACAAACTCCAAGAGGAATCAGGAGGCTTAAGGCATAAAGGCAAGCCAAGATAAATAAAAGGTAAGGAATCCACTCTGCACCCAAGAATTCTAGAAATCTTATTTTGTCTGGGTTCAGGGGTGTCGAAGAAGAAGATATATATTTTCTATTTGTTAACCATCTGACCAGAAGCCCTCTCATACTCATCCAAGATTTTTTTCAGATTCCTAGCTTCAACCACTGTAGATCTCCCCATAAACATGGTGTCATCAATGAATTGTTGGTGGGAACAAATTAGATTACTGGAAGAGGGCCTTAGGCCCACTAATGCTCCCTGATCGACCAATCTTTTCAAGTTTCTCCCAAGACATTCCACCATAATAGTAAATAAGATAGGGGAGATTAGATCACCCTGCCTTAAACCTCTCGAGTTCTTAATGAAACATGAGGGAGACCTGTTCACCATGATGGAAATGGGCGCGATAGAAATGAGCTGACCAACCATCTGAAGGACTTTATTGCTAAAGCCAAACATCCTCAAGATTTTGAGTAAAGAATCCCAATCCACTCGATCATAAGCTTTTGAAATGTCCAATTTTAGGAGAAATCCTTTAGTTTTTTATTCCACAAGGGAGTGAATATTCTCATGGATAGTAATTATAGAGTCAAGGATCTACCTTCTAGGAACAAAGCCATTCTGCTGAGGGGAAATCAAGGAGGAAAAAATAATGAGAAACCTTGAAGTCAAAACCTTAGAGATAATTTTATAGAAAGAATTACAAAGGCTTATAGGCCTAAAAGCTTCAAACTCCACAACTCCTGGTCATTTGGGAATTAGGACCAGGAAGGTAGCATTAAGTTCCTTTAGGAGACTCCTTGAGCCAAAGAACTCTTTAACCTCATTCACCACATCATCTTCAACAATCTCCTAGAATCACTAAAAGAAGAACATAGGAAACCCATTAGGGCCTGGGGCCTTGTTCCCTATGAAAGAAAATACTTCTCTCTTAATTTCTTCCCTGGAAGGAATAGCAGCAAGCATAATCAATACAATAGAGTTAATCACAAAATGAGAAATAACTTCATACTTGTTACATCTTGTCATGTGCAAATGCTTCATTCATATATGTTAGAATGTTTACAAAGCACATCACTCATTTACTAGTGACAATGCATCATACAAGTAGTAATCAAGTAATAATATATAATACATAATCTATGAAGCCTCTGACTATCAATTCACACATGGCTAGTCAAAGTCAAAAACATGATTTGGATGCTTTTCCACCCAGTCAGGGTGATTATATTTTCGTGGAGTTCTTCCTACTCGAATATATATTAACCCTACATGAAGTTCCAAGCTACCTTGAAATATTTGGGGCAGGGGGAAATTTGGTGCATGCCTGTAGCATCTACATGCTCACATTGCATTATCTTATTTCTAGGATGTGGTAGAGAATTATAGCAATAAAGTGTGCTAGGCTAACCATTTTTTTCAATGGTATGGGCTTTGGCCAAAGCACTTGAAAGTATTTGGATCTTCCCAAAAAGATGAATTCCTTCTCTATTGTTCTAGATTCGACACCCATCCCAAAAGTAAAACAACTCAAGTATATCAATATATATATATATATATATATATATATATATAAGTATTAAAAAAAACAATCTTTTCTTAACTCAACACATCATGCATGAATGGAGAGAATACAATAATGTCATTCAATCAGAGAAATTTAAGTCCTCTCAATGCATATCATACAATGCATGTTATTTCTTTTATTATATGTGGTGTCACACATGCCACTCATTCACAAGGTTGCAAAAAAAAATAAATCATGATAATAGTCAAGATTAGTACATTATCCACAATTTACTCCCTTGATATTTTATCATTGTTCTTGGTGAACTCAATAGGTTGTAAAACACTTAACATTATATAGGACCATCAATGCCAAACATTTGGAATAATCACCATAAGATTTGAAAATAAACTCAAAAGAGGAGAATCACCAATTTTAACTCTAAGTTAGGAAATGTTGACAATTCCAACTATGAATCAAGTACAACCAAGGGTCACAAAATTGATCATCAAAGAATTGGTGACTAATCCAATCATAAGAAAAATAAAAGTAAAAAGGGTGGTCCTTACAACACTAGAACATTTTCATCAAAGGAAACAAATAAATCATTAATTCAAAACCCTTCACATAACAGTGTATCCAAAGTAATCACATAGAGGGAGTAAAGGGATACATGACATCTTTCATCCTAGGTGCACTAGAGAACATACTCAATCACATTCACAATCAATCATTCCTAGTTGTGCATTCATGCAATGGTTTCATTTTCATACTCAAATATTTATTTTCAATGAAATGCAAGGAGGCATATGAAAGAGGAATTCCATATTATATGCAAGAGTTAGATTCACTCCAATACATCAATCATATCATTAGGAATTCCAAATGTAATGTGCCCATATATTTGACATTATGAATAAAAGACAAGGTCTATGTAGCTATTTTCCATCATAGCATCACATGTCTATTCATTTCCAAATGTCATAGTTTGACTTGGCATTCAATTGTCTCTTATTCAATTCACAACATTCAAAGATGGAATTCCAAGACTTATAGCATAAGGTTGAAATTTGACTACATTTTCAAGGACAAGCCAGGAAATGGTACTTAAACAAAAACAAATTATCTTATGCAAGAGATGACATTTTATTTAGTCACGCAAGAGCTATCCACTTAAAGGTTTACACAATCTACATCTCAAGTCACTATCACAATCTTGATATCATGACATCTAGATGCTTATGTAGGTCAACATATCGAAGTCCTCAGACTCAATGATTTCCAATTTATATTATAGCTTAGTTACCACCACTTGCAAGGTAGGTTCATTTAATCACCACAAATACACAATTCACAAGAAGGTCACATATGAGGTAGGATCCTTTCTACCACACAATATCTCCTTAAGGAATTTAGGCTAGCCATCTATGGCCATAATGAAAAATATATCTAACACATTGGACCCATTTCAACATTCTCGAGATGCTGAAAGGTGCTAACCATATAGGTTTTACATATTTATTATGGATAATGTATTCTAAAGTCATAGGTCTCTGTTCTCAGTGATCCTCTAAGTCGACTTATCATAAGTTTAATGCTTCCACTTGTACATGCAATCATGCATTCTTATAAGAGGAAGGTAACATGCACATCAAAATTCTTAGCAATAATAATGTTCTAACCATCTCATGCATTCATGTCATCATGCAACTCATGTCTCCTATGTATCATGATGCATCATATAGACATTGGTACAACCCGTAGAATTTTCAATTCATACTTAGTATGAAATGCATACATTCTGACTATTTCATTTCATGCAATGGATAACCTTAGGGTTCCTAAATGCATTCAATCCCTTCTTAAGTTATCATGCATTCACATGCTCATTTCTTGTTGCGAAATAGAGGCACTATGGAAGTTTTTAATACAACATAAGTTTTCCTTTCAAGCATTTAAATGTAGCCTTGAAGACTAAACTCTTGACTTCATCTTGCTCTATTTTTTAACATATAAATTGCACATAGTTTTCAATATTCCTTCTAGTTAAAATGTAAATATCATAATACAAAAATCTATTTAGTTTTCTCATGATGTGTTCAAATTAAGAAACATCTTAGAAATATTTCAAGTCATCATTCAATAGTACACAAATAACAAAGCTTATCCTGAAAGATCAACAAATATGTGGAAGCCAATATCAAACAAAAGGACAAGGTATCAAACATGCAGATCCAATGTATGGATAAGGTATGCATTCATTTAACAAAATTTCCCAAATAGAGCCTTCTAAGATATGCAAGGGCTTAGTTCATGCACACAAAAAATTCTAGGGTGCTTCCAACTTCAAACATTGATCAAGATCAATCTTCCAAATGACACATTTATGTGCCAAAGACACTACCCTGAGAGTGACTAACTTGCTTCCAAGTACTCTAAGACAAGGGATACCATCACTTTCCTGTTAGGTGGAAAAAGTCTAAAAGACTCTCTTTACACTAATACTCTTACTGGCTTGCTTATGCATCATGTGTTAAGCACCTTAGGAGGTTCATGCGATCAAGTGTCAAAAATAAGGAAGGTGAACCCAATGTCCTAGTACCAAACCTTAAGATTTGATACCAAATGTAACAACCTCCATCGATTAAAACTTAATTAACACAATTAAAGTCACAAAATTACACATCATCACATGCATTGAAAGACATGTGTCCAAATCACAAGAAAAAGATAAAGGAATTATATTAAATTAATAATTTGGAGTACATGTGATGTTTACAAGGAAAAATATATGGGAACATTTCCCTTACAATAGACCTCTTGGTCAATAGCAAGACTATACAAAATACTAAAACTTGAGCCTTCCTGACAAGATCCTTTAACCTTTGAACTCCTTCAACCACCTCAAGGATGAGAACATTGTTAGAGCACATTTCTGCCCTACTACAAAGTGAGACACTTCCCCAAAATTCGTATGTCCACCAAAGAATACCTGACCCAACATGAGGAAAACTAGCAATGCAATACTAAATAAGAGTAATAGAATACGTGTAGTAAGACATATCATCATCTAATCATATCATTTTCATCACATAAAATACACCAAAACAACACCATACTTGATGCTCAGGCACATACAAAGTCAATCATGAGTGCAACACAATAGTTTACCATCAATGTTGCTCCAACATCTCTTAAGCAACAATTAAATCTTTGCAAGTACAAGTATGCTAATCACGATAAATATTTTGTCAGCATGTAGGAAAACCTTTCAATAATCCTTTCATATGTGCATATCAAGAAATGTAGAGTTTCTAATATAGGAGCATGCAAGCACAAACATGAAAGTAAATAAAATGTAATATTAAATAAAGAAGGTATAGCTCATGTTTGTATGTATGTATGTATGCATGTATATACATATATATGGGTGTATATATGAGTAAATATTCTTAAGCAAAGAGATTTCATTACCACATTATCCCTTAACTGACCATCGTGAGAAAACATGTTCAATGAACAAACATTACCTTTCTTACATAGAAAATAAAGTCAACCATCAGTATTAATATGTGTGAAGGTTCATATGACAAAAACATAAGCTTTCATTCCCTAAATTAAAGTAAGTGTTAAGGGTTTATTAACCCTTTAACCTTCATTAAGGCTAAGTATTTTCCCTCTTTCCCATCATCATCTTAGGCCAATACATATTACCCTAGTTTGACCGAGTGGATATTAAATTTTTTTTTAGTAGATACCTCTTGATTTTATAACAATACATCATATTACAATTTGGAATAAAATTGTATCTATTTAGTTTTATTCACTCTTCTAGAGTTCAACTTTTATAAGTCAATTTTACTCAAAATTTAACCAACGAATGAAGTTCTCACCTAATTAAAGATTCTTGTACTAGGATAAGATATTCATAATGAAGTTTTAGAAACTTCAATATGATCTAATTTTTCCTCTAATTCACATGGATTCAATTCTAGGTGTGACCCTAATTGTAGGCACTAAGGTTTTCAAGCTCGAAAGACCATTCAATTATCTAAGTTATACAATAAATAAGTATAGATTTACTTTGTGAAGGAACCCATGGAATACCAACCTCTTAAGGTAAATGAGTATTTTGTCATCAAGCAATCATTTTATATTGATCTTAATCCTCTTATAATATTCCCTTCCATCATAGAGGTAGTTGCAACCTTATTGACTTCTATGCGTAATTATAACCTCTTACCAACCCAATAGGCAGTGTAAAACGTATAAGATATTTAAATAATATTAATAGTTATCCTTGTATTATCTAAATTAAAGGATTATTTAATAACCCAGCTCATCGAATGGGCTAGACTACTTTTCTACTAGATCCCAAGAATCTTTGATGTAAAAATAGGGGCAGACCCTATTAGTTATTATCAAGTTACGCTCCTATCATCACAAGTACTCTTTCCACATTTATCCATAGCTTCTAGTATAATAGAGATTGAAACAAAAATCCAACCTATTAAGAAAGATTAATGAGAAATCATTCTATTTTTCCTTCATTACAAGATGTTTGGTAAAAAGCTTACCATGGATTCCTATTTGGCTTCAGTATATAAGATTATCATATATTTATAAGAAAATCTTTAATCTCTGAAAATCCATCACTAAAATTTGGAGTCTACTCATTCAAGAATTTCAACTTGCGTTCTCTATACTTAATAAAAAAATGTTAAGAAACATTCGCTAAAGGTTTAAGCAATGATCTGTGCATCTTAAATTCTTTCAAGTAAAGAAATGCATATGTTTCAGGCCAAAATCTCATAGAGGAATATGAGGGCTTCTATATTGTGTTGGAATCTAAGCCAAAAGAGTGAGTATATGTCACATCTAGAAGAAATTTCTTAAATAAGGTTTTCCTTGACAGACCTACCATTGCAATTAACTGAACAAATGGAGAAACAAGATACATGCAAGAAGGCAAAGATTCCCCATTTTGACGGTTGGTACAAAATCCTTTCTTTTAGTGGTCATGCCTTTCCTGATATGTAGCTATTGGTGGTCTCATTTAAATGATATTTGTAGAGGATTCTATATTTTTTTACCAAATACTCAAAAAGAAGTTTACGATGCCACTAGGAGGATTCCACTGTAGAGTTTCAATATACTTAAAATAGACTACTACGATTATCTAAGGATTTTCTTATTTCTATGTCATCTTCCTTTAATTTCCTCATTCTCTTGTTGCGTAAACGTTACTGACAAAATTTCTAAATGCACAAAACAACACAGAGTTGCTGCTTTGTTTTCCAGTCAAATTGGAAATACCCAAAATGTGGAATAAACTAAAAAAGCCAAAGCAGAATGGAGACAACACAAAACTGGGCATGCAATATTTCATTTTTATATTAACTAGAAAACCAAAAAATTACAAAATGCTTTCCTAAATCTGGAAACTACAAACTACAGATTAAAAAACTATTGGGAGCAGACTGGAGCTGCTCATACAAACTAACAACTTCAAAAGCTTCTAGGAGCTCACTGTCAGGAGCTATGCAGAGCTCTTTTAGGAATAATCACTACTCACATACAAAATAACATACAACTACTATTGTTCAGGAGCTTCTGGGAGCTCACACAAAACATTCCTCTATTCATAGGCTACTACTACATAGAAAACTTCTCCTTCCAAAAACTAACCAAACTAACTGCCTTCAATTCCATTTCTCTCCTCAAAAAAATTCCCTCTCAAATTTGAATTTACCTACCAACATTAATTCTACTACAGAATGAGCTACATGTCAAGAGTTGTAGGGATGACAATCCCAAAAACTGCCATTGAAGATGGGGCTTTTGACGGGTAGGTGAAACAATTGGGGGTCTAACGTGAGAGCAGGATGCTTCAGGAGCAATAAATTTTCTAACACTCCCCCTTGGTCCTAAGTCGAAGAAAGAAGATCAATCCTGATCCAAATCAACAACACCCAATTTTCTCCTCAGACACTCGAAACTATCCTTGCTCAAAGGCTTGGTGAATATGTCTGCTAGTTGCTACTCAGACCTGCAAAATGCCATTTTAATTTCACCATTTTCAACTAACTTTCTAATAAAATGATACCTGATTTCAATGTGCTTGCTTCTTCCATGAAACACAAGATTTTTCATCAAGGCTAATGATTAAACATTGTCACAAAATATTGTTGTTCCATCCTCATGTTCTTCTCTCAAATCTACCAAGATTCTTCTTAGCCAAATAGCTTGACATGTTGTGTTTGCTGCTATATATTCAGCCTCGATTGTTGATAGGGAAACTATGGGCTGTTTCTTGGAAGCCCACGAGATAGCTCTCGAACCCAAATGAACACATAGCTTTATGTGCTCTTCCTATCATCCAAACTTCCTGCCCAATCACTATCCGTGTATCCAACCAGCCCAAAATCATTTGCTACTATGTATAAAATACCATATCCTTTGGTTCCATTCACATACCTTAGGATTATTTTACCCGCTTGCCAATGGGTGTCCCTTGGAGTCTCCATAAATCTGGAGATAAGACTCACTCCATGCATTATATCAGGCCTAGTTGTGATCAAATACAACAAACTTCCAACCAAACTTTAAAACATGGTCGGATCCACATTGTTGCTGCAATCTTCCTTACTCAACTTTAGACCTACGACTGTTGGTGTTGGGGTGGGCATGCTTTCAAGCATCCTAAATCTCTTCAAGATTTCATTTGCATATTTTTCTTGAGAGATAAGTATACCATCATGTGTTTGTTTTACTTCTATGCCTAGAAAATATCTCAAGAGACCTAAATCTATCATTTTAAACTCTCTTTTCATGGCCTCTTTAAAATCAACAATGAGGAAATTATCATCTCCGGTGAAAACTAAATCATCAACATACAAGACAACAATCAAAATCTTACCATTTTCTGCCTTGATGTAAAGAGTGGGCTCACCATCCCTTTTGCTAAAGCCATTGCTCATCAAATATGAGTCAATCTTGTTGTACCATGCCCATGGAGCTTGCTTCAGCCCATAAAGCTCTTTCTTCAGCCTATACACCTTGTGTTCTTGACCTAGAACTTCATATCCAAATGACTACTCCACATAAACTTCCTCTTTCAACACTCCATTTAGGAAAGAAAACTTCACATCCATTTGAAACACCTTCCATTTGTGCTGGGCTGCAATTGCTATGACTTCTTGCATGGTTTCCATCCTTACAATGGGGGAAAATATCTCATTATAATATCTCCCAAACTACTGTTAGGAGCTCGTCCGAAGCTTTCAGTAGCTCGTTCAGAGCTATTAGGAGTGACTACAGGCTCATCTTGTTGATCTTACTGTTCTGTTTCTTCTTCTTCAGGAGCTTCCAGGAGCAATTCTAAGTTGTTATAAACTATCACTCCATCCCATGACTCATCCTTTAGGAACTCCACATCCCTACTAATCACTATCTTCTTGGTGACCAGGTTATATTGTATGTAGGCTTTGGAATCCTCACTGTAGCCCATGAAAATAAACTTCTCACCCTTGTCATCCAATTTTTTCCTCTTTACTTTAGGCACATGATCATATGCTACACACCCGAACACTCTTAAGTGCTCAACTGTCCACTTGCATTTTGTCCATGCCTCTTGAGGGATTTTGTCATGGACCGCCTTTGTTGGACTTCTATTTATCAGATATACAATTGTTGCTACAACCTCTCCCCAATATTCAATCAGGAGTCCCTTTGCTTTCATCATGCTCCTTGCCATCTCCAGGATGGTCCTATTCTTTCTCTCAGCCACTCCATTTTGCTGCAGAGTATAACTGGTTGTTAGTTCCTTCTTGACGACATTTTTCTTGCAAAAATTTACAAAATGATTGGAGTTATACTCTCCTCCTTGATATGATCTTGGGACCTTGATAAAATGTCCACTCTCCTTTTCAGCCTGGGCCTTAAAAAACAAAAACATATCAAAAGCTTCAAATTTATGTTGCAGAAAATAAGCCCATATCTTACAGCTGTAATCATCAATAAAGGTCATAAAATATTGGCTTCTACTAATAGAAATGGTTTGCATAGGTCCTACCAAATCCATGTGCACTAGCTCCAATCATGCTCTTTCCCTTGTAGAGTTGCTCGATTGAAAGGGATGCCTATGTTGCTTGCCCAAAATGCAAGCCTCACACTTAACATTGGGCTCTACTATTCTTGGCAAACCATCAATCATTTTGTTCTTGGACAAAAGACTTAAACTAGAATAGCCTAAATGTCCATACCTAATATTCCATAGCTTGGAGGGGTCTTGAATGGTGCTCTTGAGGGCTAATTGTTGTATTGTTGTACATTTTCCATTCATGAGAGGTACAACAATGGACTGAGATGAGAAACACGTCTCAATCTTCAAAAGAAACATCCAATTTTTGTCATTTGAACTACTGCAAACACTTTCATCCTCTCATTCTTGTCATAAATAATGCATTGACCTTTCTCCATCAACACTTTATATCCATTTTGGATGAGTTGTCCAACACTTGTGAGGTTATGCTTTAACCCAGGAGCAAGAAATACATTCTATATCTCTTTCTTTTCACCTTGCTTGGTGCAGATCATGATAGATCCTTTGCCCACAACTAGAACTAATACATTATTCCCCATTCTTATCTCTGAATTCACATTATTATCAATGAAAGAAAACAAACTTTCATTACCACTCATGTGGTTGCTGCAACCGTTGTCCAAATACCAGACTTCGGGGTTGCCTTCTTCACCAATGTTTCACATGATGAAGGTTGTGAACTGATTTCCTTCAACCACATTCGCATTAGCCACATTTGCATTTTGTTTTGACTGATTGTCATGCTTTTTCTAAAACTCACTTGCATAATGACCAAATTTATGACAATAGTAGCATTCAACATTATTTTTTTCATTCTTCTGATTCAAACTATTGTTCTTCTTTCTTTGTCGGGAGCTAGTATGAGAGCTGCTTGCTCCCTCTTGGTTGCTTGCTCATCCTGAGCTATCTCCTATAGTATTTCCTTTTCTAGAGTTTCCATGAGCTCTACCTCTTGAGCTCCTTCCACCATTGTTTCTTCTCCCCCTTCCTCTTGCATTTGAGTGAGCTTTAAAAGCTTTCTCTTGGGAAGAAGTAGCAGACCTATTTAAGTGTTGCTCATGGGTTTGCAGAGAACCCATCAGTTCATCAATGGACAACATTGTGAGATCCTTTTCCTCTTCAATGGAAATCACCACTGCATCAAACTATTTGGGTAATCTCCTGAGGATTTTCTCCACAATCCTCTGATTGTCCATGAATTTTTCATTCACTCTCAACTGGTTTATCAAACCTAAGAGTCTTATGTGGAAATCTGGGATGGACTCACTGTCCTTCATTTCAAGAGTCTCAAAATCTCTTCGAAGCATCTAGAGCTTCACCAATCTCACCTTGTCAATCCCTTTATAGTTAGTCTAGAGGATTTCCCAAGCTTCCTTTGCATAATTAGTTGCTGCTATTTTGGGAAATATAGCCTTTGTCAAGGCCGCTTCTATTGAAATCAATGCCTTAGCATATTTCCTCCTCAACTCCTTCAACTAGGTCTTCTAGTTGTTTGTGAGAACTACATATGCTGCAAGATCAATTACATCATTGAAACCACTAATCACAAACTCCCACAAATAGTTTGCAACCATCATGGTCTTCATCTTCTTTGCCCAAACATCATAGTTTTTTCCATTAAAGGACAGTGGTTGCTGCCAACTCTTCCCTTCATCTCCTTCCATGTCTCCAACAAGAAAAACTTAACACCTAGAAAAAAAAAAAGCCTTAACTCACAAAAAAATGGGGCCTATGGCTCTAATACCATGTCAAAATTTCTGAATGCACAAAACAACATAGAGTTGCTGCTCTATTTTCTAGTCAAACTAGAAATACCCAAAATGCAAAAAAAACAAAAAAAACAAAGCAAAATGGAGACAACATAGAATTGGGCATGCAATATTTCATTTTTATATTAACTAGAAAACCAACAAATTACAAAATGCTTTTGTAAAAGTGGAAACTACCAACTATAGATTAAAAAACTATTGGGAGCAGACTGGAGCTTCTCATACAAACTGACAACTTCAAGAGCTTCTAGGAGCTCACTGTTAGGAGCTACACAGAGCTCTTTCAGGAGCAATCACTGCTCACATACAAAATAACATACAGTTGCTACTGTTCAGGAGCTTCTGGGAGCTCACACAAAACATTCCTTTGTTCACAGGCTACTGCTACACAGAAAACTTCTCCTTCCAAAAACTGAGCAAACTAACTGCATTCAATTCCATTTTTCTCTTCAAAAACATTCCCTCTCAAATTTTAATTTACCTACCAACATTAATTCTAATGTAGACTAAGCTACACGTTAGGAGCTACACGGATGAAGATCCCAAAAACCGCCATTGAAGATGGGGCTTCTAATGGGTAGGTGAAACAACTGGGGTTCTAATGTGAGAGTAGGAGGCTTTAGGAGCAATAAATTTTCCAATAGTTACTGACTATCAGCCATTTCCTTCCTTTGCACATTTCATAGAGATCTAAGGAGAAAGAGGGTCATATGAGTAATGCTTGAGTCCTGTATCAAGCAGTATAATGAAGACAAAAAGAAAAACATTCAAGAAAAATGGGAAAGTAACCATTTCGTTAAATCGATAAAGGAGAGAAAAGGGTACTCAGATCAAATAAATAATAAGTGAAGACCCTAAGCATGTTTATGAGAAAACCTATTACCTTGGGTTAAGTGATTCAAAATTTGAATCAGGAATAATTTTCATGGTATCAAAAACTCAAAAGAAACAAGGTATGAAGCCATAGAAGCCAAATCTCAATGCCTGAAAAACCCTAATCTGAGTCTTCTAACATGATATGGATGGTACTTCTATAAGTTCATTTTCATGACTATTCCCATGGATTATATGGTAATATGGTGAAATCAATGACATGAATTAAGCTAAAGACTATGTAGTAAATAAAGGCTTCTATTTCACGGCTAAACCAATGAACACAAGATAACACAATATTCAATTATCTAAAGGTGTCTAATCACATAAGTAGTTTGGTTCTCAGATTATTAATGAGAGAATTCCATAGATTGACAACTACTATCAAACACACCATATGCAGATCACAAGTTTTATAGGGGGAAATCATAGTACCTGTAGCATCTAAGAGTAGAATAATTTCCACTCCTTATTCTTTCAAAATGACCACAGTACTTTTGGCATACTGATAAAATTTAACCTTAAGTTAGTAAGCTTCTTGACATTTTTAGAAACGTGGTATGAGAAAGTCACTTATCCTTTGAAGAAGCATAGAGAGACAATCTTTTTCTTTCATAATGTCCTCTGTGCATTATATCTCGTAAACCCCCAAATGCATGCGACGAGTTCCTGCTTTGGATCCCATGTGGGATGCAAGCATCTAGAGAAGACTGGGATTCCTTGAATACCCCTTGACCTCTTTTTTATAGTTAGAGAAATGGATTGAGTGAATGTTTTATTGGTGAAGACAAGCTATAATAATGCATAATTTTCAACTACAGAGCGTAGTCTAGGGATGAAGGTTATTTTTTTTCTCATAATGTCTAAAAAAAGGAATGTCATAAAAACCACTTCCTCCACTTCATCCATTCGACTAATTTTAGCCTCCATTATTCTCTTTTATTTCCCCCCTCAAAAGACTTATGTGGCCGTTAAACATAATAAAGAAAGCACAACATGCAATGGAAGATATTTCCTTCATGCAAATAAATGCATATTCGCCCATGTCATTCTTGCAAATGATATTTATTAAATATATTAGTAAATATTAGTTAATCATTTTGATTCCAAGCACATAAATAAGAAAAGTTTATTTATTTATTATTGATTTCTTTTGTTAATAAGCTTGCAAATTATCATACAATACTAGCAATTGAATTTATTTCATAATAATTAAATTATTCAGAAAACAGGTTATGACACTTCTTGCTGCACTTTTTCCACCATTAGAGTTGTGACTTGGTGTCCTACAAGACTGCTTCTTCATTGTTGTGGCAGCATAAACCTTACCAAGCTTGCATCCTCCTCTACATGCTTGAGGGCACCTTGATCGAGAAGGTGATATTATTTCATTTCTCCATTTCCATAATATTGTCACTTGATTTACATAGCATAGTGTTATTGCTATCATTTAGTATCTTTTCTATCACTTTCTTTATCATATTCTCTATCTCGTGTCTATTTTGATTTTTTGTGGAGGTGGAAATACCAAAGTGGGGGTTTGACTACATAAAAACCCTATACATCCCCAACATTTTTCCTCTCTTGGCTGTGTGTAGGTACATGTTCATGTGGAGCTTGCTAGAAAATTGGACTCCTTGTGAGTTAATCTTCATCACCTTTACTTTCTGTCACTTCTACACCATCTTTCCAATTATTTTAGTTATTCTATTAGTTATCATTCTAGTTAGTACTTTAAAACCTTATTTTCTAGACCTATAACCAAAAATTTCACCTACAACTCATTTTGGTAGAGCTGGAACAATTGATTACTTCTAAGGTGAAAGGTATTACACTAAAATTCTGCTAATCATTATCATTTGCATATGAAGTTTTCAAATGAAGTTTAGTTCTTATTATGCAGTGTTTTACAACAAAAAGAGATCAAAGTTGCATGATAATTATGTATTTCATTCATTTAGAAATGCAAATGTATATAATGTTGTTGTATTGTTCATTAAAGATCAAAACAGTGCTCAAAAGTCCCACACAAGCCATGGGAGTAACTGTATCTGAAAAGATATAAAATAGCAAGTATAAATGCAAGAAAAGATATGCATAAAATTAGAGATGGGACCCATCATTTCCTGGTGAATGATGAATCTTGTTGTTGAATATTGTGCCAACATTGTTGAGTTGTCCAAGTGTAGCTCCAAGAGAAAACCAAGGGTGAAAGAGGATTGATGTTAGAGCTTGGGGTTACATTCATAGTTCTATGCATATCTAATCAAGGAAACACTTGCTACCTTATGACTAATCAAATAAAAGTAGAATGTATAGTTGTATATAGGAAAGCCAGATCATCTAATGGAATTCAAAACATCAAGAGAGCATTGAACTTCATTATTTATCTAACTAGTTTGCTCATTGTGTAGGTGCAGGTTTATCTTTCATTTCATGATTCATCTTTTTTAACATTTCAGTATGTGGAGATCAATGGGATCCCACAAGGGTTGAGCCCAACATACTGCATTCTCTCATTTACAAGAAGGGAGAAATGCTCTATTTCCATCATTGCACATTAAGAAGCCATAATAGTCATTTTCATGCATTTATAATCAACATTCACCATAACAATTGGGGAGTAGCATTTCTAAGAGCAGTGCATTCATCACATGAGTGAATAGAAAAATCAACCATGCGTAATAAAGGAGGACCATCATTGAAAGTTTAAGTCCCAATACAAATAGAACTGCATTTAATGAATCATTAATGTTAAAGGATAGTGATAAGAAATAACATGAAAGATCTCTTACAATAGTCAATCATGCATGAAGGACAACCATACTTAAAGTTAGCAATTTGGCAGCAAAGATAGGAATCCCTGGAGGTTCTCATGCATATTGAATTCTAATCAATGCTAGATATGTGACAGTGAAAAGCCTTGTTTACATGCAAAAATGTGAAGATTGTTGCAGTCAAGACTTCAAGAGAAGCAACCCATGGTGAAAGATAAAATTCATTCAAATGGTTGATCATAGTCACCTTGAAGGTGTTAGGGGATAGTTCCACATGCATAAATGAATAGTTGTTGTTTCACTGCCATCATTTCCATCGAAGGTGACAACAAGGCCACCCTATGAGAGGCTTTTATAGGGGAAGTCAAGGGAGATGTTGTGACTAGTGTTCATTTCACATGGTAATCCTTTTAACCCTATTCATGTGTATAACCACATCGAAGACTATTCAAATGGAGGGTTAGAGTAACCAAATTTTTATCAGTGAGTACAAGACAATGACCTTAGCAACCATGAAAACCATCAAGAATTCTATGAGGGTTTTAAGGAGAATTGAAACAAAAGACATATAATACTGAACTTGCAGAGAATGCTTTGCCCCAAATGACTAAGCAACTTGAAAAAGGTGCAAGTACAACAACTTGCAAAATACAGAGCACAATATTATTGCATTTTGTTATTTGATTATTTTCTTCCATAATTTCTAGGAAAGGATTCATTTTGTTCAATAGAAGAAACCCATTTTCAAAGCATTGAAGAACCTAGAAGGGAAAAATAGAGATTTACAAACCCATAAACCTTCTCCATTGGTCGAGCCTAATATTTATTTTTGTATATAATATAGTAAGCATGTCTTCTACGAGTGTGTTATAAAAAATCATAGCTACAGTAGTGTGAAATGAAAAGGAATGGAGCCTTCAAGTTGTGGCTACAAGATACAAAAGGCCTTGAGCTTGGGAGGCATTTCATTTCAAATACAAAATACACAACAAACAAAGCATTTAATGGGCTCGAATGAAGCTTCTTATCAACAAAAAAGGGAAAGACAATGCATAAATTTGAATGGTGGAAACTTACCAAGTGTTCTTTGTTGGGGAATACATTCACTAAGCCATATTCAAGCTTCCAAAATTCCTTCAAGTGGTGGCCTCAAAGGAAAAAGGAACATCAATAGAAAATAAAAACAAAGCAAACGACAATAGAAATGTGTCATGGCTGTGGCCAAAAAGGATAAAATGCACTCAAAATGGAGGTCAATATTCAGTATTGCATTGAACTAAACTTACCTCTACATTGTTTTCCTTTAGAATCTTAGAAAATCACCTAGAAACAACAAAGAATCGTGAAAATTTGAGCTATCAAAACCCCTACCAGCAGCATGGCGGTGCACAAGAGAGTGAAAGTGGAGAAATGCAATATGGGAATGATTAGGGTTTTGATGCTTTTGACCCAATGCCCTAATCTTTTTGATGGGTTTTTTTTGCCATCTTTTAAACAAAAATCATTTAACATTATTATGCCCATGGTCTTGGCTGTTAAGTCAATCGACCTAATGATCATAGGGATCTTATGTGTTTCGAAGGTGGACTTGAAAGTCAAGTTTCAGTATTATTATTTAATTTTTAAATGGAGTGTTCACTTATGTTTGCGCATTATTTTAGAAAAAAAACTATGTAATTAAATACTAAGGGTAATATTTTATTAATTACCTTAATATTTACCATGTATGCAAAAAAGAAGACTATCAAATGTTAAATATTAAAATAATCATAATTGATTATCTTTAATATTTAATCAAATAATTACCTTTTCTCCAAAGTCATGCAAGAAATGCAAGTGAAGTAGAACTGAAGTCATGCAAAGACAAAATGGAGCAAATGGTGGAGTTTTGAGTTCTAATTTCAGTTAGAGGAGTGAAAAGGGGGTCAATTCTAGTTAAACCTATGATGACAATTAGTTTGAGCCTATTTTTGCTCAAATTGCTTTAGTTCTGACTCCCCTTTTTATGGGGTTTTATCTTTTCTCATGAGAGGGTTTTAACAAATATTTTTCACTTCTAGTTAGCTGCTTCTGCCACCTCCTAACTCTTGGAGTTAATTTTTGTATATATTGAGAAAATTCTTAGTCTTTTTCTCGATTCTTGCTTCCTTTATTCTCTTACACATTGTAGAGAAATTGGAAAGACTTGTAACTCAACATTATTTTTTACAGTTTTAATACAACAGTACTTTATTTTTAGTAGATTGTTTAGAGTTTTGCAGAGTTTCCTTCAGGATATTCAACAGAAACAGAGTTTACCTTCACAATTTTTGATGTCTTGTCTCTTTTAAATGATTTGATGCAAGTTTAATGTGTTTTAAATTAGAAACCTTTAAATTTCTATCTCATTTACTGATGCATGTACACAATAGCAGTTTATCATAGGTCATTACTTGTGCTCTTAAATATATCTCTTCTCTTAATTTGTGAAAACCCTATTTTCCTTAGTAAGGAAAGGTTAAACAAAGCCTTATAGTGAAATATTTTTGTTATGAAGGTCTCCAAATTGAGTTGTGTTAACAGATTTCTAAGAATATTAGTTGTGAATAAGTCTGTATAGTAGTATTTTTTTGGTGCATCACCTCCTAGAAATAGTTTATCATTCATGTTTCCTTTAGTTTAATAGATTAATCTTTATCCCTTTTCCCACACAAGTCATTAGATTCTAGGAGATCAAAAGGGAACTAGCCCACAATCTAGATATTCATCTTTGCTATGAGCATACCCACAAGCTCAAAGATGTTTCCATGTTTCATGAGATTGTTGAGCTTCAAGCTTAGCATCTAGGGTGCAATCCTTGTGACAACAAGACCATTAGTAGATATTTGTCTCTTACACTGTAATTTCACACTTTCTAGTCATACGGATGCCAACACTCCATAGAGACGCCAATGTGTCGTGTTGTCATCCCTAACCCATGTTGTTGTCCTCAAGTAGAGAGTTGTCTAAGGTACGGTCCGGGTTCTAGAGAACTGATCGTTTAGCCCCATTCAAACTCCCAAGTTAACAGAGTGACAAAAGAACTTGAGAGTTCTCTTCATTCTCGATCCTTGACCTTAAAGACTTATTCAATTTGAGGTATATTAGGGAAGCCCTCCACTCTTAGCTCTCCATGACCTGGAGCCTTGGTCTATGGTTGGTCCCCCTCTACATTTTGGAGAACCCAACATGAACCATTTTGGTTATGTTTAACAGTGCTGAAAGACCCTTTCCTCGCATCCTAGGAGTGTTGTGGGTGTGAGTGTTGTGAGGCACTTAGCCCTGCAACCCAACCTATGACCCCTAGTGGTATAGCTGAAAGGTTCCATAAGCATCGCATAACAAAATCTTAGTGGGTCACCATATAGTTGTGAAAACCTTGAGGGATCTATGAAAGCTCTGTCTATTATACATAATGGCATCCTTTTTACATCTACCCATCCCATCTACACAACCTAAAAATGGATCTCCTAACATAACCTTCACCTCACAGGACTTTCTAATGAATTACAATAGAGAACCATCTCCCTTATACATCCCTGCACGAATCAACAAAAACACTGTAACAGGTGTTCTTGTTGACCCTATGTGTTGGGTGAATGTCATCACTGAGGAGATTATGCTGATTGATTTCTTACACAAAGATGGGTATGATGAATCTAGGAGTACCATTCATACACACGAGGGGCTTTCTGTACCTCCCATCAGCAACATCACCTTGTCAGTTTTAGTTGGACCTAAATCCGTAAATGCACTTTTTGACATTATCCCAAGGTCTGAGCTCTTCAAAGTGAAACTAGGTATCCCCTGGTTGGTCTTTATGAATGCAATTCCCTCAGTAGTTCATAAGTGTCTAAAATTTTCCCATGGAGGTATGATGCATGTAGTCCACGACACCATCTATAAACTACTGATTGCATGTGGGGGCTACTCACTAGATCAGGTTTTTCCTACCCCCATAGGTTCACTTCCTCCTAGGATGGATCTCTTGTATTGAACCTATGTGAAGTACAAGAGTGGGGGCATAACACCTAAGGTGAGATACCCTCCTTCTCCCTATTCCATTTCATATAGGGCTTTCCTCAAGGTGGAGTGTGAAAATTCCTTGGATCAAAAAAGGGAAGAAGAGAAGCATGCCCAAGGTCCTTATTCTTCTTCTTCTTCTTCCATTGTCCCACCTATTGCTTCCTCTTGCCCTACTATGACATCATCAATTTTTTCTCCTAGGTGTTTGTAGTAGAATCTGATGGTGCCCACTTGGCAAAAGCCCAAGCATCCGGTGTTCGAACTTCCCATCTTACCCATGGGACCTCAACTCGGCGTGTATGGTAAGGGGAAGGGTTCCTGTGTGGAGTCCTCTATGTCTCGTCCTTTGTGGCCTCCTACTACTCCTGCCACTAAGGAAGTGAATGGGAAGAGGCCCACCGCTAAGGAATTAGAGCCTACTCCCCCATTGTTGTTCCATCATCCTCTCAACCTCTCCCTCCTGTTCCCATCTAGGAGTCTTTCCCTCTGTCAAAAATGACCATGATGGACACTCCAATGGTCAAACAGGAGTCTCCCATTTTGTCTCATCTTTCGTCCTCTAGCCCTTGGAGTCGCAGGAATCGCCTTGTGCATGAACACAAGCATCAGAGAAAGGCTTTGGCCGCTGAGTAGGCCACCCTATAGATGAAGGAAGGGAAGTCGACAGTTTCTACTCTAGCACCTTTTGTTGTATCCTCCTCTCCCATCCCCTTTGCTTCAGTTCCTTTAGCTTCTATCTTGCTTCCGGCTCCTGTTGTGAGTGTAAAAAATCCTCACCCAAAGCGAGTGCAAGTATTTATTGCTCCTTTCATTGAGCCTCCCCTTTTGTTATCCCTCCCAGACATCCCACCACTCTCAAAGCCCCGTGGACATGTTGAACACCTCAATGGTGTCCACTGTGGTTTTCTCCTCTTCCTCTATGCCTTCTAGTTCGTCTGTGGGGATCTCACATCCTCCAATGAAGCGAAAGATGGAGGACGACCTAACAATCAATGGGGGTCAAAAGAGGGGTTCACCTTCTTCAAAGGGTGGTTTTGAATTAGCATGTGTCATCCTAGTGATGGAAGAACTCTTGGTGTCCTTGGAGTTTGTCACTACTCCTAAGTCTCTTGGTGAGCCTAGTAGTGAATCTCAAGCACCACCTCCCTCACCCATCGAGTTAAGACATGGCACTCTGGTGAAGTGCATGTTTAATTTTATTGATGAGGTCCCAATCCTATCGGCGATTTTTGCAAATTTGTTGACTTTTACCCCACGAGAACTGAGTGGAGAAGACCTCGAGGGGCCTTCTTCCTTGGATCTTATTACAGGAGGGTTGTAGGGTTCCCCCCTTGATATTCCACACTTGCAAGCTCCTTTGACTTCCTCTTATGATGATATAGACTCAGAGAACGACAACCTCTTGGTTGATGAGGACTAGGGGGAACCTCTTCTTTATCTATAGAGTAGATTGTGTGTGTGTTTGTGTTCCCCTGTGCTTGCATTATGTGTTCCTGGATGACCTTTATCACCCTTGAAGGTTCTTGGATACAAGATTCTTTATGTGTCATAAATCTTCCTATATTTGTTACATCATTCTTCCTGTATTATGTATTGGTTTTCGACAATTGGGGATGATGCAAAGTGTTAGGGGAATTTAGGCTTCCCTTCCATGTTGACCCATTTTTTTTTCTTCATGTGCATTCTTCATATGATCTGATATAGTAGGGGGTTGATGATAGTTCATTTATATATTATTATACTTATTTATCTATATTTATGAGTAGCTTTGACCCCGAAATATTAGATCACCCATGTGTCCCTTGTTCATGATGATTTTGTCTCTTCTTTCTTTGCACTTATTTTTGTGCTTTCTTTGTGATGTTGTGGTGCTCATGTGTTGTCCCTCGCATGTGTGACAACATTACCATGGTTACAACTCACTATGTTCTGTGGACCACAACATCAATTTTTCATCCTTGCTTTTCTCTCCTTAGGATGACACGTGCCTTTGTGTTTGGCACACACCATCCTAAGGGGGGGCTATCATGTCACTCTGATACTTAGAAAACACATCCAGTGGCCAACAAATCTTTTCAAATTTTTTTCAAAAATTGCATTCCTCAGCAAGGACCCCTAGCATAATTTTTTTGCTTCATCATGGGTTCATAAAGAAAGAATTTCAAAAACCTTCCTCCGAGAAGGGAGCACCTTCTCCAGTAGGTGAAGTTTGAACTTCCCCTTGCGAGGGGACCTTCTTCCTTTCGAATTCCTTGATGAAGTGAACATATTTCAAAAGGATTCCTTGATGTTGAATAGATTTGCGAAAAATTCCCTCTCACTTTTAAACTGAGCATCCCTTAAGTGGACCCATTTTCTTTTGAAGGGTTCTTGAGGGACCCCTTTGAAAGCTCTCCCTTCAATTTTCAACTATCTACATGACTATTTGCTTGCTTTCCTGCATGGATTTTTGTTTTCTAACATGTTTTATTTGCAGGTTAACATGTTGCTTTGCAGGTGCACCTGTGAAGCTGCTTTCCAGTTTTACTCTGCAGAGTCCCCTCACATTAGGCTTCCTTTAGGAGAGAGTAGCTGAGGGTTCCTTCTTTACAGGTCTGAGGATCTGTGAAGCACTTGCATCCCATGGAATTTTTCCATTGTTGGTTTGCAGACCTTTGACATACTTTGTTTGAGCCTCCTTAGGAGTGAGTACTTGTGGAGTTATTTTCCTACCCTGCACTTTTGAGATTTTCTAGATTGTAGTTTGATTCCTCGATGGTTTAGGTATATGTTTCTAAACTATCTAGTCTACTTTACCAAACATTCATTGAAACTTATGCTCACTAAAGTGGGAGAAAAATGTATAGGATCGAATTTTCACCCCTCTTGCAAATTTCCCTTTTACACCCTACCTTAAAAAATTAAATCTGATTAAGTAAATCCACGTCTTCATTCCATACCCTATCCACTTGGTCCTCATCCTTTGTGTCAGTGCAAGAATTTTTTTGGGGATGCGCATGCAATGCATGGACGTCTACATGACACATTGCCTTCCCCGACATATTCCTTACTCTAGAATCTATAGAGATGTTATGTTCTCCATTGGCGATGAAGTGTAATGCCTCTGCACCTTCTTATTGACCCAAGAATGACTCTTTACCTCCTAATTCTTCTTCAAATTTCTATCTTTCACTTTCATTCTATCTCCTTAGCAATTTTCTTGATCTTCTTCACAATTTCACATGTTGGTTTGATCTTGCTTCACAATTTTTGAGCTCCTACATGTCTTCTCCACTTCTTGCTGCACTTTTTCCACCATTGGAGTTGTGACTTCGTGTCCTACAAGACTACTTCTTCATTGTTGTGGTAGCGTAGACCTTACCAAGCTTGCATCCTCCTCTACATGCTTGAGGGAACCTTGATCAAGAAGTTAATATTGTTTCATTTCTCCATTTCCATGATATTGTCACTTGATTTATGTAGCATAGTGTTATTTCTATCATTTGGTATATTTTCTATAACTTTCTTTATCATATTTTCTATCTCATGGCTATTCTAGTTGTTCATGGAGGTGGAAACACCAAAGCGAGGGTTTGACTATAAAGCCCTATACAACCCCAACATGTTTCCTCTCTTGGCTATGTGTAGGTACACATTCGTGTGGAGCTTTCTAGTGAACTAGACTCCTTGTGAGTTAATCTTCATCACCTTTACTTTATCTCACTTCTACATCATCTTTCCAGTTGGTTTAGTCATTCTATTAGTTATCATTCCAATTAGTACTTTAAAACCTTATTTGCTAGACCATTAGTAGGTTTTTGTGTCTTGCACTATACTTTTGAAATTTTTGGCCATACAAACGCCAACACCCCAAAGAGATGCCAATGCACCACGCTATTGTCCCTGACCCATATTGGTGTCCTCATGAAGAGAGCTATCTAAGTTATGGTTCAGGTTCCAAAGACCTTCTCATTTATTCCCATTCAAACTCCTAGTTAGCAGAGTGACAAAATCACTTGAGAGTGCTCTTCATTCTCTATCCTTGACTTTAAACACTTATTCAATCTAAGGTAGATTAGGGTAGCCCTCCGCTCTTGTCTCTCCATGACCTAGAGCATTGGTGTGGTTGGTCCCCCTCCTCTATAGTAGGTAACTTTATTTTAAAATAAAATTTTATATTTTATCATTTTTTGGTTGTTATTAGTATTATCCAACATGATTTAAATTTCAATTGACTGCAACAATTGACAATCCCATGGATTCTCAATTGTTGATTTGCACTGTTTGGCATCAGAGTGGGTTGAGGAAGAAGAAAAGAAACCATGGCATACATAGGATGTGGGAGAGGGAGAGACCCATGAGGAGAAGACAATACAACTATTACGGAAATGTTGAGAGGAATAACAATACGCTTGGAGGTCATAGAAACCTCACAATAGAGAGAAATTCATATAGAGGATGTTAGTGAAGAAGAGGAAAAAGTTACAAAAGTTGTAAGACAGAAAGATGATATCATCAAGAGGAGAGGTTCTTGCAAGCCTTTTCCAAACTAGGAAGTAAACCAAGAATGGATCCACCAACTTACAATGGAATTTTGAACCTAGAAGAGCTCATTGATTGGATTTTAGAGATGAAGAAATACTTTGATTTAGAAACTATTGATGATAAAAAGAAGGTGAATTATATTTGCACAAGGTTGAAGGGACATGCATCCCTATGGTGGGATCAAGTGTAGATTGAAAGACAAAGGAAAGGAAAAGAAAAGATTAAATCATGGGAGAAGATGGTTATAGAGTTGAAGGATAAATTATTTATTGTAGAATATCACATTAGTTTGTTTAAGAAACTTCAAAATCTTAAATAGAGAGATTTGAATGTCATGGAGTACATGAAAGAATTCTACAAATTGGGCATTCATGCTGGGCATGTTGAAGATGTTGAAGAATAGGTTGCAAGGTATGTGAATGGGTTATAGATTGCTATCCAAGATGAACTTAGTATGGTTATGATGGAAGATTACCAATATGCTCTCAAGGTAGAGAAAAATTTGGCAGAAGACAACGAAGTAATTCTAGAGGTAGAGAAGAAACTTTAAGAGGTAGAGAATAAAAAAATAATGCAAGAGGACAACAAATAAAGGAAGGAGAGACAAGCTATTCTCAAAAAAATTATTGTTCAAATGTGAGGGGAAGAGGAGATTCCTTTAAAGGAAGAGGGAAATATTCAAGATGAAGGGGAGATTATGGAAGATGAAGAGGATTTTCAAGAGTTTTTTTCAATTGTGGAGAGGTTGGCCATAGGGAATTTGAATGCCCTCAAGTGTAACAAGAGGATGGGAAGAGTAGGACTGCTACAAGGTCACGTGGTTGCAAAAGGGTCACCATCTGCTGGTGAATGAACAATTTCCAGTAGGTTTTCATATTGGCAATTATAGAGATGACATTATGTGTAATTTAATGCCTATGGATTATTGTCATATTATTTTGGGTAGACCATGGAAGTATAACTAGAAGGCCATACATGATGGTGAAGTGAACGCTTACACAATAACCAAAGATGCAAAAAAATATGTTATAACATTAGTGAAAGAAAAACATAAGGAAGTGGGCAATGTGTAAACACTGAAAAATGTCTCGGGCCTGCAAGCAACATTTTATCACTAATTCGCCTTCTTTCTTATATAATTAAACAATTTTAATTATTTAATTACTTTCTTAAGTCATCTCCTATTAATTAAATAATTTTTAATTATTTAATTAATTCACTCTATTTATATTCTTCTTATGATTAATTCAAATAAATGTCAATTTATTTAAATTATGTCACTAGTTCCCCTTTTCCCTCTATAATTAAATAATTTTTTATTTATTTAATTATTCACTCTCATTTTCTTCTATAATTAAATAATAGTTTTTATTATTTGATTATTCATTAGCTTTTTCCCTTTATAATTAAATAAATCCTATTTATTTAATTATCTATCATTTTCTTCCCTCCATAATTAAATAATTGTTTTTAATTATTTAATTATTTATCATTTTCCCTCCATCTTGTATTAAGTAATTCTTTTTAATTATTTAATATTTCCCACTCCACTTTTCTTCTATAATTAAATAATTATTTTTAATTATTTAATTATTCAATTTCTCTCTCCTAAATTTAATTATTGTTATCATAATTTAATTTATTTCTTCTTAGCTAAACCCTAAATCTCAACTAATTGTTTGAGTTTTGGTCCATCCTTCCCATCCTTATCTCTTTCCCTCTCAATTAATCTTATACATTGATTGTCATAACTCATCATCCAATCTTCACCATTCATTTGAATTGGGATTATTATAAAAGCAAGCCATCACCTTCATTTTAAGGTTAACCATAGTATTTGAAGTTTTGCTATCATATCATTATCTTGAGATCTTGCTATCAATTATCAACATCAAACTTATCAAATATCTTGCATACTACAAAGCTAAGAAGAAACAAAGCAAAATCGAGAAGAGCAATGGAGGTGATTCAACTATGGCATAGGAATTGAGGTTTATTACTTTATTATTGTGATTTATATTGTCATTTTTGCTTCATTACTAGATTAGGGTAATTATTTCTTGAGTTAGGTGGTTTTTTAGTTGCTATATTTGATTCATGCACTTTCTTGAATTTTACCCATTCTACATTTGGTGAAACTAATGTGAACTAACCAAATTTTATAAAAAAATTGAGAAACTTTTGAATTTTAGGTGTGCAATGCAATTGTCGTGTGTAGTGACACAATTAAGACTTCAAACACCACAATCATTGTATGGCACAATGCATGCGAGGTTTGTTGCACCAGATTTGTTGCCTAGAATGACGCATCTGACTATTATCTTGCAAATCTCAAAATCATTCAATCTTGTTGTTTCAGATCATTTTATTAGCTTCTTGTTATTTCTCTCACATTCTAACATACTTCTTACATCATTTACATCATCAAATTTTCTATTTTTTATCAAATCTTTTTGTTTTAAAGCCATAGGTTTTTGTGTTGCAATCATGCCCTCAAATGTCGCAATCGTTGATTTTTGCACCATAGTCACCTTTACTTACATCATAGTTTCCCATTTTTAAGCTACATTTTCTTCATACTTTGATGCATCTGAACACCATATTTGAGCCTTTGTACACTACATCTAACTGTCATAGCAAAAAGAGGGTATAAATATGATATTTTCATTTTCAAATTTTTTCATTCATTAGGGAAGAGCTTTTATGTTACTACTATTTTATTTCTAGCTTGTGGCAATCATTGGGAGAAGACCTTTTGATATAAACTACTAGTCCAATTTATCACCGGGTTCCATTGTGTGTTTGTGATTTCTAAATTAGGAACATTTGGAATTGGTGCTTAAAAATAACAAGTGTATTTATTGTTTTGTGCTCTTGCACACATGTGTTATTATTGTAGGTGTGTTTAGCTAAAGTCTCCTCTCCCCTTGTGCTATGTGTGATTCCCGAGTGATGAGAAATAGTGTCACAATATATTCTTGAGTATCCTCTCCCCTTGTGCTATGGGTGATTCCTAGGTGATGAGAAAGAGCATTGCACAAGCCTTCCATTTTTCTTTTTGAGTAGGGTGGGCTTGTTGGTGGAATTTCACCTTTTGGGAACAATAGAACATATATACCTCTAGTACACTATCTAAAAGTGCAAAAATTGAATGTTGAGCATAATCCATTTGATCCCTAGGGGGTGGGCCTTATGGTCTTGGGTGATTCCAGATGGGGGTTAGAGATTTCGTTCTTGCATCACTACTAGGCATGGTGTTCTTTGGAGTTAACACAAGGGTAAAAACCATTGTTTTAAAAGCCTAAGAATTTTTTTGGCCATCTACTATTGTTGGTGCATCATGATAGTATCGTCATGAGAAGTTACCACGTGCAATGCTTGGTTGAGGTGACACTATTCCTTGTTTGAATTTCATACTTTCAAGGTGAGAGGTGTTAAGGTGGTACATAACCTTGCCATACTCTAGCTTCTCCCACTCCTCATACTCATATTTAACATCACTCAAAAGGGTGAGGTAAGCCCACTTTAGTAGATATAACCCTATTACTACTAGCTAGGTTTTGCTTGCTTATATTATTTGTGAACCAAGGCCTAGCAAGTTTTGTGGAAGGAAACTTGCAAAATACCGCTTACCAAGAAGTCAAAGGGGATCAAAATAAGCCAAATTTGTCTTCTGAGTGTTTGTTGTGTTTTATGATCAAATCTGGAAATTTCCCAAAATAGAAAACCATCTATAAAACATCAAATTTGAGTCCAAAAACAATAACACCACAATTGTTACATAGAACACTGCAATTGTTGAACAAAAAGCCACAATTTTTAGAAACAACATTGCATCTATCAAAAACCCTAGGAATTCGGAAACCCGCATTTTCCTATACACCACAATCAATTGATTCTACACCACATTTGTCTATTATTGCACCACATCTGTTAGTTTTAATTTTTTTGGGGAAATATCTATGTATCCAACTTTTAGTTTCTTGTTAGAAAGTGACTGTACCATCAGACTTGAGACTTGTTTAGTCCACTCAGTCCATCCATTGCATTTTACCATTTTCTTTATCTTTATCTTGCATATACTGGTTTGCATTTGTCATCTTAGATTTTACATCCATTACCATCTTTGAGTCTTGAGAATAGGAGGCTTATCAAATCATTGATCAGACCACAATCACATATTTAAGTGTCTTTACCTTCTCATATTTTATCTATCTTATCCTTAGGTTGGGATTAAAATTCATGTGTTTAGTCTAGGTTCACCTTTTATCCAAGCATCATTATCATCTTGGTTATTATCCTCTTGAGGTCTTGACATTTAGATTTGTTACCTTGGTTTATTATATTTTTCCTAACATCCCCTTTCTAAGGTTTAAAGTTGCATATACAACATTCTTAAGCATATTCATACTCTCATTACCACTTTTTCATTCTAAACATAGTCATACCTTCATTATCACCTAGCATACCAAGCTTAGTAATAGTTGCATTAACATCTTGCATCCTTACATCTCCAAAAAATATAAAAAACATAGTATAGTGTCATTGTCATCTTGCATCCTCATCCTTAGTTGCATTCATTTCCAAAAGTCTCAAAATCCATGAGTCACAAGTCTTATATGGTCTTCACTAGGTCACAAAGGAAATGAAAAGACATGGATTCCACAAGTAACCCCAACTTTAATCCAACTAGAACCATGAACTTTTGGTCATCCTCAAACCAACTCCTAACATCATAACCTCAAATTCCAAATCCATTTGCTAATATTATGGTACATGAGGTTGAATAACATTTAACCCCAAAAGAAATTGAAAGTTCTTCCCTAGATCCTAAGATATTATGTATCATAGAAGAGCTTGTCAAAGAAAATCCTAATAAATAATTTTTAGCACTCAATCAAAATGGGGCCAAACTTCCCTTTGGTTTTGACACTTCCACAATTGTAGAAGGAACAACACAAACTCAAACACAAGTTAATAACACATTTCCACCAATTCATTTCACTTCACAACAAATGCACACTAGTATGTCACTTTGGGGAACTACACATAACACGACAACTACTAACATAACCCCTACTCCAAAATTTGGGACCAAAAGAAAAAATCCAACATCTCAAGGACTAAGTCCCTCATTTTTCAATCCATTTTAGATACAAAATATAACACCATGTGTATGAATTTTGGAAATCCTTTTAGCTCCCAAGGTGTCACACAATCAACCAACACCACCTCCATGCCCATCAAAACATCAGAAATCCAAACCAACCAAACAAGACACAAAGGATTCACATTGACACACCAAGAAAACAATCCCAAATGACTAACACTACACCAAACACAAGCATTTAATTGTTGCAAGAATGGAAAGAATGAAGGTGTTTTCATTGATGTCAATTGGTCAATTGGTTATCAACTAGTTGTTGTTGTCATTAAATTCGTGGTTGCAAGCTATTGGTTGTATATGTTGAGGATATTAAGAAAATCGTATTGAAGAAATATTGTAGGTGTTTAGTGGTTGCTCTGAGTTTTGCTCTGGGATTCACTCCTATGTTTGTGTGGTTCATTTATGTTGATCATGATTGTTGGAAGTTGCTAGATCTATATTTTTGGCTTTTGATTCATTATACAGTGTGAGTTATTTTCACCAGTTGTGAACTATGGTTTTCTGTGTTTCTAGTTGTTGTCCAAGAGAAATATTGTTGGTTCGGATTTCTCTTTGGTAAAGTCTTATTACTTTTGGTTCTAGAGTTGAGTTGTTTTAATTGTGTTAAAGATAATTTCAATATCTAGAAGGTTTGTTATTAATTGTTCTATGTGTTTTACACTGGTTTGGCCGAACTTGTGTTGAACACTATCTTCAGAGTTGATGAAGTTTTTTGGATCTATTTAGGTCCTTATCAAGTGTTTGTTTGGGTTGACCTCATTCTAATTCCACCCTAGGATGATTTGGCATCGACCTAATTTGAATTTAATGCTCGATGGACGACTTTGGATATGTTTCAAAGTTGAAGATGGTATAAATGAAGGATGAGTTAGTGGTGAAATGAGACAAGCAAGTGAAAAGAGAGATAAGTGCAAAGAAATAGAGTAGATAGATACGAGATTGATGCTAATCAGTGAGAGTGTGTGATGCAAGTGTAGCAGATTAGTGTGAAGCCTAAATATTGAGTTTTTGGATGTAATGAGCAGAAGGTGTACTCTATCATTCATGCATGTCTTTGAGTGGTTGAGAAAATTGTGGTGGATTTCTTTGTTGCATTGAGATTGTCTTCTCTCTACAACATATCTCTTCTATCTTCTTTGTATCTCTACAGTAGTGATCCCTCTAGGTTGTTAGCCTTGTTGGACAGTGATTCTTGATCCAAAAAGTGAGTCCTTTTTTTGGAAGTGAGACTTTTGTAATCAATTTTGATATTATTCTCTATAGTGTGATTTAATCCTCACCATGGTTTTTCCCTTATTGGGTTTTCCACGTAAATCTGGTGTTATTGTATTTTTGTGATGGTTTTCAGTTTCTGCACTTGCAATTAATGTTTAATCAGTTAAGCAGTGTTAAGGATTAGTTCCGGTGAATGTTTTAAAGGATTAATTTTGTGACAACTAATTCATCCCCCCCTCTCAATTGTCCTATTCAAAAATTGGTATCAGAGCTTGGTTCCTTGTTGAAAATCTTAACTACTTGAGGAAGGTCCAAGATGGCTAGAAAAATGACTTATGATTATTTGAGGTTCGATGGAACTAATTATGCTATTTGGGAAATATTGATGGAAGAATATTTGGAGTATTGTGGATATGATGTGGAGAAAGCTTACAAGAATCCTTACACTCCTCCTAATAATGGTCTGAGTATGGTTGATGATATCAAAGCACATGAAGTGAACAATAAGGCAAAGTACATTTTGAAGAACAATCTGGTACATTCCAAGTTGATTAAGGTTCAAAATTTGAAGACTACCAAGGAAGTCTGGGATGCTTTGGATAAGGCACACGAAGGTGATGAAAGAGTCAAAAAGGAAAAATTTCAGAATTTGGAAACATAGCTTGAGCTTCTACATATGTTTGAAGATGGGAATGTTAAAGCTTATGTATAGAGATTGGATGAGATAGTAGCCAGAATGCAAGGACTTAGTGCTACTGTAGATGAAACTTGAATTGTAAAGAAGATTATTAGAACTCTCCTTGATGCTTATAGCGAGAAGGTGTGTGCTATTGAACAAAGTATAGATTATAAGACCTACACTAAATATCTATTGTTGGGATCTCTGAAATCTTCTGAGATGAGGAAGCCGAATCTAAGAAATGGATGCAAATCAAAGACTACTTTTAAGGTTACAAAATTTGAAGATCCGAATGAAGAAAATCTTGATGAAATAGAAGCTAACTTTGTGAGAAGGATGAGGAAAGGCTCTAACAATTATGAAGGTAAGTTACCCTTTAAATGCTTTAGTTGTGGAGAAATAGGTCATTATGCTACAAAATGTCTAAAAAGAGCTAAGAGGAATAAACAAAGATATGAGAAAGAAAAGAAAGGATAGAAGATCAACATAGCATATTATGTGAATGAGAATGCTAGTATATCTGATGAGGATCCATATGACAATGAATGCTTGTTCTTGGCTATAAAGGATGAACTTACTTCTGCTAATTCTAAAAAATAGGTGAAGGAATGCCCTTCGAAGAAAGAGAAAAATGAAGGTACTCTTTTTTCTGCCCTACATGCTAAACAAGAAAAGAACTATTGGGTAGTTGAAAGTGGTTGTTCACATCACATGATTGGTGATAAGAGTAAGTTTGTTAAACTTGAAAAATATGATGGAGGCTTGGCTATGTTTGGAGATGATACTGGTGCTAAAATTTGTGGGATAGGTTCAGTAAGTTTTGATGGAAAGCATAATACTAATGATGTCTATTATGTTAAGGGTTTAAGGCATAAGCTTTTGAGTGTTGATGAGATGTGTAGAAAGGGATATGATCTTGTGTTTTAGGATGAGAAATACGAGATCTGGAAAGGATCCGAAATAGTGATTGCTATAGGAAAGAAATCTAAAGGAAATATCTATCAACTTAAGGGTGTTGATGGACGATGCTTTATGACTCAGATTAATGACATTTGCTTATTGCATCAGAGAATGTGTCACATGAACTTTGATAACTTTGTGAGGATTAGTGCAATTTAGGCCATGAGAGATTTACCAAGGATTACAAAGCCTATTAATGTTGTTTGCGAGAATTGTTAGTTTGGAAAGCAAGCAAGAAGTCATTATAGATCAAAGGAACAATCTACTACTGGACTAGTAGATTTAATTCATATAGATCTATGTGGTCCTACAGGAGTGAGAAGTCTACAAGGTAAAAGGTACTTTATGTCTTTGATTGATCATTATTCTAGATATACATGAGTTACATTTCTTGGAGAGAAATCAGATGCATTAGATAGATTTAAGACATTCAAAGTTGTGGTTAAAAATTAAGTGAATTTGAGGATAAAATGCTTAAGGTCTGATAGAGGTGGAGAATTCACCTCCCATGAGTTTAATATGTTTTGTGAAGTGCATGGAATAAAAATATAGTTATCTACTCCAAGAACTCCTCAGTAGAATGGAGTTGTTGAAAGAAAGAACATAACAATTCAAGAGGCCACTAGATCAATGATTACTAAGGCTAGTTTACTAGAGAGAATCTATTCATACTGCTATTTATGTATTCAATCAAGTTCAAGCAAGAGAAAATAGTACTAAGACCCCCTATGAGCTATGGCATGGAAGAATTCCTACTATTAATTATTTCAAGGTATTCGAAAGAAAATGTTATATCAGAAGAGATGAAGAAACTTTAGGAAAGTTTGATGCAAGAAGTGATGAGGGAATTTTTCTTGGATATTCTAATAAAAGCAAAGCATATAGATGTTTCAATAAAATACTGAGAAATATTGTAGAAAGTGCAAATGTCAAGGTTGATGAAACAATAAGAATTTAATTGACATTGATAGATATGTATCTGATGAACTTGATTGTGTAAGAATTGAAGATATTGTGGAAGAAAAGGAAAAGGATGAGAAAGAGAAGCATAATGAACAAGATGAAAGAGAAGAATAAGCTTTGGTGGTGTCCCCTAAGACACCTAGATATGTACAGAAGAATCATTCAAAAATTCAAATTATAGGAGATAAGACTAAAGGAGTATTGACAAGAAGTAGAGCTACTGCTGAAGTAAATCTGTGTTTATTTTCTGAGGTTGAATCGAAGACTGTAAGTGAAGCTTGTAAAGATGAACATTGGATGGAAGCTATGAAAGAAGAACTTATGCAGATTGAGAACAATCAAACTTGGGAATTGGTCCCAAGACTAACAAATAAAAACATTATTAGATCGAAGTGGGTATTGAGAAATAAGTTGAATGAGAATGGAGAAGTGGTTAGAAACAAAGAAAGGCTTGTGTGTAAAGGTTACTCACAAGTAGAAGGCATAGATTTTCAAGAAAATTTTGGTCCGGTAGCTAGAATGGAAGCTATAAGAATGTTCTTAGCATTTTATGCTCATAAAGACTTCAAGGTCTATCAGATGGATGTGAAGTCTACATTTTTGAATGGTGAGCTAGAAGAAGAGATCTACATGGAACAACCAAAAGGATTTTAGTTGTCCGATCAACCAGATATGGTGTGCAGATTGAAGAAAGCCTTATGTGGATTGAAGCAAGCTCCTAGAGCTTGGTATGCAAGGTTAGAAATGGATATGATTCGGAAAGGTTTTAACAAAGGTACAATAGATAGTAATCTATATTTTAAGATTGAAAATGACAAAATCTTGATTGTAGTTGTATATGTTGATGGCATTATTTTTGGAGGAAATGAAAATATGTGTAAGATGTTTGCAGAAGAGATGCAAAATAATTTGAAATGTCTATGTTTGGATAGATGAATTTATTTCTTGGGCTACAGATTAATCAAATAGAGAAAGGAATTTTAATTTCATAGTCTAATTATGTGAAAGAAATTTTGAAAAAGTTTGGGATGGATGGTTCCAAACTGGTATGTACTCCTATGGTGACTAGTTGCAAATTGGGTAAAGATGATGTTTCACTTAAGGCTGATCAGAGCAAGTATAGATCTATGATTGGTGGACTATTGTATTTGACTACTACTAGATTGAATATTATGCATGTTTTTCTTGTGGCTAGATTTCAAGAAGATCCTAAGGAGACACATGATGTTGTTAAAAGAATATTTAGATATTTGAATGGCACTCTGAACTATGGGTTATGGTATCCTAGAGATACTGAATTTACACTAAGTTCCTATACAAATGCAAAATGGGTTGGATGTGTAGATGAAAAAAAGAGTACAAGTGGTGGTGCATTTTTTCTTGGTTATAGATTGGTGGCATGGTTGAATAAAAAAAAAGATTTAGTTTCCTTGTCTACTACTGAACCTAAGTATATTGTTGTTGCATCTTGTTGTACACAAGTTCTATGGATGAAAAAACATTGAAAGATATCACAGTGGTACATGATGACCCTATTTCTATCTTCTATGATAATACAAGTGAAATTAATATTTCAAAGAATCCAGTGATGCACTCAAGGATGAAGCATATATCTATTAGGTATCATTTCATGAGAGAGAAGGTTGTGGAGAATGAAGTAAAGCTTGAATATGTTTGGACAAAGGATCAAATTGATGATATATTTATGAAGGCTCTTCCTAAAGATACTTTTAAGTATCTTCGAGAGAAGTTAGGGGTCATTTCCCCTCCTTTCTTGAACTAGATGCATATGGAGATGCATCAATTTTGTGGATGTATGGATTTATCTTTCTTCTGGATTGATTTTTTGGTGGCTACCTCTCAAGGGGAGTAGGTAGTATCAGGTGTTGTCATTTTGAGTATTTTTTTTTAATGTCAAAGGGGAAATCAATGTAAAATATCTTTTTCCTTTTCCATTGATGTCAAAGGGGGAGAGAAAGAATGTGAAAAAGAAAAGAGGAAGAATAAAAAGATTATCTACTAAGGGGGAGAAACATAAAGAAAAATCTTGAGAAGTGTATTCAGAGCTAGTATGTTGTCTTTGATGGTTTTTCACATCATGTGTTGCCATTAATGACAAAGAGGGAGATTTTTGCAAGAATGGAAAGAATGAAGGTGTTGTCATTGATGTCAACATTGGTTATCAACTGGTTGTTGTTGTCATTAATGTCATGGTTGCAAACTATTGGTTGTATATGTTGAGGATATTGAGAAAATTGCATTGAAGAAAGATTGCAGGTGTTGAGTGGTTGCTTCAAGTTTTGGTCTGGGATTTTCTCCTATGTTTTTGTGGTTCAGATATGTTGATCGTGATTGTTGGAAGTTGCTAGATCCATATTTTTGGTTGTTGATTCATTGTACAGTGTGAGTTATGTTCACCAGCTATGAATTGTGGTTTTCTCTATTTCTGGTTGAGGTTTGGGAGAAATTTTGTTTGTCCAGATTTATCTTTAGTAAATTCTTATGACTTGCAGTTCTAGATTTGAGTTGTTTTGATTGTATTGAAGATAATTTTGGTATCTATAAGGTTCATGCTTAATTTTTCTATGTGTTTTACACTATCTTCAAAGTTGATGAAGGATGTTGGATCTATTTAGGTCCTTATCAAGCATGTTTTTGGGTCGCCCTTATTCTAATTCCACCCTATGATACTTTGGCACAGTTGACCTAATTTGAATTTAATGTTTGATGGATGAATTTGGATATGTTTCAAAGTTGAAGATGGTATAAATGTAAGATGAGTTAGTGGTGAAATGAGGCAAGGAAGTGAAAAGAGAGATAAGTGCAAAGAAATAGAACAAATATATGCAATATTGATGCTAATCAGTGACTGTGTGTGATGTGAGTGTGGCAGATCAGTGTAAAGCCTAAATGTTGAGTTTTTAGATGTAGTGAGCAGAAGGTGTACTCTATCATTCATGCATGTCTACAAATGGTTGAGAAAATTGTGGTGGATTTCTTTGTTGTATTGAGATTGTCTTCTCTCTATAACATATCTCTTATATCTTCTTTGTATCTTTGTGGAAGTGAGCCCTATTGGATAGTGAGTCCTGATCTAGATAGTGATTCCTTATTTTGGAAATGGGCCTTGTTTCTCAGGTAGTGATCCTTTTGTAATCGGTTTTTATATTCTCTATAGTGTGAGTTAATCCTTGCCGTGGTTTTTCCCTTATTGGGTTTTCCATGTAAATCTAGTGTTATTGTATTTGTGTGATGGTTTTTCAGTTTTTGCACTTGCACTTAATATTTAATTAGTTAAGAAGTGTTAAGGATTAGTTATGGTGAATGTTTTAAAGGATTAATTTTGTGGAAATTGATGCAGCGCCCCTCCCACTTGTCCTATTCAACAATTTTTTGGGTCAAATTTGAACACCAATCCACCTCTATCGCAACATAACATCATCCCAAACCCCAAATTTACACCACAATACCAACAAATGAGTCAAAATCCACCTCAACACCACACCAATACCAATACCATCTTCAATTCCCACTTCCAACAAATCAATCAAAATCCTCTACAACAAAATATCAATCCAAATACGACATTCACAACACACTTCCAAAAAACTAACCAAAACCCACTTCAACATCATGTTACACCTACAACCAATTTCCAAAACCAAAACCCATTTCCATCATATAACACATTCAACCCAAAAACCAGTTTTTCCACTCCAAATTTTGGTTATTAAAGTGCACCTCCACTTACAACAAACACGTGACATTAATACACCAAAACAATTGCAAACACAATAGACACATCACTATCACCCATGGATACATTGACACAACAAATCCAAGCCTTACAATGAAAAGTATCCAATGTGCAAGTGAGCGGGAAAAAGAAAACATACTCCATGGAAGAACTATGTCCTTATCCCCTTGATCAAAGCATATACATGCCACCCTTTCCTTAAAATTTCAACACTCCAAACTTCAAAAAGTATAAGGGAAAGGGAGATCTAGTAGAAAATGTGATAAAATTTCATACTGCATGCATGGAAATCACTTTTGATCATATGTACTTAATGGTATTATTCCCACGTAGCGTTTCAGGGAAAGCTCTAGAGTGGTTTGCACATCTACCTCCTAGGATAAGAATATGGAATGAGCTAGCCGATAAGTTTGTCACACACTTCTCCTACAATATTGAAAGTTACATCACTCTTGAAAAATTAGCTACAACCAAACAAAAAAAGGGAGAAACATTTGTATCTTTCCTCTAGAGATGGAGAAGTATGCCTAGAAAATGTCCATGTGATATCCCTGAGAAATAATTGGTACACATGTTTATGGAAATGTAAATAAGGAACTAATGTATCAACTGCAAATCCATTGTTGCAATAATTTTGAAGAGTTTTTTGAGAAAGATGTTTCCATTGAGAGGGAAATTTTTGCACAAGGATTAATCAAAATATTCAAAGAAAATGAAAAAAATCTCAATCACAAAAGCAAATTTGGTCTCAAAACAAGAATGTCACTAACGATGGGATATTTGATGCCAAAGTGGTTAATAAAGTTCACCCCACCATTCATCTTAAATATCCTTCCAAATCAAACAATAAACCAACAATTCAAAACCAATCCACAAATGTAGTCCAAAACAATCAACAATGACAAGGTCCCCCGTGAACAAATATACCAAAATGAACATATACACCCCTAGGGGAATCCATTGAATTAGTTTTGAAGAAGCTATTACAATCAAATGTCATTCAATTCCCATAAATCAGACACTATGAATTGAATTTTCAAACCAAATTGGTGGAATGATAATGATTTTTGTGAGTACCATCACACAAAAGGACATACGACATCGTCATGTTGGAAACTTAATGACACTATCCAAGATCTCATTGACCAAGGTGACATATCCATAGATAATTCACAAGGGAAGGTGAATGCTAACAATACCATTTTAAAAAATCTCTTACAAGACCATGGGTTGGGAAAATCCTTTGTTCAGGGACCAATACAGGTATTTAAGCTAATTATACAAGCATCTCATATGAGTGCACCATTAATAATATCTAAACTTCTGACAATAATGTCTCTACCATTACCATTAAGAAAAATTTAGAATGTGTTATCACAATATAGAGATCTAATGTGGTATTGCAAGGGGTTGCCTCCAATCTACAACCAAATACTCAATATAACCTCCTAGATCATCTAGGAAAGACTCCCACATAGATATCCATTCTTAAGTTACTTTGTATATCTCCTAAGCACAAAGCCATTTTGGAAAAAGCTTTGCAAGAGACTTATGTCCCCATAGACCTATTGTCAATAAATTTTAGGCCATGGTAGGGTACTTGGCTACCACCCATCATGTTATATTTTATGAACAAGATTTCCCTACACAATTACCAAACCATAATGATCCATTGCACCTTGAGGTATATTAACAAACATAAAATTAGAAAATTCTTGGTAGATGGTGGAGCAGGTATGAACATATTCACTTTAAAATTGGTTACAACATTGGGATTCTCTGAATCTTATATATAAATATATAAGAAAATCATCATAAGGGCTTATGATGATGCCAAGTTTTCCTCCAAAGACATAATTATACTTCCTATGAGAGTTGGACCAACTATTCAAAATATAGTATTTCAAGTCCTACATCTAGAACTACCATATAAACTTCTCCTTGGTTGCCCATGGATTCATGCCCTGAAGTTCATCCCTTCTACCTACCATCAATGCCTCAAGTTTCCCTATAATGATATTGAAATCACCATACCAAGCAATCTCGACCCCTTCTAGTATCACAGTAATATGAAGGGAACCTCTAAACATCAAGTTCCTATCAATCGAGAAGCTTCTCCCACCATTACATTGTATTACATTGATCCCTCTTCATTATCACGTCTTCCACTTCATCCACTTCCATTCCCAAAGGTTGAGACCAAATCTAGGACCAAGGACATGGAGAGTATAACATTCAAAGTTCATTTTGCATTTTCTAGTTACCTACATCATTGAAATCTGGTGGGAAATCTCATCCTACCTTGATGGAACGTAGGTTTTTCATCCACAATCCTCCCACTACTTTCACTAAGTGGGGTGAGCTAATTAAAGAGACTATAGGTGAGGATATCTCTACATGGATCTATAAGGATGAAGAAGATATTGAGCCAATATAGATGCTGATTGAGAAATATGGAAAAGGTTTTGAGATCCTTAAAGAAATTTTTTATGATGGTCTTAGTGGTCTTGGCTCACACAAAAAGGGAATGACAGAGCTACTACTACCTCCTAAGTTACCAAAGAACAAAATGTTAGGGTATACACTATTAAAAGTGAGGCCTCCTCATACTAAGTTACCTTTAGATAAAAATGTTAACGATTCTATTGATGTCGAGACATCTAATGATTACCATACCAAAACTGACTCCAATGAATGGGAATGGGGTTCCAACAAATCCTCTAGTGACTGTGACCTAAGTGAAATATTTCATGAGACTGAACAATCCCCCTCTCAAACCAAATGTATCAATCACCGTGCTTGGATCGAGACCTTTTGGGATCCTGATGATACATCCATATTTATGATATCCACCTTATCCTTGATCTATAATGATATCGATGGTGACTTACCTCTAGTTTACCCACAGTTGATAGATTGGGATCAACAAGGACCTCCAAGCTTAGACATATTCAAGAATGATGAAGCAATAATTGAGTTTATGGGGCTTCAAGAAGGGATACCAAGTGGGCATCATAAGGTTGGATTCATAATAGAACTTGACAATGTAGCTTACTTTGGGGAGTCTACTCCACCCTCTAGTCACAAAAATGAGAAAAATAAAAAGAATAGGTCTCTAGGTGAAAACCAAAAGGTTCCTTTAGACCATAAAAAAGTAAAAACAAAGGATGTATCCAAGGGTGAAAACCTCTCTAAGGTGCCTACGGATGGAGGGTTGGACATGCTCCCTATAAATAAAGAGAGATCACCATTGCTTGTGGAAAAATTAGAAGAAATCAATCTTGGTACTAAGGAAAATCTTAGAACTGTGCACTTTATAACATCTTTGACAACCATAGAAAAACCAAAATTCATTAGTTTCTTTTCAGAAAGACAAATAATTTTTTTTTGGTCATACACTAATATGCCAAGGCTGGATCTTGATTGGTTTTGTATCATTTTCCATTGTTTCCTAACACAAAACCTATCAAGAAAAAATTAAGAAAAATGCATCCCCAAATCACACTCTTAGTGAAAGAAAAGTTGAATAAGTTGCTTGACATTAGTTTCATTCGACATATAGATTATACAGAGTGGATTTAAAATCATGTACCTATAATGAAACCAACTGGTGGGATAAGAGTATGCAAAAAATTTAGAGACTTGAATAAATATTTTCCTAAATATGACTTCTTGTTGCCAAACATTGATATCATAGTAGACTTTGTAGTAGGATATGAAATTCTTACACTCATGGATAGTTTCTTAAGATATAATCAAATTATAATTACTCAAGAAGATCAACATAACATAGCTTTCACTTGTCCTTGGGGTACATATTGTTGGAATGTCATACCTTTTGGTCATAAAAATGTTGGTGCAACATATCAAAGGGCTATGACTATAATTTTTCATGACTACATGCATACACTCATGGAAGACAATGTTGATGACTTTTTAGCGAAATAATTATCGAGGGGCAGTCATTTAGTAGTATTAGACAAGATTTTCAAAAGGTTGGAAGAGTACAAGGTCAAATTAAATCCAAAAAAGTGGGTCTTTGGGGTATAATTCAACAAGCTATTAGGATAAATTATCATGTAGAGGTATTGAAGTCAACCCTGCAAAAGTAAAAGATATCATGGATATTCCTCTACCAACGAATGTAAGTCAATTATGTACTCTAAAAGGAATAATATATTCTATTCAAAGGTTCATAGCCCAACTAGCTAATAAATGTCAACCATTCCAACACTTTCTTCTTAATGGAGTCTGATTTGTATGGACTAATCATTGCTAGGAAGCCTTTCAAAAAATCAAAGATTATTTGGGACTCAATTTCTTTCTAAACCTAAAACTTGGGAAAATTGAGAGATTTAGATTTGTTGCAGAAGCTCCCGAAAGTTGTAGAAAAACCCTACACCAGGGCCCATTTTCCCTTGGGTGAATGAGTCCCAGGTCATCTTCAACAGAGCACTTTTGGTGACTTGTACACATCATCTTACCTTTCTCTGATCTGCAATCTGATTTCTGGTTCCACTAGTATTGAGCTTAATCTTCAAGATCCAAGTTGTATTTTGCGTTTTTGGTTTGATTTTCTATTTTTAATCTTTCTCCCCAAAGTGTTGTTTAATCAAAACCCCCATCCTTGCAAAAAAATGAAATCAGTAGATTCACACTTTGACTTGATTCAACTCAAGGTTGTTAGTCATTTCATTGTGTCGATCTCATTTCCTAATGAAATAAGGGAAAATAGGTCTATCTACTATCATTTTGTTGAAACCCTTTTTTGTTTTCAACCCAACCTATTTTTCTATGGTTCAAGACCATCATCCAATATCAACCTCCCACCACATTTTCTAAGTGGGGAGAACTTGAAAATGAATAGATTATTGATGAAGATATTTCTACATGGTTTTATCAAGATGAAGATCAAGAACATGTTCAATTACTTATCAATTAGTATGGTAAAGGTTTCTCCATTATGAAACAAAAAGGTTGTGATGGTCATAGTGGGTTAGGATAAAAAAAGTAGGGAATCATAGTGTTGGGAATAGGATGACATTTAATTGCAATCCTAAACATTATTTCATGTATATTCTAAGTCCTTGGAAAGTGTTCCCCAACACTAGGATTAGAAAGAGATTAAATTTGAATGAAATGAACATGTAAATTAAAATTTGTAATTAATTCTAAATGATAGGAACATGTGAGGGCATCCAAAAAGAGTTCCTAAATAATAGGAGCACATGGGGAACCCACATGGAAGTTGGAACCCACCTTGAGTTAAGTTAACTATTTGGAGAAAAAGATAATACTTTAGTAATGTATGTAAAGATCCTAGAAGTTGGGATTGATGTTTACATGCATGGAATTTAGTTTAGTTCAGTTTAGTTCAGTTTAGTTAAGTTCAGTTCAGTAATGTTTGCATGAATTAGTGGAGAGATATGTTTTAGATAACTAAGATTGACTTGGACCCAGTTTGGGTGCCCAAGTTAGCATATTTGAGTTAACACCTTTTGCATGAGAAGATATTTTCAAGGTTTAGTTAAGTGGGCTCATTCTTGGGCACCAACTTTGAGGTGATGCTTGCAAGATATTTTCTTGACCAACGATTAATTAAGTTTTCAGTTTGGGGTGCCTAAATTAAGGAGACTTTGGTTTTGACTTCACATTATAGTGTGGAACTCTACTTGCACAATCTAGGCGTAGATATAATTTGTGAGGAGCTTTGTGCTCTTGATTTGATCAACTCTTTGGAGTTTACAATGCTCATAATTGTCTATTAATTGCAACAATTGCATCAGAGTTTGGAATCTTGGTTGCAGGTTAGCAGGTTGAGCTTGTGCATGTGTGAGGGTTTGAAGCATGGTATGGGATGTGTGGATTCATGCTTGGTCACATGGAATGCATGGATAGCTTGTGCTATAGAAAGTGTATGAGAGTTTTGTGCAGGTTGTGAAGAAGGATTGTTGAAGGTAAGGAAGCATATCAATCAAGGATTGATACAATATTATTGTAATCTTGTTCTAAGGTTAAATAATACAAGCACTATTGATTATGGTGGAGTTTTTTCCTGAAAGGATTTCTCTCCATGTATATGTTGTGTCACTTATATCTTCTTGTTTCATTCTTCTACAATCTTCTGTCTCTTTCTATAATTGGTAAAATTGATCTAAAAAAATTAATCATACACAAATAATTGTGACAAAGAACACTTAATTAGATCTATAGTCTCATATTTTTACAAGTTTTAAGCTACAATATTACCTTCATTTTAAACTTTTGGTATAAGAGCTAATGGTTGGGTAGAATTTGGAACACCTTTCTCTTAAAAGTTTGAAGGTTTTTTGGTTGTAGTGGGAGCTTTTACTATTTTTTTATTGCTGATTTTGGAAAAGAAGTTTGTTACAATGAGTTTTAATTCTCATTTAGATATTGAAAGATTCAATGGATTTAATTATGAGATGTGGAAGCTAAAAAATGGGCTAAGCTTGATAAGAAGGTAAGAGGGACCATAAGATTTTGTCTTGCTGATACTGTTCTCTTGAATGTTTCAAAAGAAACTACTACATATAAATTGTTGAAGAGAATAGGTGATATTTATCAAACTAAAAGTCTTACTAATAAGTTGTATCTGAAAAGATAGTTGTATTCTTTAAAGATGAAAGATGGTGATTCTATTGCAAATCATTTGAATTCTTTTAATTTGATTCTAAGTTAATTAGCATATGTAGATGTAAAGCTAGAAGATGAAGACAAATGCATTTTGTTACTTTGTTCTTTACCAGAATCTTGGGAAAATCTAATTGTTGCTATTAGCGGTAGTGGTGCAGATCTGAAGATGGACATTATAATTCCTACTCTCCTATGAGAGGAGATGAGGAGGAAGTCTAAAACAGAAATCCAAGATGCCTTGTTTGTAAAAGGTAGGCCTGAGAAAAAGGAACCTAAGGGAGACAAGGAAGGGAAAGGTAAGTCTGAAGGATAGAGTAAGGTAAAGTGTTGGAACTGTGGGAAACCAGGACATGTAAAGAAGGATTGTAAGAACAAGAAAAAGAGTTATGATTCTTCTACAGAGGAATCTTCAAATGACGGGTAATTATGCATTGATCATTTCATGTAAAATTTTTAGTGATGACTCTTTGCTTGATGTTAAAGAGCGGCCTTCATGAAGAGGATGGTAGTCATGATGCCATGTGTAGCTCGTACCATGGTTCAGTGGGAGTTGTTGGCAATGACGTGGATACATCATTGGTAAGGTTATCCTCATGTGATTGGGGATATGTTTTTTCTTGGTTTAGAGTGGTTGCCATTATGTCATGGTTTACTCTTGATATGCGTTTAGATTTTGGCATGGTACTTGTTCTCTTGAGACTAGGATGTTTATGTATGTTATGATGCGTGTGATCTCCTTGGAGGAGATGGTTAGATCATGTTATCATGTTTATGTTCCTGATTCATGATTGGAGCTTTGACATTCACCTTGTGTAGTTCTCTTATGTATTGGGTACATTAATCATTTTCTTGATTACTTCATGATAGTGCTATGTTGCATTTGGAGTTTGGCGTGGATTGGTTGGTTATAGGTCCTCATGGATACTTGGAGAAATAGGTGAGGCTTGAGTTCTCTTATGGTAAGAGATATATGTTGGAATGGTTACTTGTAAGGAAATATTTTTCAATAGTAAAGACTGAGAAGCCTACACCTTGGTTGGGCATGAGTTCAACACACTCAATAGTTTCAAATGACTCCAAAGAGGCATTTTGGTTATAGAGACTTGGGAACGGTATTGGTTTTAATTGAAAGTAAGATAACATTGAATGTGATAGTCAGAATGCTATTTGTTTATCCAAAAATCCTATGTATCATACTCATACTAAGCATGTTGATGTTCAATATCACTTTGTGAGATAAATGGTTGAGACTGGGAAGGTATTAATTGAGAAAGTTGACACTTTGATTAATGCTACAGATTATTTTATGAAACCAGTTCCTACAGATAAGTTCTCTTTGTTTTGAGTATTAATCATTTGCTTGGAGCTTCATGATTATGCAGGTTGCATTTGAAGTTGGCATGGATTGATGAGTTGGTGCAGGAAGGCCATTGGATTTGAGTCCTATACTTGATTTATAATAATGATTCCTTGTTTAGAATAATTGCAATGTATAATGTCAAGTGGGAGAATGTTGGGAATAGGATGCCATTTAATTGCAATCCTAAATATTATTTCATGTATCTTATAAGTCCTTGGAAAGTCTTCCACAACACTAGGATTAGAAAGAAATTAAATTCAAATGAAATTAAAATGTAAATTGGCATTTGTAATTAATTCTAAATGATAGGAACATGTGAGAGCGTCCAAGAAGAGTTCCTAAATAATAGGAGCACATGGGGTTCCCACATGGAAGATGGAACCCACCTTGAGTTAAGTTAACTATTTGGAGAAAAAGATAACACTTCAGTAATGCATGTAAAGATCATAGAAGTTAGGGATTGATGTTTACATGCATGGAGTTCAGTTTAGTTCAGTTCAGATCAGTTCAGTTCAGTTTAGTTCAATTCAGTTCAGTTTAGTATCAGTTTAGTTCAGTTCAGTTCAGTTCAATTATGGTTCAGTTATATTCAGTTGCATGTAGTTAGTTTTAGTTGCATGTTAGTTGACTTCAGTTGACTTGAATTGCATGCTAATGACTTGAGTTGCATGATAGATAACAGGTGACTACTTACAGTTAACAGGGGATGATCAATCATGCATAATGTTTGCATGAATTGGTGGAGAGATATGTTTCAGTTAACTAAGATTGACTTGGACCCACCTTGGGTGCCCAAGTTGGCATATTTGAGTTAACACCTTTTGAATAAGAAGATATTTACAAGGTTTAGTTAAGTGGACCCATTCTTGGGCACCAACTTTGAGGTGATGCTTACAAGATATTTTCTTGACCAACGATCAGTTAAGTTTTCAGTTTGGGGAGCCTAAATTGAGGAGACTTTGGTTTTGAATTCATGTTACAATGTGGAACTCTACTTGCACAATCTAGGCGTAGATATTTGTGCTCTTGTTTTGATCAACTCTTTGGAGTTTACAATGCTCATAATTGCCTATTAATTATAGAAATTGCATCAGAGTTTGGAATCTTGGTTGTAGGTTAGCAGGTTGAGCTTGTGCATGTGTGAGGGTTTGAAGCATGGCATGGGATGTATGGATTCAGGCTTGGTCACATGGAAGGAATGGATAGCTTGTGCTGCAGAAAGTGTATGATAGGTTTGTGCAAGTTGTGGAGAAGTATTGTTGGAGGCAAGGAAGCATATCAATCAAGGATTGATACAGTATTATTGTAATCTTGTTATAAGGTTAAATAATATGAAAACTATTGATTCTTGTGGAATTTTTTCCTGAAAGGGTTTCTCCATGTATATGTTGTGTCACTTCTATCTTCTTGTCTCATTCTTCTACAATATTTTGTCTCTTTCTACAATTGGTAAAATTGATCTAAAAAAATTAATCACTCTCCTATCATAGGAGATGAGGAGGAATTCTAAAACAAAAATCCAAGATGCCTTGTTTGTAAAAGGTGGGCTTGAGAAAAAGGAACCTAAGGGAAATCAGGACATGTAAAGAAGGATTTTAAGAACAAGAAAAATAGTTTTGATTCTTCTACAATCTTCTATCTACTTCTACAAATGGTAAAATTAATCTAAACAAATAGTCATCCACAAATAAATTGTAACAAAGAACACTTAATTAGATTTACAAGTTTTTAATGCTACATAATTACCTCCATTTTCAACACATAGAACCTATCCAACTTAAATATCTACCTAAATATAGAGGGCTTGGGTATATACCACTGATATTGGATGCTTCGAGTACTAAGTTGCTTTTGGGTGAAGATGTTAGTGTTTCTAATTATGTCAAGAGCCCTAAGGTTGGTGCTAATCCAAACCCAGACCCTTGTGATGACCAACATGCTAATAACTGAGCTTGGATCGAGACCATCTAGGATCCTGAAGAGTCTTCAGTCCTTACCTTATCCGCTTTACCTCAATATTTCCACATCTATGACAATCCTATGTTTGGCCATGATATTTATTACAATCCACTTTTTTATGGCCAACCTAAAAATGATCAACTTTGGATTAATTTTGCAGTCCTTACCTTATCTTCCATGTCTCTAAATTTTTCAGATACTAATGATAACATGCCTTTAGTCCATCCCCAACTCATATATTGGGATGAACAAGGAGCACCTAGTTTGGATGCCTTTGAAAAAAATGAAGCAATAACTGATTTTATAAAACTATGAGAGATTATACCCTTGGGTGATCACAAAGTTTGCTTCAATATAGATCTTGATAATAATGCATATTTTGGGGAGTCTTCTCCACCTAATTACAAAATTTTAAAAATAAAAAGAATATGTCTCTAGGTGAAAACCGAAAGGTACCTTTAGACCAAGAAAAAGTAAAAATAAAGGATGTATTCAAGGGTGAAAACCTCTCCAAGGCACCCGAGGATGGAAGTTTGGATATACTCCCCACTATTCAAGAGAGATATCCAATCTTGGTGGAAATATCATAGGAATTCAATATTGGCACAACAGAAGATCCAAATATTATACATTTTTTAGCTTCCTTGATAGAGACAGAGAGACCAAAATTCATAAGCTTCTTTTTTGTGAGAAATAATAATTTTTCCTAGTCCTATGCTGACATAGCTGGACTGGATCCTGAGCTCATTCTTCATCATTTTTCCTCTCTATACAAATGCAAAACATATAAAGACAAAATTAAGAAAAATGCATCCGTAAATTGCCTTGTTGGTCAAAGTAGAATTGAAAAAACTATTAGATGTTAGATTTATCATATCAATAGATTATGCAAAATGGATATCAAATTTGGTGCCAATTACAAAGACAACTGGATATGAAATGTTGTCATTAATGGATGGATTTTCTAGATATAATCAGGCTCACCAATTGTATGATCAAGAAATTAGGTTTGGAAGCTAGAATCACAAATAACAACCACAAACTACTAGACTCAATCTATAAAATCCCAATCCAAACAATGGAACACAAAATGACATAAGAAATCAAATGAAAACAAATAACATAAATATACCTTCCTACATCAATATTGCTTCACCTCCATTTCTCTTCTCCTTTTCACTTTTTCAAGCTTTGTAAAGTGGCTCTCAGGTTTTTGTGTGTAAAAATCACTTAGCTCATGATGATAATAATGGTGAAAAATTGAAGACTATGGTTGAAAATAAGAAATTAAGGTTGAATTTCAAGAAGATTTAGGGTAATCGATGGATGAGATTGAATAGATGATCAACAAATGAGATCGAATGAGACAATTTTCATGGGAAAGTTGCTCATTTTCAAAATGGAAAAAAATAGAAGAAATAAGTGGAGAGGGAAATATAAATTAGTAAGATTTAAGTGGAGAAAACGGTGTAAATGGAGAGTTAAGTCGAGAGAATCAAGGAAATTCTCAAAAATAATTAAATAAAATTTATTTATTTTTGATGGAATCTGAATAATTAATTAAATTAAATAATTAAATTAATTATAGAATAAATTTAGGTTAGAATGATAAAATATATAATAATATTTATTTAATCAAAGATGAAATTAGGTTAAGAATTAAATAATTAAAAATAATTATTTAATAGAAGAAATGATGAGAATGGAGAATTTAAATAATTAAATAATTAAAAATTATTTAATTATATAGATGTAAAGAAGAATGGAATTAGGGTTAGGCAAAAGTTAGTTAAAAAATGGTACTGTAGGTTCAGGACAATTTTTAGTGTCTACAATTTCATCATTTTCATTTATCATCTTTAATTAAATAATTTTAAATAACTAATTAATTAATCATTTTACCTCATCCGCATTAATTAAATAATTTTAATTATTTAATTAAATCTTGCATTATCTTCTATCTACATAATTAAATAATTTTTCAAATATTTTATTAGCTAATTATTCCTCCAAAATTAAATAAATTATTTTAAATTATTTATTTTACACATTCCTCTAAAAATAAATAAAATAATTATTTTATTTAGTTCCTAATAATATAAAATTATCTCTTTATTCCTCACACCCTAAATTTAGAGACCAAATCTAGATTTAGTAACCTTTTCTAAATTTAGTGAGCTAACTAAAAATTAACCTCACTTAACTCTCATACACTCCACTTAATCTATCCATGCATGCTCATGCATGTTCCTCATGATCTCTCAACAATCTCCATCTGTCGATCTCATCTCATATCTTGCACCATTGATGTGATATCCTTGAAATCTATTAAAAAATCCACCATTTAGCCATTCATTCTCTCCTCAATATGATAGCCAAACTATACTCATTTTTCATCCCACTTTTCATTAACAAGGTTATGCTAACATTTCATGAGAAATCCACATATCATCGTAATAACATAATTTTATACTTTACAATGGAGTAAGACTAGGCATTTTTGGTGGAGGTAAAAGTAGATTAGATTAGTTTCATTTACATTATTATAGATTTCATATTTATGTGCACATGATCTATTGATATTAGGGTTTTTTTTCATTGAATTGGATTTTTGATTACCTTTTATTCTTTCATATTTTCTTAAATTCATTAATTATGAATTTAACCTATTCACACCCATAAATATAATTTGATCTATGTCAAGAGAACAATCTAAAGAATGAAGAAACTAGATTTTAAATGAATCAAGATCAAGTTAAAAAAATCCTCTAATATCATCCCATAATTGATCAAGATCTCATCTCTCTATACTTCCATGATGATCCTATCATCCCTTTCCATTCCATCCATGATCCCAAAATTAAATTTGATTCCATCCATATTTCAATAAACTCCATTTCTCAACATGAGACACTTGCCTAACCTAGGCACATAGATTATCTTCCCCTTACCCATCCAACACTCATTTCTCAAAACCACCAATAGTTTTTCTCTCAAGAAACCTTTGAAAATGATGAAGTGATAGTTGAGTTCTGTGACTTCATAGTGTTATCCCAACAAGTGACCAAAAAAGGGTTTTCATATCAACCTTCATGCAAAAAATTATTTTAAGAAGAAAGTTGAGTCCTTTAGTCCTAAATATCATGTCAAATATGTTGATAAACAATATTTTATGGGCCTGATCAACATTCTATAGAATGATGAAGCAACACGTGTGAACATAGAGAAAGAACCAATATCCTCTCAACTTGGATTATTTACTTTTTTAAAGATATATTTCTTACTGATGAGAAGATAACCACCATTGATGGTTCCCAAGCATAGAAATTTTAGTTTTCATCTTATTTCTAGAACAACACATATCTTATTAAAAAAATTGTTAGAACATGCAATATCAAGGAAAACGATTAGGCTCATACAAACAAGGTATTTTGGAGCCAATATAGTTTTTTGACAATCCTAGCTATCAAGGTCTTGGTTATTCATCAATCAATAAATTAGATTATGTTAGTGGTACCTCCATGATCCAAGGGAAAATTCATCTAAAACAAACATAAAAATAGGGGTCATAAATAGTTCTTATGAAAAGGTTATTTCTAGTACTCCTCCTATCCACACCATAAACCATCATTCCCAAATCCTTCAACCCACTAATTGGGGCCAACAAAATTAAAAGCCTTACCACTAAAAATATCAAAATCAAAATTTTGAAGCTAATGAATCCAAAAGTCAAAGTGGACACATAATGTTAAAATGGAATCCAAAGAAAATTAGATCAAGAAAAGCATCAAATCCTAATCTAGTAGTCAATAAAAATATGAAACCACACTAAAAAAGGCCTCCCACTTATCATAATTGTCCATCTCCTTTAAAATGGTCTACAATGCCAACACCTAAGGTGTATAAATATAATGGTCCCAAACACACTCTAAATTTGATATCCAAGATTCATCATCCACCATACCAAGTCTAGAAAATAAAAAATCCTACATACAAACTACCAAAAAATTCATCCACATCTCATATCTCCCATCACCATTTTCCATCTTGCCTAGAATCCAAAAATATCAACTCCCAAATTCACCATGTCCTTGAAGAAACACTTTATCATATGTAAGTACTATAATGACACTATATCATGATGTGTGCATTTAAATAAAACCAACCCTAGTATCAAGAAGGACCACAATAAAATCCATGGGTTATATATAAGTGCAATGGTCTTGAAAAGGAAAATTCTCAAGGAAGGTCACTATTGGAATATCATGACACAATGTATCTACATCAACACCACAAGTGGACCAACATAGTTGATGATCATTCAAAAATATATAAAAACAAAAAAAGTAAAGAGAAATAATTCATCAAATAGTGAAAACCATTTTTATGGTACTTTTGACAAGTACCATGATGAAGAACCATCTATGGGTGTCATGTGTAAAAATCAATTATCTATGTCTATCTTTCTAATTTGGATCATCTTGTCTCATCCATCATGCTATTTTATCCTAACATAATTATCCATCCAATCCATTCTAATTTCATCCATCTTCCTTATCCACCTTAATCTTGACAAATAATATGATTATATACTTTTAAACATTATTTTCAAAAAATATTGACATGGTCATTTAGTTTTACCACATACCATTCTATACCATTCCATCGCCTATATAACACTATCAAAATGGTTAGCTTAGGTAAACCATGTTATCCCATTGTAGGATAGTCCTTGGAATTCAAATCCCTTAATCCTAGATCCATTTGTGCATAACAGCTATCCTCCCCATCCATCAAACTATCCATTTCCATAACACTAGTACAGTCTATAAATTAGGAAAATTCAAGGTTGAAGGCATAATCAAATAGAAATAAAACCCTAAAAACCTAAACCAACAATGAAGTACAATTCAATATGAAAACACAAAATAATGAAACAATGTTACCCAAGTCTTCATTCCATGGTTGAATGACCTCCATTGCTCTTCTCCATTTTATTGAATATGGTTGATTGCCCTCATATTTTGAGTATGAAAATAGGCCTAATGAAAATGACAAGAAAAATATTGAAGACAATGATAGCTAGAATATACTTGCGGCATAAACTAAGTATCATTAGATGTAGATTGCATAAGATATTGAAATGAAAATGATGGATGTCTTTTACAAAAAGACAAATTGGAATGAAGTGTTGAGAGTGAATTATGTTAATCAATGGTCAATAATAGAAGTTAATAGGGTTAGAGTTAAATTAGGGAAAAAATAAAGATAAATGGTCAAGATTTAATTATGAGATAATTCAATCAAGGGTGGAAAATGAATGAGACAAGAGATAAGATTGACACATAAAAAGATGTGGCTAGAAAATCAAATAATTATAAAAATTCATTTGATTTAAGAGGGAAAGTGATTTTTAAATAATTAAATTAATTATTTAATCAAAGAAGAAAAAGGAAAGTTAACTTTCTAATTAAATAATCAAAAACAATTATTTTAATTAGAAAGTAGAAGAATAAGACAAATAAATAATTAAAATAATTATTTACTTGTGGAAGGAAAAAGAAGGAATTAAATAAATAATATTTGTTTAATTCTAGAAGAGGCTAATGAATAATTACATAATCAAAATAATTATTTAATTATAGTGGAAAGATGGAAAGTGAATAATTAAATAAATTTATCTAATTATAGAAAGAAGGAGACAATAGTGATGTAATTTATTTAATTAATCAAAGAGGAATGAAGAAATGAATTAATTAAAAATTATAATTATTTAATTATGTCAAGAAGAAGTGGTATTAACAAGGAAAAATGGACCTTGCAGGCTTAGGACATTTTTTTGTGTCTACATTTTTCCCCTCTTTGACATAATGTAGTTTATCAGGTCATGTCAAAGAAATTCAGTTCAAAAATATATCCTAGTGTAAATAGATGGACTTATGCCCCCTCCAAAAATTTTGCAAATTTTGGAAAAAATTGAAAAATTATTTCAATAAGAAAATTTGATAGTGGATGAATGGAAGGATTGATGAAAGAAATGTTAGCGAGAGGAAAATATTAGCATGGAGTTAGTTGAAAAGAAGGGATATCAATATTTTGTTGGATAAATAGTAGGCTTTGCATTTAATCATCATTGGGTGGTAAAATATGAAAAAATGAACAATAAACACCATGGTGTGCAAAGTAATCCACTTGTGAAAACAAACAGTCAACAAACAAGGATTAATCCTAACTCATACTAAGAGAAAAGTTGCCTCGGTCTTTTTGCTAAGACAATCTGTAGACAACAATCAAAGAAAAGCAAGTCACGAGACACCATTGCTTCCTCTAAATCCTTCATGGGACATCCTTGAGGTAGCTAGTAACATGAACAAAATAAAAATCCAAAAGATAAGGAAAATTAAACCAACAAATTCAACAACCATTTAAAGTATTTTCCATCGATTGTTTGGTGATTGTTTGATTGACGAAGTGATGGGTTGCCAGTTTTGACAATGCTTTGATCTAGGAAGGACACATCCTATATAAGGAAAATGATAGAGTTTGACAAGTGACAATGTCTAATCTCAGGAAGGACACATATTGATTAAGACAAGTGATTGATTGATTGACTGTTTGACATAGTATTGATGTTTGACTTATTTGGCAAATGATTGATTTGACTTGAAGACTTAGTTGACCAATTTGTCTTGTTTGATTCATAACTTGTGTTGATGTTTTGATGACTGTTTGCATCCAATGACACTGTCTAATTTATATTGACCAACTCAAAAAAATCCTAAAGGACCAATCTAAGGCCTCGAGGGCTCATCAACTGATGGCCTTGCCTACGTAACAATGCATAGAGACCTCATAGTTCGACATGACTTGACTTTGTTGAATTGAAAAAGGACTGAATCATGGCTAACTTTATTCAAAAAACCCTAAAGGATTGACCTAATGCCTCGAGGGCTCATCGAATGATGGCCTTGCCTACGTGAAGTCATAGAGGCAATGTAGTTTGACTGGACTTGGATTGACATCACTAAATCTGAGTCTGTTTTTGGGATTTTTGAAGCTATTTGGATGTTTTTGGATTTTTACATGTTTTGATTTTTTTGTCTTTATGAGGTTTTATGATTTTTTTCTTTTTAAGATATTGCAACCTCTAACAAAAAGTGTAGAATCCAATGAAGACATAGGTTAAGGATGTTCCCCCAATCGGGTATAAAACCAATTGATGAGGGGTGGAATGGGATATGACAAGTGGAAGACGCAAAATGTCAATCGTTCCAAGTTATGGAAAGGACAACAATACATGATTATGGGATAGTGAGATTTTTTTATGGATGTTAACTATAAGAATAATGAAAAATAAATGTGAAAGATTCCTACAAGCAAGCGAGCAAGCATGCACAAGGATCCAAGGAAAAACATGATCCTTCCCCTAGTCAAGCTAAAAACCAATTGATAGTGATGATTCTGATGATGATGTTGACATGGAAAGGACACATCCTGAAACAATTTGAGGATTGGGAAAGACATATACCACTGATGATAATGTGACTAAAGGATCAAGGTTTGCAGCAAGGCTAGAAACAAAGCCAAGGAATTTTTTGGATAATGTGATAGGTTGCATAGCAAGATTGTATGGATTAGGCTTGTTGCATTTGGAATGACTTCTTTTCAAGATTTAATGAGATGATGGAGGGATGTTGGATAAGTGGATTGGAATCCTTAAACCAATAACAAGGGAAAACCAAGTCCAACAATAGGTATGGAAGGATAATGGATTGATTTTGGTAAAGGATAGGAGACATGAGGATTATTGGCTGGAAGAATTATGATATGATCTCCAAGGACTATTTTGCATAGGAATAATTTTTTTCTCTGAGGTATGGCTTTCGATAATGCTATGAAGGAAATGACATGATATTTCATGGACAGTGTATGACCAAAGGCTAGACATGTCAAGAGTTTTCCCAAAGCATGATTTATGTTTGTACCCCAATCCTTATCAAGATGAAAGTAAGTGGAAAAATGGATGGAAATGATATGGATCAGATGGATAGATGGAAATTTCATGAGAAAGGCATGGGAGATGAGTCAACTTGCCCCCAAGTGTAATGGTCCACATAGATAATTTCTCTTACGCATAACACTTGTTTACCAGGTTTTCATCATGGTACTTATCCAAAGCACCATAAAAATGGTTTTCACTATTGGATGAAATTTTTCTCTTTACTATTTTTTTTTCCTTTTTCTTTTTCTTTTTCTTTTCCTTTTTTTTTTAAATTTTTGATGTCACACAAGACTCCTGTTTGCTAGGTTTTCATCAAGGTGATGATTTAAAAAAAATAAAATTATATGGACTTGATAGTTTGGATGATCACTAATTATTTTGAATCCTTTGATGGTGCTGATGTAGATGTTGGTGTCATGATATGCCAGTAGTGACCTTTATAAAGTTGTTTTCTTGTAAGGATCATAACACTTTCATATAATTGATCAATGTCATTGTGATCCTTTCTAATACTAGGGTTTACCTTATCAAAATATGCCCATGATGATATAGCTCCATAGGAGTCCTTATGATAAAGAGTTGCTGCCAAAATGCAATGGATTTGTGAAGTTGGATTTTTGGAATGTAGATAAGATTTTGGATTATGATGGATGATGGTAGTCGTGGAAAGATTATTTAGATGTTTGGATGTAGCTTTTTTTTTAATTTTCCAAACTTGGGATGTGATGCAAATTAGGATGGATGTTATCAACACAACTTAATCAAATAAACTTTGCAATATTGGAACCCTAACCTGGTGTTTTTTTCTCAAATCCTCCTATTCTCCTAATAGTACTTGAAACAAGGGTTTTCCCACATAACTTCTAGAGAAAGCATCACACCCAGAATTTGATCACCATTCCAGATACCCTTTTTTCCATTTGAAAACATATCAATTTTGCAGGTAGGGTTACTTTGAAACAAAACCATCAAATTTGGACTACTACACTACAATTAGGTCTAATTAGGCTTGAACTACAAGGAAACAATAAGGTTTTCAATCTCCCAACTTCCACTCTTCAATCCAAGGCATCCAAAATGTCACATGGGGTTTGTAAACATAATTTCCAACAATTGGAACAAAATCCAAATCACTTCTCTACAAAACCCTAAGTCTACCTATTTCATAAGCCTAATACATGATATTAGGCTAGGGCAACATCAAATTTGCACCCAACTCCATCCCCTACTCCTGCAAACACTAAAAAAATTAAGCACACCCTACCTACATCCATTCCAATGATTCTCAGGCTTTTTCACTAGTGAAATGGGCCAAAAATCATTTTTCTTCACTCAAACCCTCAAACTAGGGTTTCCTAGCTATTTGCAACAAAATGGCTCTAACACACTCCAATATTTATGAAAATAGATGAAATCACTTGCAAATGAGAGTTTATTCAATCCATCATCAATTCCAATACAACTTAGAACATTTTTAGACTGTACGGAATTGTACTATCTTGTGTAGCAACAAGAAATCAATGGAAAACACAGAAAATAGAGTATATCTTATTACTTGATCACCAAAATCATCACTAGAAGTTTTCCTTGACCACAACAAGGCATATTTAAACATTTCAAAGCATATCCCAATGGTTCCAAACTTATTTTCAAAAACCCAATGGTTCAACTTCCACAAAAACCAAAAATGCAAAAGTTGTTTGAGCAACTTTTTCCAACTTTTTGCAAAAGTGACATGGGTATGTGCAAGATCATGATGGGCCAAGAAGTGGTGATATGATGGGTATGTGTAGGGTGTGTGGCTAGCGACTTTTTTTTACCCAAAATTGATGAAAAAAAAAGGGTTTTTAAAGGAGATTCTCATATTTCCACCAATATAAATTATGCTTTACTTTGAATTTAATAAATAATTATTATTCATTTTCTATTTGAATTATGACTAAAGTCCTGATTGATAGGCTGATTGAAAAACATCTATAACTTTCAAACAATATCACATTTTTACAAATCTGAAACATGCATCACATTCTATGCTTCGCATACTATAGGATTAAAAAAAATGAATTTCATAAAGTTTTGACCAAGTTAAGGTGGACATACATACAAGTTTTTATATTTTTTAAAATTTGTAATAAAAAATACATAATTAATTATTTATTTAGAAAAAAATTACAAAAAAATATGCATCACATTGGGACATGATTCCTCTACTTATATCTAAAATCTTATAAAAAATTATCATTTTATTGTGGTTAGGTGGTGGACACACCTTTTTCCACGAAATTTAAGTACTACATTGAAATTTCAAATTTTCACCAAATAGATTTTTTTTTAAATAAACCTAGTAGTTTAGAAACTAAATTCAATTTTCTACATATCTATTCTTACATATTTTTGAAATAATATAGACAACTTATTCAAATTTTTACGTCAAGTTGCCTAACTCTAATTTTTTTGAATTTTTCACCACTTAAGGACCTATTTTTTCCATGATGATCTTGCACATACCCACATCTTACTACAAAACTAACCCCACATGACCAAAACTGATACACAACATCAAACATGGTCTTAATAGACCTATTACAAACAAAAATGACTAACCACACAAAAACTAACATTTGACCCCCCTTTACATCATGAAGGCTCAAGTGCCCCTACACCATACTCCTGGGGAAAACAAAATCTCAAGTTCCACTTGAAAGAAAATATTCAATTGATGCACCATGATTTTTGATGTCTTCCTCTATCATCCAAGTGGCATCCTCCATAGGAAGGCCTTGCCACTTCACCAAATACTGATAATACACTTTGTTCCTTATCTTTTTGGCATCTTTGGTATCCAAAATGCACTCTAGCTTCAAAGGTTGACTTGGTGGAAAATCTCTAATCCAATATTCATCTGGAACCTTTATACTTGCATCCTTACCTACAATCACAACCCCTTTATAAGAGTATAGGTCAGAAAAATTAAAAATGGGAGAGATAGCAACTCCAGGAGGGAGTTCTATCTCATATGCATTTGCTCCAAATTTATGGACCACCCTACATGGCCCTATCTTCTTCATTTGTAGCTTAGAATACTTCCCCTTAGGAAGTATTTGTTGGCATATGGCTTGGGGAGATTGTTTGCATATGGCTTCTAGTGTTTTCATTGATGACAACTGAATTCATTATCTTGGTTCGCAGATCAGAATTTATTCATACTGGTAGGAAAAGTAGAGAACAGTGTTCTATCGGCAGAAAGTAGAAAGAATAGGGTATCATGTTAGTTAGTTGATCTATATGCTTCATCGGATCATCATTTTGTGTTGTGGATCCCCAGGATAGTTTTTTAAGCATATATGTTACCTTATTGGTAAGTTTTGTGATGTTGCATTACTCGATGTATGAGCTTGGAGATCCAGCAAGATGTTTTTTTGTTTATTTGCTCATTTTGGCCAACCTAGTGAATGTCGCATGTCATAGATGTATAAGGAGTAATTGATTAATTGTTTCTTGTGCTAGTTATTTTTTTTGGGTCGTAGCTATAGTCTAGCCAACTTGTGTGCATGTGCATTAAATATTTCTCATGATTTGAGCTAACATGTGAAGAATATTTCATATTTTGCTGAAGCCGACTTGGAGTAATTGAAATTTTGGTAGTGGGTATATATATGAGAATGGTAATTCATTTTGAAGTGTGTATGTGTGTGAAAAGAGCAGAGAAAATGTATGTGCGAATATCAAAAGGGTGATTGAGCGAGTTATGCACAGTTTCACTTGTGCATTAATATTTTGTGGAAGCGAGTTAGAGAAGAGCAAAGTGAAGTCCAGAAGGAGTTAGTAGGTCCATAATATGATTTATGAGCTTAACCGAAACTTTATTTTGGCATATGTAGATGCTATCCTTTCAGTTCAACCTTTTGTTGTAATCACAAAAAATTTGTAAGGTAGTGAGCTCTAGGCAGTGTGCTTGAATGCATGTGCATTCACTTTTCTTCATACTTTTAACATAGTATAAATTGTGGATTAATCTCCACTGTGGTTTTTCCCCTAACAGGGTTTCCACATAAAAATATTGGTGTTATGGTGCTTTTATTATCTTGTTCATGTGTTTGCATCTTTATTTCTATTTATGTGTTGTAAATGGTTTATGATTAGAATTAAAGTTTAAATCTTGCTGAACACTGATTCACCCCCCCTTCTTAGTGTTCCCTAAGTCCAACAATTGGTATCAGAGTAAGGTTCCTCTATAGAAGTTTAATAGATTGAGGTGGATCTTGAATTGTAATGGACTTTGGTGGTCTTCAACAACAGCTTATGGTTGCACTTGATAATCTTGATTAGTCTAAAGCGGAAGTCATGGAATTAAAAGCAAATCTTATGGATGCCAAAAAATTCATTCAATCATTGAAGGATAAAATTAATGAGTCAAGAGAAAAGAGGAAATCTATGATCAACTGAAGCATAAAGAGAATAAAAGCTTCGAAGATGTTCACCTGAATTAGACCCTAAAAGAAATAACTGGAGAATGTGAAAAACTTACTAGGAATAATGCTAATCTAAAGCTTGAGATGGAATCTATGGCGATAAAGCTAACTAAGGAGATTGAAGAAAGAAAGAAGAATGAGGAAAATTTGTCCCAGTCTTTAAAAGAAAAATCTAAAGAATGCAACAAAGTAAATAGTGGACTCATTCAGTTGGAGATTGAACTACAACAATCCAGAAATAATGAAAAAGAGCTTGAAAGACAAATAGTTATTCTCATAAATGAACTCACTACTGCAAATGAATACAAGGAGAAGTTCAGGATCAATTCTGCTAAGCTTGATGAGCTGACTAAAGGACAAAAGGATGCAAATGATAAGCGAGGTCTTAGCTATGAGAAAGGAGAAAGCTCTGAATCTGAACACAAGGATTCCAGACGAAGAAATTAGATGAACAAAGGCAGAAGGTATCTAATAAGACAAAACAATGCTCAGAAGTTTAATGGTTACTACTTACAATAAATTTGGCCATATGGCTTCACAGTGTAGAAGTAAAATAAATTCAAGCAGTCCATCATTTCTTGGTCAATGTTTTAGTTGTAAGAAGTTTGGTTATAAGTCAATTGAATGTAGAAGTATGTATGTCAGTGTAAGGAATGTTAAATGCTACACCTGTGGAAGAATTGGGCATGCTGCTAATCAATGCAGGTCAAAGGGAAATCAATGGAATGAATGGTCTAGACAAAGAAATCTGGTGTGTTACAATTGCAACAGATTTGGTCACATTGCAAGATTTTGCAGGAATAGAAACATGGATAGAAGAGGTCCGGTATATAGAGGAATAATTTTGTAGAAAGATGAAAAAGGAAAAGGAAAAGTGATTGTGGAAGAGATAAGAGATCAGATGAAGAAAACATGGGTAAAGAAGAGTGAATCTAATGAAGGAAATAAGCCCGTACTAGAAGCAGTCTCTGGTAATTCCTCCAAAAATTGATCTTAGGCCATTGGCCTAGGGGGAGTCTTTCAAGAAAAATCCTTTGTCCCCCTGTCTGTAGTTGGCACCGAAATGCAGGAAATTTTTAGTAGTTGTGCCATCAGTCTTCAAATGTGTCCATGATCATTTGTGCAGGAATTCGAGTTCTAGAAGGTCCACAGATGAATTCTTCTCTTGTCGTCTGAGAAAACAGGGTAATCAAAACTCCTAGGGAAAAACATTTAATGCGGGAAAAAGGTTAGGTGCACGAAGTTATAAAAGGGAATTTGGAACCCTCATTTGTCACCTTGCATTGAGGGAGAATAGAAGGAGAGCATCTACAGTAGAATTTCGAAGGAGTCAAGTAAATTTGGCAACAAATTCATTAGGTATTTCTGATCGCTTGTTGAATTCCTAATTTTGTGCTTGGAAGAAAAAATTGTTCAGTACAGAAAGAAAAATGAATCAAATCAAAGGAATTGTGAATTTGGATGAATATAGTAGTAGGAAGATCAGAGATGTAAGAAATATGTCATTGACCGATTAATTGAAGTGGCTTGAAGGTCCGAAACATAGGAGTTTGGATATTTGGAATGAGTTTCCTTACTTTGTCAACACAGAAGTTGTTAGGTTTATCTTGAATATATTAAATGAGGACACTCTCACTCTGGATAAACCCTATCTCATTTGAAAAGAGGTGATCAGAAATTTAACTGGATTATGGAATGTCAGGGATATTCTGAAAAAGAAGTCAATTCAAAACATTGAAGTCAAAACCCTAATCGAAGTAATAGGAGATCAAAGGGATCTGATAATTTCAACAATCAAATATCCAATAATGAGGTACATTTCACATGGGATTTCATACAAATTTTTCTTCAGAAACAGGGAAGGTGCAACCTCGACAAGCAGAGTTTACATATCTCATAAAATGGTAATGGAGGACCAAGACTTTGACTTGTGCAGTTTGCTAAAAGAACAATTGATGGAGAATGTGTAGTTAACAAAGGATACAGATTACCCCTTCAGGTTTGGTGCCTTGGTCATATGTTTCATGATGTATTTTCTGAATTGCTTGCCTCAGAATGATAATGTGGTATGGAAGGAAAATGAACCAGTTTGTAAGCCAATTTTTGAACATTCTAATACTCTTGAAAATTGTGAGCAAGAATATGAAAATTTCTTTAGAGAATTGTTGGGAAAGTTTGGAGTAGTTAGCATTTCCATTCCAGTAAAAGCACTTGAAGTTGGATCATCTTTTGGTAAGATGGAGAGGAAGCAAAAAAGGGCTCTAGATTTTGTTGATGACACTCCTCTGACACACGTCTCCTAAACTTGAAGGAAAAGGAAAAGAACAGGTAATTTTGGATATACCAAATGAAGATTCTGATGAGTACACTCCAAGAGATGAGCCAAAATTAGTTGAACCAGATGTAATAATAGTAGAAGGAAGCGATGAAGAAGGTGCTTTACTAAAAACAAAGATACTATAGATTATTTAGGAGGAAGATGGAATGCAGATGATTGTTGACATATGGTTAGATGGACCCTCATATGAGAAGGACCTGATTAGAGCACTCTAGGCAATTACTTTGTGCATAACAACATTGGATTGGAAATTTTGCAGAATGTGCTTCCAAAAGAAATGATTGAATGTATCAGGGAGGCTATGGCCTCTGAGCCTTAGGATAGGAAAGAGAAAGAAATAATGCTACATTTGAAGGAGTAGTTCAGGCTATCCCTTACCAAATTGAAAAAGAAAATGAATGTGTTGAGGCAATGCATTGACTCAGTAAATAACATCTATAATTATTGTCTTTGTTGGCCTCATGTTGTTGGGAGATACAAGGACAAGCTGGAGCAGATTGAAAGTGAGTTGAACAAAATTGGTCAATATTATAACATGGTTTAGGACTAGGATGGTGAAATCAAGAAAAGGATTCAGGAGTTGCAGACTGAGCATGAAAAAGTTCACTTTTCCAGAAACACTCTTATGGACACTTTCTAGAAAGTTAAGGATTTAACTGAAGGTAGAATGGAGAAACTAATTGAGGTTCTGAGGAAAAGAGAAAAGTTAGAAGAAGCGATTACAATTCTAGAATCCCTCATCCAGATCATCAACTGAACATCGGAAAAAAAATCTTGATCATAATAATTGGGATTGTAGTAGATGCTTGGAAGAAATTTCTTCCGGAAATGAAAGATAAGTATAAAATCATTTTTTGACTTGTGTTGCAATTGTAGTTCTTCAAATTTTGATCCTATTTCTAATTAGCAAAGGGGGGGAGAGAGAAAGCAGTGAAACTTTATCATTGATGTCAAAGGGGGAGAGAGTGTTGTGAAAAATGCCTTGACATTTTAAGGGGGAGTGGTGTTTTGAGACAAAGTTGTGTTTTGAAAGTTTTGAAATTTTGGCAGTGTATCTTTGGTTTTGACACTTAGTCATTTTTCACTAAGTGTTGCCATCAATGCCAAAGGGGGAGATTGTTGGCATATGGCTTGGGGAGATTGTTTGCATATGGCTTCTATTGTTTTCATTGATGGCAACTAAATTCATTATCTTGGTCCACAAATCAAAATTTATTCATACCAACAAGAAAAGTAGAGAACAGTTCTCTATCGGCAGAAAGCAGAAAGAACAGGGTGTCCGGTCAGTTAGTAGATATTTATGCTTCACTGATCATTATCTTGTGTTGTGGATCCCCAAGATAGTTTTCTAAGCATATATGTAATATTATTGGTAAGTTTTGTGATGTTGCATTAATCAGTGTATGAGCTTGGAGATTCGGCAGGATGTTTTTCTATGTATTTGCTCATTGTGGCCAACCTAGTGAATGTCGCATGTCGTGGATGTATAAGGAGTAATTGACTAAATTTTTTTTGTGCTGGTCATTTTGTTTTGGGTTGTAGCTATAGTCTAGCCGACTTGTGTGGGTGCACATTAAAGGTTTCTCATGATTTGAGCTAACATGTGAAGAATATTTCATATTTTGCTGAAGCTGACTTGGAGTAATTGAAATTTTGGTAGCGGGTATATATATGAGATCGGTAATTCATTTTGAAGTGTCTATGTGTGTGAAAAGAGTAGAGCAGATGTATGTGTGAATATCATAAGGGTGATTGAGCGAGTTATGCACATTTTCACTTGTGCATTAAGATTTTGTGGAAGCAAGTTAGAGCAAAGAAGAGTGAAGTCCAGAAGGAGTTAGTAGGTCCAAAATCTAATTTATGAGCTTAATCGAAACTGTATTTTGGCATATGTAGATGCTATCCTTTCAGTTCAACCTTTTGTTGTAATTACAAACATTTTTTAAGGTAGTGAGCCTTCCTTATTTTGAGTAGTGAGCTCTAGGTAGTGTGCCTAAATGCATGCGCATTCACTTTTCTTCATACTTTTAATAGTGTATAAATTGTGGATTAATCTCCACCGTGGTTTTACCCCTAACATGGTTTCCATGTAAAAATATTGGTGTTATGGTGCTTTGATTATCTTGTTCATGTGCTTGCATCTTTATTTCTGTTTATGTGTTGTAAATGGTTTATGATTAGAATTAAAGTTTAAATCTTGTTGAACACTGATTCACCCCCCCTCTCAGTGTTCCCTGAGTCCAACAGTCTTTCCTTCCTCAAATGAGCTAAGACTAGATCTCCAACTTTGAAGTGAAATTATCTCCTTTTCTTATCAGCATCATGCTTGTATTTGTCCACACTCTTTTAGAGATTATCTCTAACCTACTGGTGTATTTCTTTCATGGAAACTACAAACTCTTCTCCTCCAACACTCCTTCTCTCCATTCCACTCACATCTTTTATTTCTAACACCCCTCTAGGCTGTAATCCATACACAATCTCAAAAGGGCTTTTACCAACACTTTGGTTCACAAAATCATTATATGCGAACTCAGCTTGGGGTAGGATCATATCCCATTGTGTTTAGTGTTCTTTTTTCAATCATCTAAGGAGGTTTCCAAGGCTTTTATTTACTACTTCAGTCTACCCATATGTTTGGGGATGATAGGCAGAGCTAAAAGTCAAATTGGTGCCTAGCTTCTTCCATAGGGTCCTCCAAAATTGACCCACAAATTTATTGTCCCAGTCTAAAACAATTGTTAAAGGTAATCCATGGATCCTAACCACCTCCTTGAAAAACAACGCTGCAATGTATGAGGCATCATTTGTACTTTACATGGTATAAAGTGTGCCATTTTACTAAACCGGTCCACCACACCAAACACTAAATCAAAGCCTCTTTGGGTTTTAGGCAACCCCAACACAAATTCCATGCTTATGGGCTCCCATGGTCTATTTGGGACTAGTAATGGTTGATATAGACCTGCAATAGTACTACAACCTTTGGATTTTTTACAAACAACACACCTTTCTACAAATTTTCTCACATCACTTTGCATCTTTGGCCAATAATAGTACCTTCTTACCTATTCCAAAGTCTTTTCCACACCAAAGTGACCTACCAAGATACCACTGTGTTTCTCCTTAATCAAATTATCTCTCATAGAGCATTTGGGAATACAAAGTTGAGCCCCCTTAAAGAGTAAACCTTCTTGAATCAAGAAATAAGAATTTTATTCATGAAAAGTTCCATTGAATTGACTACAAGAAGCATAAATCTCTTTGAAATCATCATCCTTTACATACATACCTTTCCAAGCATCAATCCCCACACTTTGTAACTAAACTTCTTGGACCAACAATATTCTCCCGCTCAAAGCATCCACCACCTTGTTTGATTGCCTCCTCTTATTCTTAATGGTGAAGGTGAAACCTTGTAGATACTCCACCCACTTCACATGTCTATGGTTGAGTTTGTCTTGGATGTTAAGGAACTGTAAATCATGATTTTCAATAAAAACAATGAATTCTTTAGGTAGGAGATAGTGTCTCCACTTCTTCAATGATTGCACCATAGGATACAACTCCAAATCATAAGATGAATATTTTTTCTTTTCCTCATTGAGCTTCTCACTCAAGAAGCAACATGCCTTCCCTCTTGACTCAATACTACCCCAATTGCATACCCACTTGCATCACATTCCATGGTGAAAACTTTGTTAAATTCAGTCAATGCTAAGCTAGATTGTTGTGCTACCCTTTGTTTCAGATATTGGAAACTTTTTTCTACCTCATCAGACTATACAAACTTTTTCCTTTTGTCCCCTTTTATTGTGTCAATGATTAGAGAACATATATGACCAAAATTCTTAACAAATTTTCTGTAAAAATTGGCTAGGCCGTGGAAACTTCTTACCTCACTTATTGATGTTGGAGTAGGCCAATTGAGAATTTCTTCCACCTTACTAGGATCCATCTTCAAAGAGCCTTTTGAGATCGCAAAGCCAAGATATACCAATTCTTCCTTCATGAATTCACACTTATTCAAATTTATCATCATTTTTTCTTCATTCAATCTTTTCAAAACCAAATCTAGATGTTGCAAGTGTTCCTCTCTAGTCTTACTAAAAACAATAATATCATCCAAATAGACAACCACAAACTTACCTATGAAGGGTTTTAGGACTTCATTCATTAATCTCATAAAGGTGTTTGGTGCATTTGAAAGCCCAAAATCTATGACAAGCCATTCATATAACCCCTTATTTGTTTTGAAGGAAATTTTCCACTCATCCCCCTCTCTAATCCTGATTTGGTGGTAGCCACTTTTGAGGTCTATCTTTGAAAAATAACATGCCCCTCCTAAACAATCTGTCAAATCTTCCATTCTTGGTATGGGGAACCTATACCTTATGGTAATCTTGTTAACAACCCTATATTTGGTGCACATTCTCCAATCTCCTCCCTTCTTTGGTGCCAAAATGGTAGGAACAACACATGAGCTAAGACTCTCTCTTATTAGGCCTTTGTCAAGCAACCCTTGGATTTTCTTCCTAATCTCTTCATTCTATTTTGGGTTCATTTTATATGCTACTTTGTTAGATAGGTTTTCCCCTGGTATGAAGTCTATATGGTGGCTCACATCTCTTATTGGTGGTAAAGAGCTAGAAAGTTCATCTACCATAATGTCCTTATACTTGTTCAACAATGCTTGGACCTCTCTAGGAACATCATCAACCTTTTATGATATTTTCATCACATTCTTTGGTCTAATCACAATGGAAAAACCTTCTCCTCCCTCTTCTTTCATGGTTTTCAAAAACTCCTTTTCCCCTACCAGCATTACACTAGGCCCAAATTATGTATCTAGACCTTCATCTTGCAATGGAGTAAGAGTGAATGAGATCCCATCTTTTTCTATCACTTAGGTGTTATTTTTCCCATCATGTTTAGCCTTTATGTCATATTTTCAGGGCCTCCCTAACAACAAATGACAAACATCCATCGGGATGATGTCACACAAAATTTTATCTTTATACACTCCTATGTTAAATTCCACCCAAGTTTTTCATTTACTAGGACATGCTTCCCCTTGTTCAACTAGGAGACCTCGTACGGAGTGGGATGTTGTATCATTTTCATTTTTAACTTTTCTACCATCTCAAGAGAAACTAAATTATCTGTGCTACCCGAATCAACAACTTTGCAAACCTTACCTTGAGATTTACATGTGGTTCTAAAGCGGGTTTTTCTTTGTGGAGGCTCTTTCACCATAGGAACTTTGATTAATGTTCTCCTCATCATAAGAGATTCACCAATTTCTAGAGTAGCATGTTGTGATGGAGAGTTTACACTCTCATTGTCTTCTTCTTGCACCAATTGAGTTCTTCTTTCTCCACCATGTGAAGTTGAGGTATGTTTTTCTGAACATTGTCATGCTTGATGGCCAATCTTGTTACACTAATAACACCTTCCTATGAATGCATTTGATCCTATGCCTTGACCTTCAAATATGCCCAACAATTTTACCTCCTTCCTCTAAAACTACGTCTTGATTCAGAGCTTTGTTCTTGATGACTACTTGTCTCTCCTCGTTGATTTTGGGACTATCCTCTTCCTCCAAATGGTCCTCTACCCCTTCTTTGCTTCTCTTGCCTTGTCTTTAACTTTTCTTTTTCCTTGACTACCAATTAAAAGAATTCTTCCACCATTCTAGGGGTGGTAAGACTTAACTCATATTGTATGTTGAACCTCAACCCATTTAGGTACCTTGCTACTTTCTCTACCTCATCCTCCACATGAATTTACCTTATACTTAGCTTGTGAAACTCCTTTGTATAAGCCATCACATCCATCTTCTTTTGTTTGAGGTTTTGGAGCCTTCTAAATGTTTGAATAGCATAATCACCGAGTAGAAATTGACTCTTGATTTTAGCCACCATTTTGTCCCAAGAAGAAATTTTTGACTTTTCCTTCTTCACCCCCTCTTACTACACATAATTCCACCAAGTTAAGGTAGGGCCTTTCAAATTTTTTTTTGGAAAATTTCACCCTTTGGTCTTCTACTAGCTCTTCATACTCAAAATAGTTATCAAGTGCCCTAATCCAATCTAGCACCTCTTCACTATCCAACTTCCCACTATACATGGGTAAATCCATCTTCACCTTAGGAGTGTCTCCTTTGACAGACTTCAGCAACTTTTCCATTCTCAATTCATTAGGATCTAACTCATCCTTTTGGAATCCTTCTTGAGGGTTTTCATTCTCACCCTCTTCATCTTCCGCTTGGTCACTCATGTCACTGGTGACCACACCTCTCCTTTGATTTGACTCAAGTCTTGCAAGCCTAGCTAGGATAGCTTCCTAAGACTCATTTACCTATCTCAACTCCTTGGCATGCTTTTCCTTCATCTCTCTCATTTCTCTAGCAGTTGTATTTCCTTTAGGAGGCATCTTCACTTGTTTCTCACTTCAACCTTTTCCTCTTATTGACCAAAACCTATTCTCTGATGCCAATTTGATGCAAAGTAGGGTGGATTTTATCAACACAAACTCAATCAAATAAACTTTGCAATTTTGGAACCCTAACTTGTTGATTTTCTCTCAAATCGTCCTATTCTCCTAATAGTACTTGAAACAAGGGTTTTCCCACATAAATTCCAGAGTAGGCCTCACACCTAGAATTTGATCACCATTCCATATACCCTTTTTCCCATTTGAAAACATATCAATTTTGCAGGTATGGTTACTTTGAAAAAAAACCCTCAAATTTGGACTACTACACTACAATTAGGTCTAATTAGGCTTGAAATACAAGGAAACAATAAGGTTTTCAATCTCCAAACTTCCACTCTTCAATCCAGGGCATCCAAAATGTCACATGGGGTCTGTAAACACAATTTCCAACAATTGAAACAAACTCCAAATCACCTCCCTACAAAACCCTAAGTCTACCTATCTCTTAAGCCTAATACATGTTGATATTAGGCTAAGGAAACATAAAATTTGCACCCAAATCCATCCCCTACTCTTGAAAACACTAAAAAAATTAATTGCATCCTACCTACATCCATTCCATCAATTCTCAGGCTTTTTCATTGGTAGAATTGGCCAAAAATCATTTTTCTTCACTCAAACCCTCACAAACTAGGGTTTCCTGGTTGTTTGTAGCAAAATAGCTCTAACACACTCCAATATTTATGAAAATAGATGAAATCACTTGAAAATGAGAGTTGATTCAGTCCATCATCAATTCTAATACAACTTAGAGCATTTTCAGACTGTACGGAATCGTACTAGCTTGTGTAGCAACAAGAAATCAATGGAAAACATAGAAAATAGAGTATATCTTATTGCTTGATCACCAAAATCATCACCAAAATTTTTCCTCGACCAAAACAAGGAATATTTAAAAATTTCAAAGTATATCCCAATAGTTCCAAAATAATTTTCAAAAACCCAACGATTGAACTTCCACAAAAACGAAAAATGCAAAAGTTGCTTGAGCAAATTTTTGCAACTTTTTGCAAAAGTGACATCTTACTACAAAATTGACCCCAAATGACAAAAACTGACACACAACATCAATCATAGTCTTAATAGAACTTATTACAAACAAAAATGACTGAACCACACAAAAAAAAAATTGACCCCCCTTTACATCATGAAGACTCAGGTGCCGCTGCACTAGGATGGTAGATGATGGATTTTTGAATTTCGATTGGGATAGTGTTTGGAACCATCACTTTTATATGCCTTATGTGATGATCATTTTGAAGGAGGTGGAAATTTTTTATATGTAGGAGACCTCTTTTCTTGTGGCTCAACATTTTGATTGGATACTGGAATTGAACTCTTTTCTTTACTTGATCCATTTTTTTTTTGGAATCCATTGTAACTTTATTTTTCCACTTGGATTTTTGTATTCAAAGGCCTTTAATATTTGATTTTGGACTTTAGACTTGTAAAAAAAAAATTGTTGGTTCCAATTGATGGGTTTAATTATGATGGAATGATGGTTTATGGTATGGATGGAAGGAGTTTTGGCAACAACCTTATGACAAGGACTACTCATGGCCCCCAATTTGTTGTTTGTATTAGATAAAGTGTCCCCTAATATCATGGAGGTATCACTAACATAATTTTATTTACTGATTGAAGAATAGCCAAAACCTTGATGTCTAGGATTTGCATGAAACTATATTGGTTATCGAATGCCTTTCTCATGTAGGCCTAGTCCTCTTCCTTGATACTGCATGCTCTGAAATATTCTATTTGCGATGGGGTATTTTTTACTTTGAAAGCAAGATGCAAACCCATCATTGTGTATGTGGAGACTATTACTTGGAATGTTCTCCTCTACTAGAAATCTTGATTTGATAAAAGTGGATGATCCTAGTTGATAGGATATTTTGGCATTATCATTTATCATGCTTGTTTCTTCTTGATCATTTGGGATGTCGATTTGATCCATGGTAGCTTTTGTATCTTCTTCTTTGACTTTATCCATAGTAGCCTTTTTATGTTCTTCTTGAATGCCATCCATATCATTTATTTGATTATATATGTGTCCAAAGGAGGAAAGTGTCGCATTTTAGATAGGATCCACTTCAAATGTTTAATCATGGATGGTATAAAGGTCGATGAGAGGATCATTTTGGATTTCTTGTTCATTGGTAGGCTCATTATCAAAGATAGGTGTATCTTGGATGACATGGTTTTCTAGAAGGATTTCTTGGATGGACTTGAGGATAGGATCATGGGATGGAATGGGATCACAAGGAGTACTTTAATCTTGATATAAAGGGGGTCTATGATTTCATGCTTTGGATTTTCCTTTTGAAATATATCCGTAGGTTTAGGCAATGGAATTTGATTTTGGACAATGATAGAATTTGCATGACTAAATGTGTTTTTATTGGATGGGGCATATATTGGGATGGATTGGACTGAAATGTATTAGTGGATGATGGATTAGGATAGGATGTGGAGGCTTGGAATGGATTAGTGGAAGATTGGTTTTCCTTGTCAAGGTTAGGATAAAGAAGATTAATAGACGTTTGTTGGGGATCAATGGTATGGATTGTGTTAAGTGACTCTTGATAGTGTGGGTAGATGGATGGAGGACTAGAGTTTATGGATGGTTGGTAAGACGAGTAGATGGATGGTTGAATCGAGACTATGGGTGATTGGTATGGAGGATTGATGAATTGTATTTGGAAGTCTATGGCTTGTTGGTATTGACCATTGTGGAGTAATTGGTATTCAATTTGATTATGATGCATATCAAGGTAAATTGAAGACATAGTAGTCATTTTGGGTTAGGATGGACAATGAGATGGCTAGGATGAATAAGGAAACTTAGTGAGGAGCCTATAAGACTTGTGACATTTGATTGAAAATGCAAGGAGACTATGCTATATTTTTTGGGTTTTTTTGAAATATAAGGAATGCTAAATGATAATGCCCTTGTAACAAAGATTAAATTATGGTAGAGCTACTATGACCAAAATCTATGGTAGGACTAAGACTAAAGTATGCAATGATGTCGATGTGATGAAGGGGTGTAGTATGACCTAATATGAAGACTAAGCACTCTTGTGAGACTAAGGAAGGTTGTTAACCAATTTAATATTTTCCTAATGTATCAAATAGGATTGTCAAGAACTTAAAGATAAGAGACTAATGACAAGTTGACAAAGTGAGTCTCAAACTAGATCAATGAGTTAAGAGATCTCACTAAAATGACAAAGACTAATTGTTAAAAATGACAAGGTCAAGATAATCTTTCTTTGTGACAATGAGCTAACCAAAGAGATGGTAAGTTTTCCAATCCTAAAGTCTATAGAAGTGTAGGTCCTAATGATGACTTGATGTTTTCCTACAAGGATGATAGACCTAAAGTTTTCCCTAAGAAATGAAAATAGGATGGACCTAAAAATTTGACTAAAAGTGCAATGGAAACCTAGATGTATGCAATAAAATGGAGCAATTCTTATAATCTGAAATAATGGTCACTATAAAGAAACTAATCAGAATGAACCTACACCAGTTTTCCCTAAAAAATATTGACTTCTAGAAGTTTCGGTGTTATGGAAAGCAATTGTAGTGTTATGTGTTTTGTAGATGCGGTGACATTGTTTTGTCTAAATTTTGACTATTTTTGTTCTATTCTTTTTTTTGAAATCTGATAACAAGCACAATAGACAATTTGAAGAAAGGGTCTTGGCTATTAAATTTTTCCAAATGTGAATTCATATTTGTATTTTTTGAGGTTAGTCACCTCGATTTCCATGGGTCTAGCACAAGATCGAAAATAATTCACACACACAAGACACTTTCTTATCGTAAAGTCAATGGCCAATGGCATGACCCTCAGGCCCAAAGCTTGGAATCTCCTTTGACGCAAGGGAGGGACACCCTTTCGGGTTATGTATCACCTCTTGTCTATGAGAGAGGATAGATAGGGGCCTCCTAGAATGGAAGGATAACCCAAATCACCATTTCCTTGGAAAGTTACAAGTTTAAAATAGTAACTTATGCAAATCCAAGGATTTCCATCTCACTCAAAGTATTTCAAATGGTGAGTAACTTTCGAGGCATGGTGTGCATCCCTTGCACCAAGCATGATTCCAATAATAGTCAATCATAAAATGAGGGCCTCTAGCTAATGTGTCATTTAGTCGCAACCTGGGGACTTGCCACTGCGTGTGTCTAGCAAGCCACTTAAGGATTTAATGAATCTTACTAGTGGTACTAAAAATACCTCACATAAACATGAGTAACTTGCACTTTAAAATGACATTGTATAGTGATAGCTAATGGTAGTTTTCCCTTGGATTTCACCTATGACTTTTATATATGGGCCCGAGGGAAAAAGTGGTTGGGGTTTCCTTCAAGTTCTTCGTACAGATGTGTCTCTTAGGAAGACACCACTCTAATGGGGTAAAAAAAATCAAGAAAAGCACACTAGTTTTGATCTCTAAGATCACTTAAGGTGCAAGGAGAGAGCATACACAATGTACTTGACTCACATTCGCATGGTGTTCATTAACCTTAAATGAAATCAAATGTGTGGTGTTATAGTGTAAATTCCAAGAGGTGTTTTTGATTCCCAAGATCACCTAAGGTGCAAGGGAAGAGCATACACACCTTATGACAAAAAAAAATCACAAGACAATAAAAACACTAGTTTGTTTTAAGGCCCCGAGTTGAAATGTGAGAATTTGTAAAGAAACTTTGATGCAAATTGTTCTTTTTAGACCAAATGAATGTGGAGATGCAAGGTTAGTTTTAATCCAAATGAATGAGGAATGCAAAGTTATATATTTTAAACCCCATGAGTGAAATATGCAAGCTTGTTGTAAATTTTAAAACCAATGAGTGAAATGCAAGTTGTAATTTTTAAAACCCATGAGTAAATGCAAGTTGTTGTAAATTTTAAAGCTAATGATTGAAATGCAAAGCTATTGTAAATTTTAAGTCAATGAATGTGATATGCAAAGTTGTAAATTTTAAACCAATAAATGTGTGAATGCAAATTTGTAAAAAAAGACTTAACTAAACCAAACAAAATGAAAGCAATAAATTCCTACAAAACCACAAGTTAGCACTCCAAAATAAATACCACTACTGCAAACATAATATTAGTAACCCAAAAAACCCTTTAATGATAACAACAAAATAAAACAATGATAAATTTCTCAAAACTAAATGAAATTTAAAAAAGTAAAAAGATATAGAAAGCTAAGACTTAATCCTAAAACACTAAGAATTTTTTTTAGAAAATTTCGTGCACCCATTTTTTTGTGGTTAAAAGAACATGACAAGTTTTATGTAAATTTTTGGTTGTAACATGTAAAATAGCAAAAAGAAAAAAGAAAACATACAGATTCCTCTGTAAAAATTATAAGTTCACGCCAGGTACACCAATGTAGATTAGGAAAATTTAAGGTTGAAGGCATAATCAAATAGAAATAAAACCCTAAAAACCTAAACCAACAATGAAGCACAAATATGAAAACACAAAATAATGAAACAATGTTACCCAAGTCCTCATGCCATGGTTGAATGACCTCCATTGCTCTTCTCTATTTTTCTTAATATGGTTGATTACCCTCAAATTTTGAGTATGAAAATAGGCCTAATGACAATGGCAAGAAAAATATTGAAGGTAATGATAGCTAGAATATACTTGCAACATAAACTAAGTAGCATTAGATGTAGATTGCATAAGATGTTAAAATGACAATGATGGATGTCTTTTATAGAAAGACAAATTGGAATGAAAGGATGAGATTGAATGATGTTAATAAATGGTCAAGAATAGAATTTAATAGGGTTAGGGCTAGATTAGGGAAAAAATAAAGATTAATGGTTAAGATTGAATTATGAGATAATTCAATCAAGGGTGGAAAATGAATGATACAAGAGATAGTAATGACATAGAAAAAGATGTGGCTAGAAAATCAAATAATTATAAAACTCATTTGATTTAAGAGGGAAAGTGATTTTTAAATAATTAAAGTAATTATTTAATCAAAGAAGAAAAAAGGTAAGTTGAATTTTTAATTAAATAATCAGAAACAATTATTTTAGTTAGAAAGTAGAAGAAAAAGACAAATAAATAATTAAAATAATTATTTACTTGTGGAAGGAAAAAACAAGAATAAAATAAATAACATTTGTTTAATTCTAGAAGAAGAGGCTAATGAATAATTACATAATTGAAATAACTATTTAATTATAGAGGAAAGATGGAAAGTGAATAATTGAATAAATTTATTTAATTATAGAAAGAAGGGGACATTAGTGATGTAATTAAATAAATGAAATTTATTTAATTAATCAAAGAGGAATGAAGAAATGAATTAGTTAAACAATTAAAATTATTTAATTAATAAACGAATATGACCCTTAGAAAATAATGAAATAGTTAAAATTATTTATTTATGTCAAGAAGAAGTGGTATTTACAAGGAAAAATGGAACTTGCAAGATTAGGACATTTTTATGTGTCTACACATTCATCCACTTATAATATCTCATACCTTGTTAAACACTAGGGGTAGGTGATTCATCTTTCTTTGGAAGAAATATTCATATTGCATAAATAAAAGACTTTTAAGCATTTTCCACCATCCCATGAATATTTTTTTTCTACCAAACTATCCTCCATCACCAACAATCTAGACAATCCACATCAATCTCATATTTCCATACAATCCAATGTGATATCAAACCATCTAAATATTTTTTTCCTAGCCTTGCTATAAATATTGATCCAATTTTATCCAAACTATCATCATCGAGATGTATTATTCCCAATAAAAATGTTTTTCTTATAGTTAACAACACAATCCTTGCATTGTTTTTATTGTCAACAATTTTATCACTATCATCAATCAATCAATTTTATCCTAGCTAGAGACAAGATCATTGATGTAGGGGCATCCTGAAGCATTCATAAAATTTAGGTAGTTGATAGTGAAGTTGCAGAGTACCGGATTATTGAGTTGGATTTCTAGAGGTTGTGGATTAAAGGGTTTGTTGTCGAGTATGTCTAGTGTTTCCATGTTAAGTTTCAAAGGTCCACATGAGGATTTGATCAAGATATGGATATCTGAGTTCTAAGATTTGTTCAGTCATTCTAGTTGGTGAACCTGAGAGGAGATGATGAGATTTTGGTAGCTTGGGTTGTTGTGGATGTTTCTGTGGTGATTCATGGTGTTCATGGATGTTTATAGATCGTGTGTTGTTGGTCCACATCGATCGTTGTGCTCATGATCAGTGGCTTTCTTTTGTGAGTTCATGTTTTCCATGTTCTTGGCCAACAAGATGTTGTGGTGTGTTGTGGATCTTCGAGGACTAATTTTGGATGGTTTTTCCTATTTGAGGATGTTGTTTTGGATCCTTTCTTTGTTGTGGCTGACTTTGGTTGGTTCACATGGTAAATTGTTTATTGTTTGAGGTCAACCTATTTGAGTTGGAACGTTATCTTACTAGTCGTTGTATTTTGGCCGACATGTTAAGGGTTAGATGATCAGCGAATGATATAAATAGAAGAGAGAAGATTTGTTACATTGAAGAGAAGGAAGGTAGATCAATAAGGTGATTGAAGGTATGGAGTATGAAGCACAGTGACAAAGTATTCTAATCCGAAAGAATCTCAGAGCAGATGGAGTGTAGAGCAAGATAAAGGAGATGATGGAAGATTGTTATTGTTTGAGTTATTTGTAATCCCTGGGTTGCAGCCTAGAATCTATAGGCCTAAGAGGCATATGTAATGTGTTTTGAGATTATAATATAATGAGGAATGAGTTTTGAAGGCTGGGTTTTTCCTTGTTAGGGTTTTCCTAGGATATATCTTGTGTCCGGTGTTCATAAATATCTTTTATCTTTATGTGGATTAGCTATTAATTTTTGTTGCATATCTATTGTGATCATGGAGTTAGTAATTTAGGCTACAAGGCTGGACCATCCTTAATTGGATTCTCCTACCTTGACTACATCAAATGGTATCAGAGTTGGTTATGAGTATGTTAGTTGGTTGTGGACTTGAAAGAAGTGTGAAACCCTAAGTGTCATCATAGAAGAAAGAGCAAGGTTGTTTCAATGGGGAAGATTGGGAAGAGGATGAAGAAGGAAAATGATGCTCTCAAAGAAGAACTGAAAAATGTAAGGAGAAATGAAGAACTAGAAGCAGAGCTGGATAGGTTTGAGGATTTTGAAAAGGAAATTATAAAAGGACTCAAGTTGTGTGAGGAGGTGAAAAAGAGGAACATAGACCTAGAGAAAAGTTTGAAGGAGCTGAACAAGGAGAACAATTTGTAGAAGAAGGAAATATCTGGCTTGAAGGAACATGTTAATTAGTTGGAGAAATCACTTGTAGCATGTCAGAAGGAGAATGGGGATCTGGGATGTAAGCCTAAATTTTGTGATGTTTCTTGTGATACTGATGATTTGTGTGATGTTGCAGAAGTTTCTTTAGAAGGTGAAGTTTAAGATAACAACGTAATGAAGCCTACGGTTGTTGGTGATGGTATTGTTTTCAAAATCATGCAGATAATGGGATACGAAGGAAAAGTGTTGTGAAAGAAACATCAAGGAACCACATAACCTATTGAGTCGGTGATGAGATCAAGAAGTGAAGGCCTTGGATCTGACAGAGGTAAGAATGTCATTGCAATTTTGAATCAGGGAAGAAAAGGTATGTATTGTTCACATTGTAATAGGCATGGACATGAAAATGAATTGTGTTGGGATCTATATCCTTGTAAGTTATGTGGATTAAGGAATCATTCTGAAAGGATGTTTTGGGATAAGATGAGAAGGAGAAAGCCTATGACAGATTGTAAGCAGATGGATTATGGATGGATTGATGGAGCAAAATGGAAACATGTTACTTGTATCCTTAGACAATCATATAGATGGAAGAACTCATATGTTGGAGGAAAAGAGGGATCAAGGTGTAGAGAAAGAAGACCTTATGTAGAGTTTAGAGGGAGAGGTAAGAAGAGTCATAATACTTATCACAGTGAAGTGTACCAGAGGAGTGAAAGAGGATTTGCTAGGAGAGGAACCTATTTTCAAGTTTGGAGGAAGAAAGAACCTAATGAAAGAGAAGCAGTAAAGGATGTAGAGATAGTTTGTGTAGATGAAGAAGAAGAGTCCGAATTAGTTCATGCAGAGGAAGGGGAACCTTTGGAGGTATTAGATTTCATAGTGGAACCGGAAGAAGGTGAAGCATTGATCTTAAGGAGAAAGTACTAGAGAAAAGTAAATGTGAATGATCTTGAGGCAACTTGCGGAGAAGGATTGCTCAGACCGCTGACCAGTGAGGCAGTGCAAGGCTTGAAATTAGACCACCGAACCTTGACCATGATAAGATAAAGAACCTGAGGAAAATTGCAGGGTGGCTTGCTCATACTACCGACCAGTGAGGCAGTTGCAAGTACTTATGAATAGACCGCTGAACCGATTCACTGAATAACTTGAGGCAGTTTGTAGGGTGGACTTGAACAGACCACTGACCTTGAGTTAGTTGCAATTACCTATGGAAAGATCACCAAACTAATTCAAGAAATAACAGATCAAAGTGAAGAGGCTCATTTTTCAAAAAAGCCCTGAGAGTCTGATGTAGGGGCATCTAGAAGCATTCAGAAAATTGAGGCAGTTGACAGCGAAGTTGCAGAGTACTTCCGCCTTTCTATGACCTTTTCCTACAAAATTCTTAGCAAAAATGAAGGTTAAATGCAAGAACCCATTTGTGGGTCCCACCGGGCGTACCAGAAATGTGTACCTTAGAATTTTACCCTACTCTAATGTGCAAAATAACTAAAAATGTGAATGATAAAAGACTAAGGACACTTCAAGATTAGCCTAAAGAGTGATAAAACAAGAAGGAAAATAGATGAAACGAGATGTAAATGATTATACCTTCCTTGTTGTTGATGACTCCTTGGTTGGCCCTTGTTTGGGATGATTTTGTGTGCTCTTTAGATGGTTTGTGATGTAGCTAGATGCAAGATTGAATGTGCAAAATGATCAAAGCTGATGGATAAATGATAACAAGTCCTTGAGAATGCAAATTGGTAGCATAAGGTTACTCAAATCCAAAGTGTTGAAAATGCCCTTGAGGAGGGGGTATTTATAGAAGAATTTGAATTCTCTAGAGAATTCAACGGTTGAGATGCATCCAACAAGGTCAAGATGAAGGGCTATGGTGGGTTGAGAACCCACAAGCCCTCACATCTTGACATGTGGATGGTGAAGTGGCCAAGAGAAGATGAGGTGTAAGTGAGGTGTCAAAAATGTATATGAGGTGAAGGAAGGACAAGTACCTTCCAAGCACCTTGGGGAGTGAGAAGATTTCCTCAAAAAGGGATTTCTTGTCCCCAAGTGAGAGTGAAAGGGACATTTGAGGAATTTTGGAATTCCTCAAAAATCTACATGGGAAAAGGAGAGGTGGTTGGGGATATAAATGTGAATTAAAAATTCACATTCTTAGGAGGATCTAAAGGATAAAAGGTGAGCTCCAAAAAGGTGGGACTTGGTCACATGTGGAAGAAGTGACAAGTCCAAGGTTCTAGAAGCCTTAGGATCTAGGATAAATAAATGTGAATTAAAAATTCACATGGGAAAGAGGGTCAATGCTAAAAGGAGGTAAATGCAAAGGTTGGCTAAAAAGTGGTGCTAAATATGGCTAATGACCTTGGTTAAGGTTGTGCAAATATTGGATTAGACTAATTAATGGAAGATTAGAGGCAAGTGGTAAATGTAGGAGGATGTGACATTAATCTTTGATTAAGAGGATGCACATCATAATCATGAATTAATTAAATTAATTTAGATTAGAGCAAGATCATAGAGAATGTGACAAGGGGAGAGAAAATGAAGAATTTTAAATTGATTTTTAAATCAAAAGGGGAAAAAATGACTAAATTAAATAAATTAGTGTATTTATTTAATTTAGAGAGGAAAAAGGTGAAAGATAAAGCATTTAATTATTAAATCAAATACTTTACAGATATGAGATAAAAGGTGTAATATTAATTTAATAAATTAATATTTAATATGATATAGACGAAAAGGGAGTAAATTTAATCATATGGGAGTGATTAAATTTAAATGTCTACATTTTTCCCCTCTTCGAAATATTGTTAGTATAGCAGTGTTTCGAAGAAAAATAAAATGCAAATGAGGGAGGAAATGACAGATGGTGATGCCCCTAGCATGGAAAAGGTTAATGATGCCCCAATGACCAAGCTGAAGGAATGGAGGAATGGTAGGAGGGTATGCCCCCTCGAGAGGGCGGTTGGGGGAGGAAAAAGGGGGTCCCCGGATGACATCTCAATAGGAAGAAAAGAAGGGCACCATGGGATAGAACTCAAAAAACCAAGCAATTTTGGTTTTTGAACAGAGGTGATCCGACGCATGGTTTGCAAATGGCAGCCTCGGGAAGTTAGGGATTAGTTAGAGGAAGAAAAAGTTAAATAAAAAGTAAAAAATACCTTTTTGGAAGAAGGGGTTAAAAATGTAATTTTAAAAATTACCTTAGTCATTTTCACTGTAGCAGTTGAGAGGAGGAGAGTAGAGGAGAGCAGGTGCTAGTGGTGACTGAGCGATACCGGAGGTGGTTCCAGAATAGGTTATGGGAGAGGATTACGCCTGTTTAGCCTATTTTGAGGGTAGCGAGTGTCGGACCAGAGGATGAGCAAAGACTACGGAGGGAGAGGAGGGGAGGGGTGCAACATCGACAAGAGGCTGTGGTAGTGGTAGATGAGGGGGAATAGGAGGAGCCCAAGGGGGATGAGAGAGAGCAGGCAGGTAGAGCAGGGAGGAGGAGGAGGAGACATCAGAGGCGAGCTCGGAGGGAGGGTCAGCAGCGGGAGAGGGGGCAGCCACAGAGAGTCCAGGGAGGGTAGAGGGTGGAGGAGGTGATGGATGTGGATGATGTGGAGGATGTGGAGGTGGTAGGTGCAAAGGATGCATCAGAGGAGGGGAGGAGACAATTTGTGGTAGGACGACATGGTCAGCCATGGTGGTTGTGGGTTTGATCGACTGTAGAGAGTTAGGAGGCTCGGTAGGAGCCAGAGAGCAGAGAGGATGAGGATGTTAGAGCAGCACCAGAGGAGGAGAGGAGGTTGCCACGACATTGATTCGTGGTTGAGAGACAGGGAGAGGCGGGACGATTCTGGGTTCACTGGATTGTGGAGGATTGTGAGGAGCGACAGGAGTAGGGGGGAGGGAGTAGCCAACAGGTGGGGAGGATGAGACAGAGCAGGTGGTTCGGGAAGAGGATGTGATGGATGTAGACAGGGATGCGGCGAAGGGGGATGTTGTGGCAGTAGAGTCATTAGCTTTGGTTCCTTATGTGGTACCGGAGTATCCCATTGTACATGCAAGAGGAGCATAGGCGAGAGTACAGCGGGAGTCATTGAGAGATTATGAGGCCATGGTTTTTAAGCTAGGGGGAGTGGTGGAGGAGAGAGACAGGGAACAGTCAGAGGTGAAGAGGATGCAGGGTGAGTTGACCAGTATGAAATGGGACCGCGATAGATTGTAGGCAGAGGTCATGGTTTTACAAGCCAGGGGGAGCCAGAGGGGAGGACAGAGTAGGGAGCATATCAGGGGATAGGATGTACTAGTCAACAGTTAAGAGATCTCCAGCAAGACTAGGACGAGCTTTAGGATAGAGTACATTTCCTTGAGCAAGCAGTTGGAGAGATGGGGCTGCTGTAGGAGAGGGAGGATGTGGCAGTAGAGTAGGCATGGATTATGTAGGCCGAGAGGGATGTAGCATAGGCGCAGGTGCGGGTGATGGAGGTGGAGAGGGATGTGGCGCAGGCGCGCGTTCAGAGTGAGAGAGCATTGGCAGAGGTGGAGATACAATCACTACAGAGAGGGAGAGATGAGGTAGTAGCGGAGGTAGCGACTCTCTGGAGAGAGCGGGATTCAGCAGAGCTAAGGGCATAGGCTCTTCAGAGGGATAGGGATGCAGCAGTGGCTCGGGCACAGGCAGCTCAGAGGGAGAGAGATGCAACAAAGATAGAGATACAGACTCTATAGGTGGAGAGGGATGTTGTGATTGCTCATGCAGTGACAGGTCAGGGTGAGGGTGGGATGCCAGGAGCAGACATACAGGTTTTGGAGAGAGAGAGAGACGCAGCAGTGGCACAGGCAGTGGCTGCAGAGAAGATGAGGGGCCGATTATAGGTAGAGCTGGCACAGAGCCGGTTGGCTCAGGAGGCATGGGAGCAGGAGAAGAGAGTCATTACTAGGGACCGAGACAGGTATCATCAGGAGTGGAATTCTGCTCGGGTCCAGGTTGCGGAGCGAGAGGAGAACATGAGAGAGGCAGGATTTTGGATGGCTGCATATTATCATGTGGTTCCTGATCCGACACAACAGGCATTTTGTTATACCCGACAGACACCCCAGAGGCCAGTGTCGTCCCAGTCATTGGGGACATGGACCCACAGTTATAGTGATTCACCAAGGGTTTCACCAGGTAGTGGATCAGTACCTGATTCTCCACAGAGATCAGATGTGGGGAGTTCATTTGGTAGATGACAGGATACTATGTTTTTGATAGGTGCAGGGTAGATGGATAGTGCAAAGGTGCAGTGGATATATGCAGGACCTTGTGCTGGTGGTTAGATTGGATGATTTTTGTATATGATGGTCACAAATTGTGATGACGTCGATGACATTAGTATATGTTAGTCTTGACTATGAGATGTACTTGTGGACTTGTGGTATATTTATATATATGATAGCTCTTATTGACCTCATGTTTTATGTGTATGATGCATATGTGGATGGTCATATGATGGCAGTTATTTATGATGACTTTTGTGGATGTTACATGTATGGATGTTTTTATATATTTACATTTTTATGTATGATGGCGATACAGGATGTAATGTATGGCGATTTTTGTTCTTATGTATGATGAATGCCTATGTTTGAGATAGATGTGGATATGCTTATGATGACGCGACAAATTTTTATATTTTATATGTTTATGATGGTTATGTGCATGTGCGACTAATATGCAGGGTGTAATGGGTGGTGATTTTTGTTTCTATGTATGGTGAATGCCTATGTTATATGATGTACATGTGTAAGATAGATGGTGATATGCTTATGATGACACAACAAATGTTTATATTTTATATGTTTATAATGGTTATATGAATGTTCAACTAATATGTGTGATGCAGGATGTAATGGATGTACTATGACGGTATTGATGGTGGCCTAACACTTGACATCACAGGTGGCGATATTATGGGTGAACCTAAGATAGTCTGTAAATGTATGGATCTAAAATGTAATTATTTCATTATAAGTGTTCCTAGGGTCGTAGGTGATAGTGAAAGATGCATGCGGACATGGTGTGAGTTTGCACCTATCAAAACCTTTTAGTATCTTGAGAAGAATAGGGGATGGAGGAGAAATATTTGCACAACCAAAATCATAGGATGAGTGTAATGCAATGATGATGATTATGAAATGCAATCCTAATATGATTTTCCATCTTCAGAGCACTGATTTTTGCTATAGTATAAGACATCTAGGGCCAAGGTATGTGGAACCAAGGCGCATTAGTGTCTAATGCATGAAACAAACACAATAGACAAGAAGGCTATCCCAACACCCCAAAGTCACAAAGAAAGACTTTGGTCGGGCCAGGTATTGAGATAACCACAAGCACAAAAGGATGCCCCAACATAACACAAGACCTCAGGGATCTTGGTGGGTACTATGTGGGACAACCAAGAAGACACACTCAAACAAAAGATCAAGATACGCCCCTATGTGAACTAGTCAAAACACACCATAATATGATGGATTATGGCGGCCTTGACAAGTGATGATAGGGAGCTCAAATGATAAACAAAAGCCAAAAGCATCGAAAGATCGCAATCAATTTCAAATGTCCTTTGCCGTAGGATCAAGGGGATAGATGGGATTGATGAGGTCTGTTAGGAAGGATGCATCCTGTTGAGACCAAAGATGATGGATACTAAACTAAAAGATCGTTATGATGCGGGATGTTCAAAATCGATTGGATCTCATGATACAAATGGATCTCATTTGTTAAGAACCAGCTAGATAAGGGCCTAGCTTAACAACATGACACAAGGGAGACACTCTAAAGACCTAGGGGCTCGGGGGCCGATCAGAGATTAGCCTTGCCTACGTGAAAGTGTAGAGCCCTCGTAGTTCATGGAAAAAGACCATGGATAAAGTAGAAAGAAGACAATGGTGACCGATGATGAAGGACACAAGACACGATAGAAAAATGCCCTGGGGGAGGATCAAATGACCAACCTTGCCTACGTGAAAGCACAGGGGCAATGTAGTTCGATAAAAATACCATGGATAAAAGCGAAAGGGGACTGGTGGAGATGAAGTGATGGAGGACCAAAACAAGTTGATCCAAAAATTCCCCGGGGGCAGATCGAATGATCAGCCTTGCCTACGTGAGAGTGCAGGGGCAACATAGTTCGACAAGTGACACAGAAGGACGAGATCTAGATGGAGACTGACACGATGGATGATCCTACATGATGACATGGACTAACCGACAAAGGGAACGAAAGACACAAGCTCAAAGTGGGATACAAAAAAGCTCAGGATGGGGGATAGGCTAGATGGGTCGTCCAATGCTCAATCAATATATATCAAGTGACCTAGACTAAGGTGGGTGAGGATGATAGTGTGGATGAAAGCATAAAATAACTAGGATGTCAGGTAGATAATGATTAAGCCCTCTACGGATGATGCCTCTAACCAGGTTTTCACCATCCATACTTATCCAAGGCGCCACCAAGAGGTGGTTTTCACCATAAGACGGATTTATTTTTCTTTACTTTTTTTTGCTACTTTTTTTATTTTTTTTATTTTTTGATTTAGGTGGAGTTACCAAATGGACTTAGGCATAGAACCTCTTCAGATGGAGGATATTGACGGGTTCATAAAGGGGATCTCCTTCAAGAGTAGTCAACCTGTAGGCCCCAGATCCATATTTTGCAGCTATGATGTAAGGCCCTAACCAATTTGCCTCAAATTTTCCCTTTTTATCACGATCCTGTTGAGTGCGTTGGTTTTCTTTGAGGACAAGCTCACCAACCTGGAATTGTCTAGGACAGACCTTTTTATTGTAATGATGTTTGAGGCAATTTTGGTATGCTTGCAAGTGATCATAGGCTTTTATTCTTCATTCGTCCAGTAATTCCAGCTATGCAAGCCATGCAACATGAGCATCTTCTTCGTTGATAAGATTCTTCAGAGAAATCCTCAATAATGGAAGCTCAACTTTGATTGGCAAGATGGCTTCAGCACCATACACTAAAGAATAGGGGGTGGTTCCTATTGGGGTGCGGATGGATGTACGGTATGCCTAAAGAGCAGGATGAATATGGAGGTGCCAATCTCGTCCAGTGTTATTGACAACCTTTTTGAGGATGCGGATGAGGGTCTTGTTGGTTGCTTCTGCTTGACCATTGCCCTGAGGGTAATAAGGCATTGACCAACAGTGCTGGATGTGGAAGGTGTCACAAAGGTTTTTCATGGCCTAGTTTTTAAAAGGTTTTTCATTATCAGAAAGAATGGTGGACGGGATACCATATCTGCAAAGAATATGGTAGAGGATGAATTTGGAAATCTGAGTACCAGTGATCTGTGAAAGGGGCATTACTTCCACCCACTTGGTGAAGTACTCAGTTGCGGTAATAACGAATGTATGGCCATCAGATGATGGTGGGTAAATCTTTCCAATCAAGTTGAAACCCCATTGAGAAAAGGGCCACGGTGCTAGGAGGGGCTGAAGATCTTGTGCTGGGGCGTGAATCAAATCTGCATGTTGTTGGAATGGAAGGCATTTCTTCACAAATTCACAAGCATTATGTTCCAATGTAGGTCAATAATATCTAGCTCGTAGGATCCTTTTGGCCAGAGCCATACCATTTGAGTGAGCTCCACAAATACCACCATGTACTTTCGTTAGTACCGTGTGGGCCTCAGTCTCATTCAGACATCTAAGGAGGATTCCATCATACCTGCGTCGATAGAGCGTATCACCTACAATGATGTATCGGGAAGAACGATGCATAAAGGATTTGCATTGGTTGCGTGTAAGTTCTGAGGGTATGATATTATCACAGAGATAAGTGTATATGTCTTGATACCAAGGGGAGGCGAGACCTACAATATCGCACACCATATTAGTCTTAGGAACATCATATGCAGGGATTAAAATCTATTCAACAAGAAACTCACATTCTGTTCGATCTTTAGGCATGTCAATCAGGGAACCAATAGTGGCCATTGCGTCTACTGCTTTATTCTGTATCCGAGGGATTTGGTCAAACTGTATGAAGGTGAAATATTTCATGAAATCATCCACCATGCGTTTATAGGGTAATAGTTTATCATCTTTCATGAGGAACTCATCATTAACTTGTGTAATGACTAGCAAAGAATCACCAAAGACTTTCAAATGGGTTATGTTCCACTGCTTTGCAATTCTGAGGCCGGTGAGGAGGGCTTCATACTCTGCCATATTGTTGGTACATGGGAACGCTATTCTGAATGATTTTGGGATGTAGTCACCTTGAGGAGTGACTAATAGAATTCTTGCTCTAGATCCACTATGAGTGTATGAGCCATCGAAATATAACGTCCAAGCTGGTGCTTCTATAACTGTGTAGATCTCTTCATTTGGGAATTCAGTGTCTAGTGGGTAGGCATCTACTAATGGTGCCTCAACCAATTGATCAGCTATTACTTGTCCTTTTATGGATTTTCACTCTACATATTCTATGTCAAATTCACTTAGGCGCATGACCCATTTGGCCATGCGGCCAGTTAGAGTGGTTCTAGATAACAGATACTTCAGGGGATCAATTTTGGCGATTAATTTGATTGGATGACTAAGCATGTAATGATGGAGTTTCTGTGTGCTGAAAACTAGCACAAGGCAAGCTTTTTCCATGGGGGAGTAATTTAAATCATAGCCAACTAGTGTTCAACTAATGTAGTAGATTTCCCTCTCTTTGAATGACTCATCATGTTGTGCCAACAATTCCCCCAGTGCGACTGAAGTAGCAGAGATATAAAGCAGGAGGGGTTTTCCTAGAATAGGCGGCATCAAAATTGGTGGATGAGCTAAATATTCCTTAATTTTATCGAAACCCATCTGACACTGCGGGGTCCATCGGAAGGCAGAATATTTCTTCAAAAGATGGGTGAATGGCTCACATTTATCTACTAGCTGGGCTATGAATCGACGGATGGACTGCATCTTCCCCTGGAGGCTTCTTAACTGCTTTAGATTGCATGGAGGTGGCATGTCTAGAATAGCCTTTACCTTGGTGGGATCAACTTCTATACCCCTTCGAGAGACTATAAAACCCAATAATTTTCCTGATGTGACCCCAAAGATGCACTTTTTTGGATTTAGCCACAACTTGTAATGTTCTAGCCGTTCAAAGATCTGCTTCAGAACAGTAGGATGTTCTGCTCGTGTTTTTTATTTTCCTAGCAAGTCATCAACGTAATCCTCCATGATGATATGGATGAGGTCATGGAAGATGACCATCATTGCTCTCTGATATGTTTCCCCCACATTTTTTAGACCAAAGGGCATAACATTGTAACAGAAAGTGCCCCAAGGTGTCGTGAAGGTGGTCTTTTGTTGATCCTCAGGTGCGATTCGAATCTGATTATAACCAGAGAAGCCATCCATGAGTGATAACATCTCATGTCCTGCTATGAGATCAACCAACATGTCAATGTTAGGCAAAGGGAAGTCATCTTTTGGGCAGGCCTTGTTAAGGTACTATATTGGAGATCCACTCAGAGTAGTCAATTGGTCTAATAAAGCCTGCCTCTAGTAACTTTTCCAATTCCTTTGTGACTAGCAATGTGACCTGTAGATGCATCTTATGGATTTTTTGTTTGACAGGCTTGGCATCTGGGCGAACGTCTAGATGATGAACTACTAAGGCAGGGTCTAAACCTGGCATGTCTGAATATGACCAAGCAAAGTTGATGATTCCTTCTTGGAGTAGCTGCATGATGACTGGATACTCATGTTCTGAGAGTGACTTAGCCACATAGGTGATTTTAGGATTTTCTGCAGTACCCAGATTAACTTCTTGAGTCTCTTTGATTAGAATGGATGATCGGGCGGATAACTAAGTTCCTACGAGGGGAAGATGAACATCTCCATTGTCTAGCACCTCTTCGAGGTTTTTTCCATCGGATGTGTCCTTTATTTTTACTTTTTCAAGGTCAAGAAGCGCCTCAGGGAGGTTTTCACTAGATGACCATTTTTTACTTTTCTTATTCTTATTTTTGTGACTGGAGTGTTCATCCTGCCCCAATCCCATAAGGTTGACATATGTATCTGTGGACATATTGATAGGTGTGGTATTACATAGGTTCCAATCAATAAGCTCAGGGTGACAAAGAGATAGGCTAATGGTGCAGACGGATAGGCATTCGAACATGGATGATAAGTCGGTGTGATCGACGTCGTCATGCGCATGTATGATGGATTCCTCCTCGGGTATGTCTTCCAATGAGCCATTGTCCACGGCGATACTATTGGAAGTATTAGATGATGTTGCAGTGCTTTTCTATTTCTTGTCATACCCAATGCCTATGTTTCTTGGTAACTTTGGTGTATCAATAGGTTGCAACCGCCCTTTTTCTTCTTTACCTAGGCCTCTGCCTTGGTAGTTATATTTTTTGGTAAACTTAGCGGACCACGGATATGCTTCCGGAAAATATTCCTTTAGAGGAGGGTCCGGCTGGGGTTCTTCTCGGTAGACCCATTGGCTTATGTCCTCTTCTGGTGCATCTAGCTTGACACTTGGGGATCTAAAAGTGGTGGTAGGGATGTCTTTACCACTGAAGGTGATAGTCTTGTCTTCCTTTTGTGTAGCATGCGAAGGTTGACCATACTCGTGTGGTGGCAGTGGCATGGTTGCTACATTGAGAGCCATATGCATTTCGTATTCACCACACCCTTTGTCAATGATCTAGACTTTGGTGACCATAGGATCTGTGGTGGAGGATGAAGTGGTTATTGCGGTGGATGGTGGATTAGTGGATGATGAGTGGGATGCCCCCATTTCAACCCCGGGACAATAATGTAAATGGGGAAATGACGCTTCTAAAGCGCGACAATATTCAAATGGTTGGGGGTCAGCATAGATGGTGATTTCTTGTCCGTTGATGGGGAATTTTAGGCATTGATGGTATGTGGAGGGGACTGCTTGCATAGCATGGAGCCATGGGCGGCCCAGGAGGATATTATATGGTAAGTCTAGATCAAGGACATGACAGGTAGTATACTGAAGTACAGGTCCCACTTGAATAGGAAGACTGATAATTCCCTCTGAATTTCTTTCTGCATTATCATAGGCTTTGATTGTGATGATCTAGTTACTTAAGTCTGCTTGAGTATACCCCACCTGTTTTATGAATTTCAAAGTACATAAATTGAGGGCAGAGCCATTATCTACCAAGACCCTTTTTATTTTATGGTGAGCAACCACGACTTCGATATGTAAGGGGCGATTATGATTGACATCGATGTTTGGCATATCATTTTGGCTGAAGTGCAGGTGATGAGACAAAGCCAAGTGTCCCACCAAAGCTTGGAATTGTGTGGGGTCAATGTCATTTGGCACATGGGTTTCCTGTAGGGCTCTATTGAGGATTTCTTGATGTATCGGGGAAGACTTAAGCAAATCCAAAATGGATATATGAGCAGGGGTCTTTCTTAAGTGATCAAGGATGTTGTACTGAGAGCTTATAGGATTTGATTGGGCGGGTGCAAAGGCTGCAGGGACAGTGATGCGGGCTCATCGTGTAGTAACAACACATTGAGGGTCTTTGGCTTTAACATGTATCATGGATACACGGGGTTCCACCTGCTCAATGTAATGAATAACACCTTCATAATTGAAGGGCACATTCTTGTAGCTCACATTATTTGTGTTGTTTCCTTGGGGATTATTGCTAGATGTGCTTGGGCCTTGATTATGGTTTGGAAAGGCGTTCTGATATATCTACAATTGAGCATTGGACGACGAAGCTTGACTAGGGTCAACCTTGATATCACCTCGATCAATGAGATCTTGGACATAGTTTTTCAGACCCTGACACTTATTCAAAGAGTGTCCCTTGATTTTATGGAACTCACAATACTCATTTTCTTTAAACCATACTGGCTTGGGTTTGGACTCGTCAAATGGCTTGGTGATAGGGTATGTGATGGGGTAATTGATTTGTAACAACTTATTAAAAACAACACTCAGAGGTTCTCCTAATTGGGCGTATTAACGTTTAGTGTTCCCCTGATTGTTTTGGTTTGACTATTGAGGAGGACGAGGTGCCCCCTGTGGTACAGATATGGCATTGGGTACAGACGGTTGTTGTTTTTGGGATGCATTAGCCACTTGGACATGTTTAGTTTATGTCATGCCGTCATTCACCGCATTCTTGTTCTTGTTCCAGAATCATGGTTTATCTCCAAATGACATCTCTTTATCATGACTGTGTATTTTGATGTGTCCTTTGACAATAAGGGCATGTTCCAGGATGGGTCCTTTTTCTACTATCTCCGCGAAGGTGGTGACACAATGTAACCTAATATTATGGGCCATGTCAAGATAAGAGTTTTCCATGAAAAGAGTGACCATGTCTTTTTCTTTCAGAGGGGTCTTCATTCGACTTGCTAATGCACGCCACCATTGTAGGTAGCTAGTAAAGGTTTCTCCATCACGCTATTTCTCTTTGAGGAGATCTAAGGTGTCCGTATCCTTCTCCAAATTGAAAGAGAAGTAGGATACAAACTTTTCTGACAGGTCTGCAAAAGTTTTTATGGACCATTTTTCAAGAGTGTTCCAATCTAAGGCGTGGCTTGCTAGGCTTCGTGGGAACAAGCACAAGAGATAGTTGTCATTGTACATGACTTCTTGACACTGGGAATAAAACTCCTGCAAGTGAGCCTTAGGGTCTTTGTTTCCCTTGTATTTGTCAAATTTTGGTATCTTGAAATGTTTAGGAAATGGGATCAATGAGATGGAGGGATCAAATGGATATGGGCATATGTCTTCAAATTTGAATGATTGTTTGGTAGCCCTGGCTTGAAGGTCCTTAAGTGCGGCTTTGATTTCCAATAGATCCGAGCTAGCTGGTGGCGGGTTGGGGGATATTGATGATAGGGCGATAAAGGATCCTGCTGAAAGGGCATCGGATTGTTGAAATATGGATTTGGCTGATTTGATGATGATATGCCTTGCTGGTAAGATAGGGGATTTCGTTGATACGGGGGGGCTGTTGTTGTGGGGTATAGTAAGGATTTGTTTGATAAAAGTGTGGGGTAGGTTGTTGAGGAACTTGGATGGGATGTTGCGTGTTGGTTTGTTGGTGTTGAGGGTATTGTTGTGATTGTTGGGAGGTCGCATAAAGCGGTTGTTGGTGAAATTGTTGCTGATTGTGATACTAGTAGTGTTGGGGAGGTTGTTGTGGGGAGGTTGTTGTGACGTCAAATGTTGTATGGGCCGAGATGGGATATTGTGTTGTGGTTGAGCCTGAGGATGAAAAATGGATGGAGAAAGGGGGATATGGTATGAGCAATAGGTCGAGATGGATTTCCTTGTGATTGGTAGGGTGGTTGTTGTGAAGAGGCCAAAGTATTATGTATAGGTTGTTGCGGATGAGATGGCGGAGGTAGCGTAGAAGCGTTTTGTAAAGGGGGTTGTTAGGTACCACCCGGAACGTTCAGCTGGGGTGTGCCTTATGGAGGTAATTGAGGTGGAATGTTAGATTGGTGAACCTGTTGAGATGGTAGATTTGTGGTCCCATGGGGTGGAAGTGGTGCGGTAAAGGAGGTGCCCCCAATGTTGACTAGAGGTTGGTTTGAAGGAAGGGGTGCTGTTAATGTTAATGGTGGAGGTTGTGGAACATTTTGTGGCATACCATAGGAAAAAGGATTATTGGGATCAGGCACTTGAGGACCTCCTATAACTGAGGTCGAAGCGTGTGGGGGATAGTTAACCTGATAAAGAATGGCATTGCCAAATTCAGGTTGATGCCAACCCTCAATTGGTGGAATATTGGGGAAGTATGAACCTTCTGGTGTATTTTGTGAACCTTGGAGTACCTTAGATGGGGCACCCCTATATTTGGACAAGTCAACATTCGAGGGGGGTTTGACACCCTTCTTAATTAGGTGGGCCAAGATTTCTCCCCCATGTTTTTCAAGCAGACGGTCAGTCATTTGCACATTGGCGGGATTACTAAAATGTTCCTCAAGTGTGAGTTCAAGTTGATTAGCCATACTCTCTTCACTGTGTGGTGAGTTGTTCCGATTTTAGGTGTTGGAGTGTGATGAAGTACCATTATGAGGATCGTGAGCGATGTTAGTACCCTTGTTAGGATCTGATGAGATGTTCATTGTGTTGTTAGGATCTTGAGGGTTGTTTGATTGGGCATTCTGGGCTTGTTGGTCAGCCATTTTCTTTGCCTGTGATTAGGTTTGAACGGGCATGCAAATGTGCTATGAGTGGATTATAAAAATGTTTTTGACGAATGATTTGATTGTGATTGGATGAGATCTGATTTGGCTGGGGTTTGGATTTGGATCAGATTTTGTTTGGATATATTGGATTGGATCGAATTTTGATTGGCTAGATTGGATTTTGATCGAATTGGATTTTGATTGACTTGGATTGGATTATTAAGATCAATAGGATAGAATTGGTTGAACGGATGTGATTTGATTGATTGGACAGTTGGATTGAATGATTGGTTTTGATAGATTTGGACTATTGGATGGGTATGATTGGATGATAAAGGATGTGAGAGAGACCTTGAGTTTAACCAAAGGAAGTTACCCTTAATGACCAAGAGCTTTAATTGATTAAGAGGATGATCACAGCACCGAATCCACCTTAAGATAGGAATGGATTGATTGGGCCGAGGATGATAACTTATGACACCAAATTCACCTCAAGATGGAAGCAAATTGATTTGGGTCGAAGTTAAAGACTAATAATCAAGTTCAAGTACTATGGTCAGTTTGGGGTAACCACTTGGTAACATAAGGTTAGGATGGTTTGGTTATAAGTGGTGTTTGGCGATGTAAATGGTAAAATTATGGTGGTCGTTAGGTAAGGGTATGGACTTTTGAATGGATTAGGGAGAAATTAAAATGAGCGGGTGGATTAAAGATAATTGTGAAGAATGAATGGGGATTCAGAATGGCTAAATGAAAGTTTGGAATGATGAGATGGAGGTTTAAAATGGTCAAATGGAGGTTTTTGGAGGTTTAGAGTGACAAAACGGAGGATTAGGATGATGAGATAATGGTTGGGAATGGTTAAATGATGGTTTAAAGGCTAAACAGATTCAAATGGGGCGATTTCGGGTGTTCAAGAGGGAAAATCCGCCCTTCTGCAGCAAAAATCAGGGGCATTAACATCTTTCTGCAGTAAATTAGGGGTGCTTCCGCCTTTCTATAGCAAAACAGGGGGTGCTTCCACCTTTCTACAACAAAACAGGGGCACTTCCGCCGTTCTGCAGCAAAACAGAGGGTGCTTCCGCCTTTCTGCAGCAGAACAGAAGGCGCTTCCTCCTTTCTGCAGTAAGACAGAGCTTGGTTTTGATGGTAATGGCTATGGCGAGGACTCAAAATGATAAAGTAAGGCCAAAGTATCAAAGATTTCACGAGTTTTTTTTCACAAGAAAACACTTCAAGCAAGCACAATCCTATGATTAATGTTAAGGGTATGGCCAGGCAAGGTCTTAATCTAGGATGCACAAGGCTTCTAGGGAGTCCTCGATATACTCTCAGTACGTGAGGCACAACCATGAACACCAGCCCGTCACAAGTGTGAGTCGGGAACCCCAACGAGATACTGAAAGGCTCGGACCAACTCTTCATGTCTATCTAGGTATCACCCTAGCTTCGATGCTCCGCCAATTACAACGTGAATAGATTGGGGTACAACTTTCATTCTCCCCCCTTTATATACCCCACTAGTACGTATGGTTGGAATCGTCCCTTGGGGTGATGAAATCCCCAAGCAGGTCCCACTAAAAAGAAGACACTAACCACTCCCAACTACTCCCCAGGCTCACATGAAGTGCAAGGGGAAAGTGAAAATGAATTAATGCCCCCTGGGGTAACACAAGAATGAACAATCACAGCAAGCAATGAAGTTTACTTCCCCTAATTAGACTATGTTCCAAAACAACAAGGATAATCTTCCAAAATCTGATCAAATAGATGGCCTTGCAAACAAATGTTAGCTATTTTATTCTTCGTTCTTGGCCAATTGTGCCATAATATGCTGCAAAACATTAGCAAAAAACCCCAATATCCTTGCCAAAACAATGTTAGAGGGTTATTACTTGAAAATAGCTAAAAATGAGAACAAAAACAATGCTAAAATGACTATTTTACCTCCCAAACTGTGCTATTTTGGGGCACTTCCGCCTTTATGCAGCAAAACAGGGGCACTTTCGCCTTTCTGCAGCAAAAACAGGGGCGCTTCCACCTTTCTGCAACAAAATGGGGGTGCTTCTGCCTTTCTGTAGCAAAACAGGGGTGCTTCTACCTTTTTGCAGCAAGATTGGGGGCGCTTCCGCATTTCTGCAGCAAAATAGGGGCACTTTCGCCTTTCTACAGCAAGATTAAAGGGCGCTTCCGCCTTTCTATAGCAAGAGGTTAGAGGAAAAGAACCTTTCAAGATGAAAGGGCGTATCCACCCCTCTGCAGAAAACTTTATCAGATTTTTTTTTTTAAAAGGAAAGTTGTACGCCCCACTGCAAGAAAGTGTTAGAAAAAACCTTCTAAGTATACACCTAACTACAGCAAACTATTAGAAGAAAATGAAACTGTCAGATATAGGGCGCTTTTGTCTTTCTGCAGCGGACAAGAGGGCGCTTCCGCCTTTCTGCGGTAAAGCAGAGGGCGCTTCTGCCTTTCTGGAATAGGACAGAGGGCACTTCCTCCTTTCTGCAGTAGGACAGAGGGCGCTTCCGCCTTTCTGTGGTAAAGCAGAGGGCACTTCCACCTTTTTGCGGTAAAGCAGAGGGCACTTCCGCCTTTCAATGGTAAAACAGAGGGTGTTTCCGCCTTTCTGCGACCTTTTCCTGCAAAATTCTTAGAAAAAATGAAGGTTAAATGCAAGAACCCGTTTGTGGGTCCCACTGGGCGTGCCAGAAATGTGTACCTTGGAATTTTACCCTACTCTAATGTGCAAAATAACTAAAAATGTGAATGATAAAAGACTAAGGACACTTCAAGATTAGCCTAAAGAGTGATAAAACAAGAAGGAAAATAGATGAAACGAGATGTAAATGATTATACCTTCCTTGTTGTTGATGACTCCTTGGTTGGCCCTTGTTTGGGATGATTTTGTGTGCTCTTTAGATGGTTTGTGATGTAGCTAGATGCAAGATTGAATGTGTAAAATGATCAAAGTTGATGGATAAATGATAACAAGTGCTTGAGAATGCAAATTGGCAGCATAAAGTTACTCAAATCCAAAGTGTTGAAAATGCCCTTGAGGAGGGGGTATTTATAGAAGAATTTGAATTCTCTAGAGAATTCAATGGTTGAGATGCATCCAACAAGGTCAAGATGAAGGGCTATGGTGGGTTGAGAACCCACAAGCCCTCACATCTTGACATGTGGATGGTGAAGTGGCCAAGAGAAGATGAGGTGTAAGTGAGGTGTCAAAAAAGTACATGAGGTGGAGGAAGGACAAGTACCTTCCAAGCACCTTGGGGAGTGAGAAGATTTCCTCAAAAAGGGATTTCTTGTCCCCAAGTGAGAGTGAAAGGGACATTTGAGGAATTTTGGAATTCCTCAAAAATCTACATGGGAAAAGGAGAGGTGGTTGGGGATATAAATGTGAATTAAAAATTCACATTCTTAGGAGGATCTAAAGGATAAAAGGTGAGCTCCAAAAAGGTGGGACTTGGTCACATGTGGAAGAAGTGACAAGTCCAAGGTTCTAGAAGCCTTAGGATCTAGGATAAATAAATGTGAATTAAAAATTCACATGGGAAAGAGGGTCAATGCTAAAAGGAGGTAAATGCAAAGGTTGGCTAAAAAGTGGTGCTAAATATGGCTAATGACCTTGGTTAAGGTTGTGCAAATATTGGATTAGACTAATTAATGGAAGATTAGAGGCAAGTGGTAAATGTAGGAGGATGTGACATTAATCTTTGATTAAGAGGATGCACATCATAATCATGAATTAATTAAATTAATTCAGATTAGAGCAAGATCATAGAGAATGTGACAAGGGGAGAGAAAATGAAGAATTTTAAATTGATTTTTAAATCAAAAGGGGAAAAAATGACTAAATTAAATAAATTAGTGTATTTATTTAATTTAGAGAGGAAGAAGGTGAAAGATAAAGCATTTAATTATTAAATCAAATACTTTACAGATATGAGATAAAAGGTGTAATATTAATTTAATAAATTAATATTTAATATGATAGACGAAAAGGGAGTAAGTTTAATCATATGGGAGTGATTAAATTTAGATGTCTACACATACAAAAATAAATAAATCACCATCCCATCCATTATAAACCATTACCACCCATACCTTACAACCAAGTAAAATAAAAGTACGTATTACACAAAGTATCAAGTTTTCTTGAAAATCGCAAACAAAGACTATTGTTGAACTAGTCTATTATGCACATACCTATTGCCTAATCATCTAATCCATCATCTCAATCCATGCCTTAGCAGATGCATCCTTCCTATAGTAGGCATATTCCAATATGAGCATACATTGTGGCAAGAGATATGATGGTTGTTGATTTATTTTATTAGTTGGTCTTTCTCTTGTTGATTTTTCTTTTTTTATTTTTCTACTACTTATTCAATGCCACCTCAATATTTCTATACCTTGGTGTGTTTAGAAAATCATAGAATGAGACATGATAATTTTTTTATGTGTTATGTTTTTGGTATGTTCTTATAACATCACCAAGGAAAATACTTACCTTGTGTGTGGTATGGCTTCTTGCATAAACAATTATGCTTTACATATGAGGTCATTCAATACCTTTTCTATAATAGGACTATCATGCTCTAAGTCTTACAACTTCCTCATATATATCTGACAAGGTTCTATTATGTATGGTATAAATAAGAATAACCCTTTTTATATAGAGTCAAATCCCATGCAAAGGATACATCACCTTGGTTCCTCATACCTTGGTGCATAATATCCATTTTCTATATCAAAATTAGGATTTCTCTCCACAAGTTTAAAGCATAACCTAAGCATACCACCTTTCCATACCATATTTTCTCATTCACCCCATTACCTATTTATATATTTAATTATTCAATATTTGATTAGAAAAATGATTTATTCTTCAAACCCTAAATACCACTCTAAATTTTACCATATTCTCTATCTCATCACCTATTTAGCCCATTTTTTCATCCATTCTAATGCAGTCAAGGTAGGAGGATCCAATTAAGGACTTTCCAGCCTTGTAGCCTAAATTACTAGCTCCATGACAATAATAGATATGCAACAGAGATTAACAGCTAATCCACATAAAGATAAAAGTCATTCATGAACACCGAACACAAGATTTATCCTGGGAAAACCATAATAGGGAAAAATCATCCTTCAAAGATCATTAATCCTTATATTATAATCTCAAAACACATTACATATGCCTCTCAGGCTTAACAGATTCTAGGCCGCAGCCCAGGGATTACAAATAACTTTAAATGATAACTATCTTCATCAACTCCTTCAGCTCTGCTCCACACTCCTGCTCTGAGATCCTTCCAGATTAGAATACTTCATCACTGTGCATCATACTTCACACTATTGAACACCTTATTGATCCATCTCCCTTCTCTCTCCCTATAACAAATCCTCTCTCTTCTATTTATATCATCTGTTGATCATCTAACCCTTAATGTGTCATCCAAAATACAATGGCTAGTAAGATAACGTGCAAACTCAAATAGGTCGGACCTAAACATAAAAAAATTATAATGTGAACCAACCAAAGTCATCCACAACAAAGTAAGGATCCAAAACAACATCTCCAACATGAACACACTTCAAAAAATTACTCCTCGAAGATCCACAACATGCTGCCAACACCCTGTCAGCCAAGAACAAGAAAACATGAACTCACAAAGGAAAATCACCAATCACAAGAATGACGATCAATGTGGACCAACTACACATGATCTAGAAACATCCACAAGCATCACGAATCACCACAAAAACATCCGTAACAACTTAAATTACCAGAATCACCTCATCTCCTTTCAGGTTCACCAACTAGAACAACTGAACAATTGTCAGAACTCAGATATACATAACTCGATCAAATATTCATGTGGACCTTTGAAACTTAACATGGAAACACTAGACATAATAAAAAACAAACCCTTTAATCCATAACCTTTAACAATAAAGTATAGTAATATGGTACTCTACAACTTCACTATCAACTACCTTAATTTTCTGAATGCTTCTGGATGCGCCTACATCAGACTCTCAGGGTTATTTGAAAAGTGAGACTCTTCACTTTGATCTGTCCATAGGTACTTGCAACTACCTCAAGTTCAACATTCTATTCAAGTCCACCCTACAAAATTACCTCAATTTCTTCACTTTGAATTGGTTTGATGATTTGTTCACAAGTACTTGCAACTTCCTCAAGGTCAACATTCTATTCAAGTCCACCCTACAAAATGCCACAAGTTCCTCTAGGTTCAGCATTCTACTTGCAAGTCTTGCACTACCTCACTGGTCGACGGACTAAGCAAGCCACCCTACAAGTTGCCTCAAGATTCATTCACATTTACTTCACTCTAGTACTTCCTCCTTAAGATAAATTCTTCACCTTCTTTTGATTCCACTATGAAACCTGATACCTCCAAAGGTTCTCCTTCATTTGCAAAAACTATCTTTGCATCCTTTATTGCTTCCCTTTCATTAGTTGCTTTGGTATTAGGTTCTTGATGACACTCAATGCTTGATCCTTTCTTCCTCCAAACTTGAAAATAGGTTCCTCTTCTAGAAAATCCTCTTTCACTCCTCTGGTACCCTTCACTATCCTTGTTCTACTCTGCATAAGGTCTTCTTTCTCTGCTTCTTGATCCCTCTTTTCCAACATATGAGTTCTTCCATCTGTACAATCTTCTAAGCATACAAGTAACATGTTTCCATTTTTCTCCATCAATCCATCCATAACCCATTTGCTTACAATCTGCCATAGGCTTTCTCCTTCTCATCTTATCCCAACACATCTTTTCAAAATGATTCCTTAATCCACATAACTTACAAGGATATAGATCCCAACACAATTCATTTTCATGTCCATTCCTATTACAATGTGAACAATGCATACCTTTTCTTCTCTAATTCAAGCTTGCAATAACATTCTTACCTCTGTCATATCCAAGGCCTTCACTTTTGGGTCTCATTATTGGCTAAATAGGTTATGTAATTCCTTGCTGCTGCTTTCCAAATCATTTTCCTTCATATCCCATTCTCTGCATGATTTTAAAACCAATACCATCACCAACAATTGTAGGCTTCGCTATATTGTTACCTTCAACCTCACCTTCTAAAGAAACTTATGTAACATCACACAAATCATTAGTATCACAAGAAACATCACAAATTTGAGGCTTAGATCTTAGATTCTCATTCTCCTTTTGGAATGCTATAAGTGATTGCTCCAACTATTTAACATGTTCCTTCAAGCCAGATATTTTCTCCTTCTACAAATTGTTCTCCTTGTTCAACTCTTCCAAACTTTCCTCTAGATCTTTGTTCTTCTTTTTCACCTTCTCAAATAACTTGAATCCTTCTACAATTTCCTTTTCAAGATCCTCAAACATATCCAACTCTACTTCTAGTTCTTCATTTCTTCTTCTTACATTTTTCAATTCTTCTTCAAGAGCATCATACTTGTCTCCTCCTAGTTCTTTCATCCTCTCCATCAATTCTGAATTACACTTCTTGATCCCGCACAATTCTTCCTCCAAAGTATCCCTTTTGCATATTAGGGTTTCATTTTCCTTCTTCATCCTCTTCCCACTCATCCCCATTGAAAAAAATCAGATAAATAGCCAAATTCGAATGCTTACCCGAATCTTCCTTGCCTCGATCTTTCTTCTATGATGACATTTAGGGTTTCACACTTCTTTCAACACTGTCTTCCTTCCCAATAGATTCACAACCAACTAACAGACTCACAACCAGCTCTAATACCATTTGATGTAGTCAAGGTAGGAGGATCCAATTAAGGATTGTCCAGCCTTGCAGCCTAAATTACTAGCTCCATGATCATAACTGATATGCAACGAAGATTAACAGCTAATCCATAGAAAGATAAAAGAAATTCATGGAACTGGACACAAGATTTATCTTAGGAAAACCCTAACAGGGAAAAACCCAACCTTCAAAGCTCATTACTCCTTATATTATAATCTCAAAAAACATTACATATGCCTCTCGGGCTTAATAGATTCTAGACCACAGCCCAGGGATTACAAATAACTTTAAATGATAACTATCTTCATCAACTCCTTTGACTCTGCTCCACACTCCTACTCTGAGATCCTTTTGGATTAGAACACTTCATCATCATGCTTCATACTTCACACTATCAAACACCTTATTGATCCATATCCCTTCTCTCCCTATAACAAATCCTCTCTCTTCTATTTATATCATCCACCAATCATCTAACCCTTAACATGTCAGCCAAAATACAACGGCTAGTAAGATAATGTGCAAACTCAAATAGGTCGGCCCTAAACGTAAAATTTTTATAATGTGAACCAACCAAAGTTGGCCACAACAAAGTAAGGATCCAAAACAACATCTCCAACATGAACGCATTTCAAACAATTACTCCTCAAAGATCCACAACATGCTACCAACACCCTATTGGCCAAGAACAAGAAAGCATAAACTCATAAAGGAAAATCACCAATCGTGAGCACAATGATCGATGTGGACCAACAACACAGTCTAGAAACATCCATGAGCATCATGAATCACCACATATTATCCGCAACAACTTAAATTACTAGAATTGCCTCATCTCCTTTCAGGTTCACCAACTAGAATAACTGAACAACTTTCAAAACTCAGATATTCACAACTTGATCAAATCTTCATGCAAACCTTTGAAACTTAACATGGAAACACTAGACATACTCGACAACAAACCCTTTAATCCACAACCTCTAACAATCAAGTCTAGTAATCCGGTACTATGCAACTTCGTTGTCAATTGCCTCAAAATTGTGAATGCTTCCGGATGCCCTTGCATCACATTCAACTCCATTTTTAATCCTTGATCCGCTAGATCTAGCCTACCCTTCCTATTAAGAGTTTGAATGAAATTTTATTTTCTTGGCCAATCTCTCAAAGGGGAACCCTAACTCCATCCTTTGATACACTAGGGCACATTGAGGCATGTCACCAGCTAAATTTTATTTTCATACTAGTGTTTTTTCCTTTAAAAACACAATAAACATTGTCTCAAAGAGGGGAAAAATGTAGACACCTAAAAATGACTAACATATTTTATCTTGACATCACCTCATCATTTCTCATTCATTCCTTTGTAAATATTAATTAAATAATTTTAATTATTTAATTAAGCTAACATTCCATTCACATTAATTTATCTCATCGACATTAATAAAATAATTTTTTTACTATTTAATAATTCATCAATTTCTCTTCTCCATGTATCAATGATCCACATATTAAACCATGGAAGAATATAAAGGATCCATAATTTTTGAGAAAATTTATGGTATCACCCTATCTATACTCTATCAAAATTTATGCTAATAAGAAGATAAATATACATATCAAACCATGAAAGCATATCCAAGGTCAATGGAGCAAGATGAGGCTTTGTGGTAAAATTATTGTTTATTATTTCATTTGATTTATTATTCCCATGCTCTATTGAAAGTGATTGTTGGATATGAAATAGGTACCTTCATAGTATTTTTCTTATTTATAATTATGAATAAACATGAGACATAAGATTAAACAATGAACAAAAACACTTTCCACACAAGAGAGATGCAAACAATAATCTATTATATCATAAACACGAAAAACTTACACAATGAACCTTAAGAGCCTTCATCAATATCAAGTGATAATACAATGAGGGAAAGTGCTTTATAGGAGAAAACCTAAATGATAAAGGGATTATATCATGATGAATTTCAACATCCTATGTGATGAGACATAATGATCTACTAAAATCTCACCTTAGTTAATAGAAAAAAGCACTCCTAAGTTTAGTTTAAGTGTGTGAGAATAAAGTAGCCTAATAATCAATTAAAGATTAATTAATTATTAGATAATGCATGATTAATCTAACACCCCCCTTAAGATGAACTTAGTGAGTAGATAAAAGACCCTAAAAATATAATGCATAAAAATAAAATAAGGAATGATGGGTCCCAACAAACAAGGCTTGATAAGGTACCCATGTACAAACAATCTAATATCTCATAACTTGAGATAAAAGGAGAAAACCTCATGGGAAAAAATCCTCTCCAAAAGATCAAGGAAAATGAAGGACTGAATTTCCTCCAAAAGAATGTCCCAAAATAATAGGAACATGAAGAATATTGTACAAGCATGAAAACAAATATAGACAACTGTCGAATGATGACTATTATAGTGTTATAAGGAAGAATCTCCTTTGAAATAGATGATGATCAAGATTGAGAAGACAAGAATATACATGAGTGCCCCCAAAAAAAACTACTCAAGTTAGATGGAAAAAAAAAGGAACACATCTAGAACTCAAAGATACAAATAACACATGTACCAATAGTATAAATAAAACTAATTAAGTGAAAATAAAAATTCACCTCCAAAAATAGTAATCCAAGAATTTCCATATGGTAAATTCTCCATCTCACTAAAATACATGGGCAACTAACCGTTGCATCCTCCTATTAAATAGGAATAAGAACTAGATACATAGATCACTCCAAAATGGAAACGAAAAAAAATTAGCACCAACAGTAGAGACCCCCATAATGTAGAAAGGGAGAGCCAAGACATGTCCACTGAAACTATGTCACCAATAAGCGCATGTAGGATTTATTTTATTAGTTGGTTTTTTCGTATCGATTTTATAAACAACAAAATATTTAAATGGTATCCTGAAACTAAGGGGATCTCTTTCTACTAACACTTTTCTAGAGGGCCTTGAACCTATCAATTCTATTGTTTTAAGTCCCAAGGCCTAGAAAAATGTTCTTGTTGGGGGTACCTAAGGTGATAATGTATGTGAAAATTATTTACCTGAGTTCTCCAAGTTAGAAAATAGAACAAAAATAAAGATTCCTAACTCCACAATCAAAAGAATCACCTCCTCAATGGAGAACATCCTAGTGGATAAATTCTTCTCCTTTTCCCCCACTATTGATATGGTTCAACATTGGATTGCTACTAAATGGAATTTGAAGGCCAGTATAGACGTGAGTGTTATGGTGGCTTGGGGTCTATCCTTCTTCAAGTTCACATCCAAGGATGACCTTCTATTGCTCCATATTACAGGACCTCAGATATATGACAAACATAAATTATCTTTGTGCATATGGAAGCCAAGGTTTGAACCTATTGCAGATTTGAACAAAACTTATTTTTGGGTCAAGTTGCCTCTTCTCACTCTAGAGTTTTGGGATGAAACGGTGTTTCAATGGATTGGAAACTCTATTGAACACTTTAATAAAAAATATCATAACAAGAAATAAGTCCAAGTTAGTTTTTTCTTGATTTTGTGTGAATATTGAAATTCATAAGAATCTTCAGAACCTAATTATTTTGGATTCCAAGTTTGGGAAGTTGTCACAACCAATTTTTTATGAAATGATACCATATTCTATCAAATTTATTAAAAGTGGGACACTTAATTACTAATTTTAAATACCCCTTGAAGCTTAACCAAAATTTAAAGAGCCTTTTCTTACCCCTGGGGGTGCTTCAGAGGGCTATTATTTCAAGGAGGACATCTTGAATATCCTCACATCCCCTCCTAAAACTATGAATAATGAAACAAAACTTAGTATACCTAAGATAAATACCATTAACACTTCATATCCTATGAGAAATGAAAGCATTGTGTTAGACGACAGATAACTAGAGGAAGTTTTGATAGAGACCCTAAGGATGGAGGCCCCCATACCCCATTTAATGAAAGAGAAAGAAGATGGGGAAATCTCAAGTGAATACCATAGTTTTCATATCTCCTTGATGACTTCCCCTCCCCACTTTGAATCTTTGATGGGTTCAATAGAAATGAAGGTGAATTCACCCAAATCCTTGGGTGAAGGTTCAAATAAACCAACTACCAATCAATGTTCCTTTGACTTGGATGGATGGTCAACCCCAAAAAAGAAAGGTAAAAAAAAAATCAGATGTTGGTGTGGAGGCTAAGGTTGGCAATCCTTCCTAATGGCAGATAAGATAAAGAGAAATAATAAACGAAATCACCATTGGTAGGCAAAGAATGTTGGAGATATCCTCCATAAATAATTTTAAATGAAGATTCTTTCTTGGAACATTAGAGGGCTTAATATCCTTAAAAAAAATCTCTCTAAAACATTTCCTTTTAGTTAATAAATTTGATCTTTTTACTCTAAGTCAAAATGAATAAAATAAATTTCCAAGTCATTACAAAGAATTTGTGGCCCTTTTCTAAATTATTTATTTGTGAGGCTACAAGGGTCTTGGGAGGTCTAGTTACTATGTGGAAACTGACAAATTTTGTTGGTACTTTATTTTATCAATCTATAAATTTCTTGGGAGTTAAGTTCTCTACTAGTTTATCTTGGAATTTTATAAATATTTATGCCCCCAATGTGTGTAATGATGGAAAAGATCTCTGGCTTGACCTTGCTACAAAATTCCTAGGTAATAAGGAGGTTTGATGGATGGTTGATAGAAACTTGGGGACCTAATTGATTACACTAATAGTACAAAAAAATTGGGTGATCTGCTAAGTTCAATTGGGCTCAGGGATATTGATCTTTAGGAATAGCTTTCCACTTGGACTAATAGGAGAACTAGTGAATATGTTATCCAAGTGAAAATGGACTAGTTCCTAGTTTCTTCTAATTGGGACTTTATCAACAATTTGGACCTTTTTTCTTTACCTAGAACTATGTCAAACCATAGCCCTCTTCTTCTAGATTGGAAATATTGTACTCCTAGTGACCCTTTCCCCTTTAGGTATGAGATCATGTGGGCTTATCATCCTAACTTCAAGGATTGTATCCTTAAGTGGTGTAGTATCCCCATTCAAGGTTCTACTATGATTAGGGTAAATCATAAGCTAAGGAATATTAAAAATAAAGTGAAAGGATGGAAATAGGCTAGTCTTTGGTGATGTGTTTTTCCATAAGAAAAGTCTAGATTCAAATATCAATGATATTATGGCTAAAATGGCTAGTGGTGATGTAGATGAGGAGACTTGTTAGGTTGAGAAGGCATTATGTCTTCAATGGAATAATGTTTTAAAGAAAGAGGAAGTATTCTAGACATAAGAATCCAAAATTTAGTGGCTAAAAGAGGGAGATGGGAACTCTATTTTTTTCTATTTATCTTCTTTAAAGAGTTAAAAGAGGAATTTTATCTCTAGAATTGTTGATGAAAATAGGTTTGAGGGTACTATTGATGAATAGGTTGGCAAGATAGCTTCTTATTACTTTCAATCTTCAATAATGGAATTGAGTATTAATCATTCTACAACATTATAAGAGTAGTTGTTGGATAGCATCCTTGCAACCTTATCAGCTAAGAAAGATAATTCCCTTATTTTAAGGCCAAAGTCTATGGAGGAAGTTAGGGATACAACTTTCTCTATGGGGGCCTCTAAGGATCTTGGCCCTGATGGGTTCCCCCTAATATTTTTTTAATATTTTTGGGATATTGTTGGGGAGAGATGTTTTTTTGGTGGCTAAAGACTTCTTAAAATCTAGGAAACTACTAAAAAAACTAAATAATACTTTCATTACTCTTTTCCCTAAAAAATTTGACTCTTCAAACATGGTTGACTTCATGCCTATCAACTTCTTTAATATTATTTATAATATATTTTCCAAAGTTCTTGTCAATAGGCTAAAACCTCTTTTGTGGAAAATGATCAATAATTTTTAGAAAGATTTTGTGTCGAGTCACAAATACTAGATGTAATTTTTTCCACTCATCATTTTTTTCACTCTATGGACATGAGTAACACTTCTGAAATGGTTTTTAAATTGGATACCTCTAAATCTTATGATAAAGTGACCTAACACTTCCTTTTCCAAGTACTAATTTTTTTTGTCTTCAATGAAATGTTCCTTAGCCTCATAAAGGAATGTGTGACAATGATTAAGTATTTGGTACTTGTCAATGGAGTGCCTAGAGGATTATTCAATGTTGAAAGGGGGATTAGATAGGGAGACCCGCTATATCCATATCTCTTTATAATGGTTGTTGAAGTTATGCCCGAAGGAATATTTTAAGACTTGTTGATGATGGTGTTCTCAAGGAAATTAAACCTACCACCTCCCTTAACCCTTCAACTATCCAAAACTTTGTGGGCATGACACTATCATGTTTTTGAAATCCTCAATTGTGGAAGCTAGGAAGTGGAAGTTATGTCTCAACAATTATGCTACTATCTCAAGCCAATGCATTAACTATGAAAAAAGTAATATTTATTTCTTAATAAAGTATTGGAGCTACAAAAAAAAGTAAAAACTATTTTGGGCTATGATAGTGTTACTCTTCCTTCTATTTATCTTGGGATCCCTCTTATTGTCAAATAAGTTACTCCCTTGTTTTTTAATACAGTATTGGAGAGAATTCAAAAAAATGGTGTGTTGGAAGGGTAAGATTTGAGTCATATTGGAAAACTTAACTTCTCGCTACTATTTTGCAAGGTATTATTTACTTTTTTACCTTGTTTAAGATACCTAGATACATTACTAATTAATTTGAGAAAATATAAAGAAAATTTCTTTGTTCTGATATGGAAGAAAAGAAAAAATGTTCCTCATAAGATAGGATACTAATTTTCTTCCTAAGGCTTGTGGGGGCTTGGGAATTAGAAAGATTTAGATCACCAATAAATTCCTTATGAATAAGGTTGGCTAGGATATCAGTTTTATTGAAAAGTATTGGTGTTGTATAATGAAAGGTATGTACTTAAACAATACTTAGTTTGTTAGGAATTTCTCCAACTCTTCAAACATCCTTAGGGTTCTATGATTTGGAACAATATTCTCAAATATAGGAATTTGATCCAATTGGACCTAAGGTGGAAATTGGGAAATGGTTATATGATTAATTTTTAGGAGGATCCTTTGGTTTTAGAAAAACCTTTAAACTAGCTGGCATTCAAAGACCTATAGGACCTAACTATTTCATTAGAAATATTGGGTCTGCACAATGGAATAAAATTGAAAATTATTGTTATAATTAGGAGTTGATCCAGAAAGCTAATACCCTTCAAAATACTTTAAAATCAACAAGAATCCCCTTATTTTAGAAAGATGATGGGTGTTATTGGGAAAAGGATAGGATGAAGAAGTTCAATGCTAAGTCTACTTATAGTTTTTTGTTAACCAATGACCACTGCAATAGATTTTGGAATTACATCTAGAATTATCATCTCACCCCCAAGATTAATTTATTTCGGTGGACTGCTACACACAACAAAATTATTACTCAAGATAATTTAAGGAGAAGAGATTTCCAAATACCTAATATTTGTATTTTATGCAATAGGGAGGAGGAAATTGTTTCTCACCTAATTATTCACTATCCTTTCTCTGAGGAAATATGGGGTCATGCCTTGCAGAATTTAGGCTTCAACTGAACCATGAATGAAAAAATAAAGGGTCTTATTGAGAATTGAACATGTTTTTATCCTCACCCTTTAATTAGGGAGTTATGGAGATAAATTCCACCCAATATTCTTTGGAGTATTTAGAAAGAAAGGAATAAAGAATATTCTGAAACTTCAAAAAGAATGTTAAGGAGGTGTTTGGGTCTTGCTCTAGGCTGTTAGTGGAAAATGTTTCCCTTTGTAACTAGAAAATTATGAGTTTCCCTCCTTCTGTATGGATTCCAATGTTGGTAATAGATGGGGGCTACACTTGGACCCTGATAGATTTGATAATTCTAAATTTTTATCTCACCATAATACTAAATAGAAACCTCCCCTCTAGATTGGGGAAATATCAATTTCGATGGGGATGTTAAAGGAAACCTAATATTGGCTAGTTATGGTGGTATTCTCAAGAAACCTGATGGCAAGGTTATTTCTAGGTTCTCTAGGGAATTGGGGGAGAAATATTTTAACATGGTGGAAGCAATGGCTATGCTATGGGGGGTCAAAAATTCCCTCACTGGAGATAAAAGAGTTACAAAATGAAGGTGACTCCAAACTTCTCATAGATGTTGTGAAGGGAAAGGTGAAGGTGGGTGTGACATCAATGATATTATTAATGATATCCAAAAAAAATTGTTGGGTTTTGATGTCTATGTTCCATCCCATATCTATAGAGAAGATAACAAAGTAGCTTATGCTATGAGCAATTTGAGAATAAATTTGAATTCCCTAAAATGCTGGAGAAACAATTTGAGTATCCTAAAGAATGTTAAAAGACTTATTTTCAAAGAGAAACTTAATAATAATATTCCTAATGAGGAGTACCTATAATAATATTAAGGTTTTTGAATATATATTTATATATATTATATGTTTTAACAATTGGTTAAAAAACCCCAAAGGAGTTGTTTTTCCTATAGAACCATCATGGTTGGAAAACACTTTCATTAAGTGGGAATAACAAATTAAGTTTTATAAACAATTCACAAGAGTGCTCTACAACTACGCACACTTTTCTTTTTCAAATTTATAAAGTTTGATGAATCGTCTTGGAGGGAGCCCCATTACGGCTCCCCCGCCCATAAATGATGCTCCTTTCTAGAATGGTGTGACTTCTCCTTTTAGGGGAACTAAAAATATGCTTGGTGTTGCACATGTTTCATCACCTAGGGGTTTGAAAAAATATGTTTATTCTCTTGGGGGTAAGTATTTTTTGCTCATAGGTGACAACTCTATGTCCTATGTGGAAAAGCTAGGTGGATAAAAGGTTTCAACCAAGGAAACTCAGGACTCCTTGTCAAAATTTTGTACTATTGAGGGGGACGAAGTGGATGTCCCAGATGTAATCTTAAACGATGCCTTGGAGGGTTTGAAGCTTTCCCTGGTTGGGAATTTTTTTGTTGGCCAACCCAATATTGATCAGGTACACAAGTGGGCCACTGACACTTGGAATCTCAAGGGTGGTGTTTTTGTTAGTGCAATTCCTAAAGGCCTTTTTTTATTTACCTTTTTTATCTCTAAAGATATGATAAAGGTTCTCACGGGTGGACCATGGGCCTTTAATAGAATCTTTAAGAATATCTTTTCCTTATGTAAGTGGAAACCAGGGTTTGATGCCTCTGTGGATCTGGGGAAAGTTTCCCCTACCTAGGTTAGACTCTCTGGGTTGCCACTAGAATTCTAGCACCAAAATGTCTTTAAGGGGATTGTTGATTCTTTCGGAAGCCTAGTCATGGTGGACAAAGTCACTCTTCAAAAATATTGTCTGGTTTATGCTATAATATGTGTAAATGTGGTGGTTAACATAGTTCTACCCACCTCTGTGACTCTAAAATCAAAGTTTGGAAGATGGGTTCAACCATTAGAATATGAAAAAGAAATGGTGTTTTTCCAAGGGTGCAATAAGTTTGGGCATTTATAGGATGTCTATAATAAAGCACCTCTAGAATCAAAGATGCCACAAATTCAAACAAAATAGAATTCTCCTCTGAAGAATGTGGCTCCTATCAACATAATAATGGATCATGTAACCCCAATACCGAATAAAGACTTGATGCTCTCAGAAAAGGTCACACCCCCTCCTCAAGCAAAAGATGAGGAGAACCTAAGCACGAATGAGGAATCTCCAAAGGAGAATTTGTAAGGGATGCATGTGGGGGAAACAACTAATGTGCTTCCCTTCCAACCTTCAATGGAGAATCTTTTTGAACAAGGAAATGGAATGGAGGACTATGTGGACTCTTCACCTAAAGACCAAAGGGTTAGAGAATAACAAGGTGAGCTACTAGAAGGAGAGATTATTAACCAAATGGAAATGCTACTGACCCCTTCCTCTGAAGCCCTAATAATAGACCTAAATTTGGGGGGGATAACACACTAGAAGGTAAAAATGAGAAATATTGGATAAATACTAAGTCAAGGAAAAATAAAAAACCAGATGTAGGAGGAAATAATAAAGTGGGTAGACCACAATTAAAAGAATCAAGAAACAAAGAAACAACAAGAGATGTGGCAGTTGGTAAGCAGAGAACTCTTGATTCTTTGGTAGGGAATAAAACAAAAAAGAAGTAAGGGAGTTCTTTCTCCCACCCTAAGCAGTATCGGCCTGATACTACTTTTCTTGTTTTTGTGATAATGTGTATTCTATCTTGGAATATCAGGGGACTTAATGGCTCCTATAAACATGTGCTAAAGGATTGTTTAGCTAAAGTAAAACATGATATCTTGTTGATCCAAGAAATGAAAATGAAAAAGGAGAGCTTCGAGAAAGTGCTAAAATAGCTTTGGCCTGGAGCAGGTTTTGAAGTTAGTGATGCAGAGGGTGCATCAAGAGGGATTGCAATGTGCTGGAATTCTTCTAGGTTTACTAGAACATTGAAAGTGCAAAACAAAAATAGTCTCTTAATTAGTTTGGAAGATAGGGATACCTTGACCAATTGGAATATGGTCAATATTTATGGCCACAATTCAATATTAGAAAAGCTTGATCTTTGGAATATGTTGGAAGGAATTATCACTAATAGTAAAGATGAGCTATGCATCTTGGGAGGAGACTTCAATTCCTCATTATACCCATTAGAAAAGAGTGGAGGATTAACTGATTTATTTGATAGCATGATGGATCTTTTGCGGTTCCTTGACTTAGTTGGGTTAATCGATTCCTTTGATTGGATCTCTCTTTACTTGGTCCAACAAAAAATAGGGTAATCACTTGATACAAGTTAAACTAGACAGATTTCTAATCTCCTCTAATTGGAAAATATTGCAAAATATCTCCATTACTGCTTCTCTAAGAACATGGTCTGATCATAGTGCTCTCCTTTTGGAATGGGATGATAAAATGAATAAGAGGCCTTATCCCTTCAAGTACAAAATAATGTGGTCACTCCATCCAGACTTCAAATATTTAATTGAGGAGTGGTGGAATTTACCTTGTGATGACACTCCAATGTTTAGACTAACTCAAAAACTGAAAAGGATCAAAGAAAAAGTAAAGGGATGGAAAAAGTACACGTTTGGGAATATCTTTACCATTAAGAAAGACTTAAACTTGAAAATTAAGGAGATCCAAGACCTAATGGAAGCTAGAATTATTTATGAGGATATTTGTACCAAAGAGAGGGAGCTGAGAGTGCAATGGTATAAAATAAACAAAAAAGAATAAATCTTTGGAAATAGAAATCTTGAATCCAATGTTTAAGAGGAGATAGAAACGCTAAGTTTTTTCATCAATATAATTTGAAGCATAGAGGAAGAAATAGGATCAGATTTCTAACCACCTCCAATGGGACAAGAATTGAGTGTGAAGAGGACATGGCTAGAGAGGTTGTTTCCTTCTTTTCAAATCTTCTTGAATTGCCTGAAATTGATATCTCTGAACTTGATGAATTTATGACGGTCATTCCTAAGGTGATCATGCATCATGATTTAAAAGATTTATCCAAGATTGTTTCTATGAATGAAGTGAAGGAGGTTGTCTTCTCTTTTGGTGCTTTTAAAGCACCAATCCCAGATGGATTCTCCCCAAGCTTCTTCCAAGTTTATTGGGACATTGTCTCTCTAGACCTCTTCAATGTGGTGAGGGATTTCTTTAGATCAGGAAGGCTCCTAAATCAGATGAATACTACCTTTATTTCCTTAATTCCCAAATATATTGATGATGATTCTATGAATTCCTACATACCATTAAGTTTGTGTAACACTACTTATAAGATTTGTTCTAAAATCATGGTTAACAGGTTGAAATCAGTCTTGAACAAAATTATTGTTGTTAATAAGAAGGGACTTGTTCAAGGAATACAAATATTAAATACAACAATTTATAACCATGAGGTGTTGCACTCTATGGACCATAGTAAGAAACATGGTATGGTTTTTAATTTAGATATCTCTAAAGCATATGATCGGGTTTCTTGGAACTTCCTTTTAGCTATTCTTGAAAAAATTGGCTTCAATGGTAAATTCCTAAGTTTGATTAGAGCCTATGTTACTACCTCGAAGTACTCAGTCTTGGTGAATGGGGTTCCTCAAGGTTTTTTCTCTTCAGGAAGGGGTCTAAGACATGGGGACCCATTATCACCTTACTTTTTTTTCATTGTTGTTGAAGCTTTAAGGCAAAATATACAAAAAAGTTGGCTAATAAAACCTTAAAAGGATTTTGTGTTGCTTCCTCTTTACCCCCTGCCTCACATCAACAATTTGTCAATGAAACTATTCTTATGGGGGAAGCTTCTATTGTTGAAGCGAAGAAATGGAAATCTATTCTTAATTAATATTCTAAACTCTTGGGCCAATTCATAAATTATCATAAAAGAAAAATCTTCTTCTTTAATACCAACCAGAATGTGAAAGACAAAGTCAAAAACATCCTTGGATGTCAAGAGGTAGAATTTACTGCTACTTACTTGGGACTACCTCTAATTTCTCAAAAGCCTAACAACAAATATTGAAATTATATTATGCAGAAAATTCAAAAGAAACTGGTTGGCTGGAAGGGTAAACTGTTGAGTTTTACTAGCAAGATTCAACTCTTAAAGGATTCTTTTTAGAATACACCTATTTATTACCTTTATATATTCAATATCCCTACCTACATAGCGGAAAAAAATGAATCAATCCAAAGGATATTATTAGGGGAAGGTGTGCAAGAAATGAAAAGAATGGCTCTCGTTGGGTGGGAAATTATGTGTACCCCAAAGAGGGAAGGAGGTTTGGGGATTCGTAGATTAAAAAAGTTCAATAAAGCCCTGGTGGCTAAAATGGGGTGGTTTCTATTGGAAGGGGAAAAAATATTGGGTATAGATCATTAGGGCCAAATACTTAAACAATAAAGAAGCTAGTTGTTTCCTTGGGAAGAAGGAGCTACCCTATGGATCTGTCTTTTGGAACAATTTGCTAAAAATCAGAGAAATCCTGCATAGAGGAGAAAAAGTTAGGGTTGGAAATGGGTTGGGCACAAATTTCTAGGAGGACGTTTGGTCCACCAATGCCCATTTATCAGCTATGGAAGACCTCCAACAAATCAAAATCAGACTAAAAAGAGGTATTGATAAAAGATCTCTAGCTACTTAGAGTGGGAAGGCCTGACACCCAAATGGATTGGCTTTAAAGAGTATCTGAATAATGTTGTTCTAAGGGGTGGAAGACAACCAAATTGGGATGTTGCATTGGACTTACTAAAGAATCGGATTGGAATCCTGGACCTCTTTTCAAGAAATATGATGGATGAATGGATCTGGACAAAAGATGCTACAAGAAGGTTCTCTATCAAGTCAACCTATGAGGCTATGGATCAACAACCTATCAATCAAGGGGAATTTAACTAGATCAAGGTGTGGAGAAAAAACTTAATCCCTAAAATTAACTATTTTTGGTGGACAATTATACATGGTAAAATTTTGACTATGGATAACCTTAAGAAAAGGGATTCGTATTTCGTAAATAGATGTTATCTTTACAATAAAGATGAATAAAGTATTATGCATTTGTTCTTTCAATGCCCCTATGCTCAAGAGGTCTGGACTTTTTTCTTAAGACTCTTAAGATTGATTGGGTCTTCCCTGCCTTAGTTAAAATGTTTGTTGAAGGATAGAGCTTTAGCCCCTACTTCCATAGTATAATTCTTGATTTATGGGGACAAGTTCCCTCATTTTTGGTCCGGGGTCTATGGAAAGAAAGAAACAATAGGGTTTTTAGGGATACAACTAAGAGTAGTAAGGAGCTATGTATGATTATAAGGAGACATATTCTAGAAAATGTTGATAGTTGTAAGTACACCTAGGCCAAGAAAGGGCCTACCTATCAGGAGTTAAGAATAAAGCAGCAGTGGGGGATCTCCCATGACCTGAATAATGTGAATTGGGAAAAATAGATTATACGAAAAAGTACTGTATGGATTCCCCCTGATTCTGGATGGGTGAAATGTAACTTTGACAACTACTCAAAAGGGAATATGGGAGAAGCTGGAGCTAGAGGAGTGGTTAGGGATGCAAGTGACATCTATGTGGTGGGATACAACAAAGGTCTTGAAACAACAACAAATAATTTTGCTAAAGCTTATGTTGTTTGGGTTGGAATTGGTTACCTTAGAGACAATGGTTACATAAAGTTGATTGTTGAAGGGGACTCCAAACTTATTATTGACTATGTTAACAACAATGTTGAAGAATCTTGGGAAATAAAGGATCTCTTGGATGACTATAAAAACATGTTATAGTTCTTCCAACAATATAAAAAATTTCATACTTTTAGGGAGGGTAATAGAGTTGTGGATGCTTTGGCTAACTTTGGTGTGAGACAGGAAGCTTTAAAATTATGGGACTTTTCCAACCTATCCAATCAAATAAAATAATTTTTGGCCCAGGACAGATTAATAATGAAGGATAAATCTGACGCTTGGATTAATGATGGTTGGAGTAGCTATAATTAAAAAGGACATAAAACCTGGGGGTTGAGTTGTAATAGGGATCCTTTGTGGCACTCAAGCTTGCTGACAAGATGGATGGAGTGGCACGAGGAAAAAGGTACACCAAATCCCAAAGTAATAATAGGAATGAAAGGGAAAGGATAGTCTATTTGGCATGGCTTGTTCCTTGAAAGGAAGGATTTAAATGGGGAAATAATGAATGCTCTCTACAATGATAAAAATATAAAGGATGGTTTTGGAAAAGATAGATCAACACGTGCAAGTGATGATGGTAAGATTGGGAATAAAATAATATTAATTATCACTAGGAAGGGTGGTGGAGCTGCCAGATTTAATTATGATGGAATTCGAAAAGGTGATAACCAATGTTGTTTCAATTTAAAACATTCAACTAATAGTTTAGTGTTGCTATCTCCTAAAATGAAAAACCACAAGGTCACCATTAATACAAAGTTTTTTGAATTGTTGGTTGCCATTGTCGAGAATGAAGAAGGTCACAATAAAGAGTTTTTCCTCCTTTCAAAAAATATTTTTTGTGAAGAGACTGGAATGGGTGGCCTAAGGAAGCAGACGAAACCATGCAAGTATGATTCACTGAGAAAAAATGCAAAGCTATGGGGCCTGTTTGAGAGAGCTAGTTTCACTCCTTACTTCACAACCATGGAAGGGTATAATGAGAAACTAAGCTGCAAGTTTTCCAATGCCTTGAAGGATGACAAAGTCGAAATGGGTGGTATCCATTTCAAAGTGGATGTGAAGCTTATTGCAAAGGCGATGAGACTTTCCCACGAAGGAAAGAAGGTAGAAAAGGTAAGTAACAGAAAATACCAAGACTATATTGTGAAATTTTTTTAGGATACGGAGAAGGCTGAGTGATTCTAGAATGGATATTCTATGGTTTTACTCCCTCCCCTATACCACAATGTGTGTTTCTTTGTCATGAAGTATTTTACCCTTGAGGGTTGTTTCCAGTTTGTGCATGGTTACCAATTCCCTATCCTTAACCATATTCATCATCTCAAAATATAAATATTCTTTTTTTATGTTCTCTTCCCTAAGTTAGAGCCTTACCAATGGGGAAAATTCATTGTTACACCAAGGCTTAATTAGAGCTATTTGCAAATATGTGTTGGCTATGTCTCCTCAAAGAAATATTTCCCTTGATTTGATAGAAAACCCTACCCCTAAGATCTTTGAAAATTGAACTCATTGAGAGTCACCCTCATACCCCAACTAAAAATCCCATTAAAAATTTTCCTAACCCTGAGGACCCTTTATGGTTTGATCTCCTAATAGTCACTCCTAAAAAAAGGAGTGTTTCCTTCATTGGCTCTACTAAGAATAAAAAAAGGAAGCTACTTATCCAGGAATTAGGGGAGGAAACCAACACTATTACAATTCTAGATGATAATGAGAACCCTGAGTGCTCAACACCGGTTGGTAGAAGGTCTACAAGGCTTGCTATGGCTACTTCTAAAGGGCCCGAAAACAGTAAAAAGTCTAAGGATTTAGAGGAAAAATGTGCTTCTGGTTCATAGGAAAGTAAAGGAAAAAATATGGTGAAGACAAGGATTACTCTATGGAGGAAATCCTAGATAGTTTGGGGGGAGAATCTATTGAGGAGGAAGATTGTGAGTCAAAGGAGGAGGAGGGTTCTGACAATGAGGAAGTGGAAGGGGAGTCATAGCAAGAGGAAATTCATGAGGTTGAAGAGGACAATTAGGGGATGGAGGAAAATGTTAATGCAATAAATTATCAAGAATTGATGGAAACAAAACACCATGAGGAAGAGAAGATAGATGGAGTTGATAATATTAAAATAAAGAGGATGGAGGAGAGATTAGAATGGTTGGAAAAGATGATGCAAGAGGAGGATAAAGAAAGTAGATTCCAGACTCTTGAAAAAGTTGTGAAGAGTCTTTGCAGGGTGGTGGATGTGATAATGAAGAAGGCCATTATGGCTATGGTTTCAGGTCAAGGAAAAATTAAGAATTAGCAAAAGAGAAACCCGATGGATGAGATTGATGACTTATCAGGCAAGATGGAGCTGAAAGAGAAAGTGGAAGACACAGTCAATGACCTGCTGAAAGCCTAGAGTCTGATCGAGGATGTTTAATCCTTGGTCACTATTTTTCTTTTTGTTTTTGCTTCTATGGTTTGTTTTGTTGCTACTCCTGGCAGTACTATTACTGGTGTTGGTCTTTGGTGCCTAGACTATCACACTTTTAGTTATATTTTTGTTAGTAGTTCTAGTTTATGCATGGACATTACTTTAAGTATTAATTGGTATTATAGGTTTAAGTGTTGAGATCTGAATATGGATAGTATGTATCTTTTTGATATTTTTGATAGGGCTGAAATGTTATCCTGAGGGAATTGGTTAAACTTTTTGATCGGGGGGTCAGGTAATATTTTCTATTCATCTTCCCCTTGTTTCTATTTTGACTGGTTTTTCTCTATATTGTTGTACTAATTTGTAAGGGTTGGGGCCCTTTCCCTACTTAATCAATCAAAAATAATTGGTTAAAATCCCTTCCTTTTGTTCTTTGGGGCTTATGGGAAAAAGAAAATTTGGGTTTGATGCGAATGGATTTGGATGGAATAAAAAGTAAGGGTTTATATTCAATCTTACGGATTCTCATGATAGTTCATAATTAGTGTGTAATTCTAGTGATCTCATGGAATTGGAATGATGACATGGTAATGGATAATATATTTGTCACGAGTTATGCCATCATTGATTAGGATTTGAAGTATGTGAATGAATTTCTCATAAATTGGAACCTATCTATTATCAAGTTCTTATGTATATATCTAAGGTGTGCTTTGAATCTAGTATCTTTGATCACTGGAAGAGGATTGATGGAATGGGTGGTTTTACTAAATTGTATAAAGATGATTTAAAAAGGACATGGTTGGCAAAAAAGTTGATGATTTTCCTTCACCCAAGAATTCTCCTTATAGTGGACACATTTCATCAATTAATGATCCTTCAATCATCTTTATTGGCAATAATAAAGCTTAGTTATAGAAAATTCTCTCATTTTGAAAATCCTTGCTATTTTTCTTTTCCCAACTCCCAAAATTGGTGACATTTCCTATGATTTTCTACAATGCGGCCACTTGGGAAATACTTGCATAATGGGAGGTGATAAAGTTTAGAATGAGCCTAGATCTTATGATGAGTTCAAAAATGACCCACTACTTCTGTATATGTGTGTTAAAGGTGGTTTGGCTCCATTCTTGGAGAGCCTCAACAATCATGGTGAAAATTTGTCTATACAGTTTACAACTGCTTCGAATGAAAGGAAAGTTAAAATGGGAGGCATATCATTCAAAGTGAGTGAATAATTTTTTATTTCTCAAGTGATGGATTTATCTTGTAATGGCCGAAAGCTTAAAAGATATAGAAAGGTGTTGGATATGGAAAGTATGAATCTATTCTTCAAGAAGGGTGAAATTCCAATCAAGTTGTATGTGAGCTATGATAGGGCGAAGCTACGTCAACCTTGGGATAAAGGTATTATTTTGTTGATGAAATAAATTGTTGGAAGGGAGTTTTAAGTGTTATTATTTCTACCAACTTCCTCTGCTAAATAATTTTAGGAACAAAGTTTCCATTAGTTTCCCCTTTTATTTTCTTTCTTCATTGGAACCATCCGTGAAGGAAGCCCTAGATGTGGTAGAAAAAAATCTTGATAAGCTGCCTATCCCACTCCACAAGTGGCCTATCCTTAGGCTCTATCACTTTCATCTAGTCCTCTACCCTACAAAGTCCATTAGATCCTATATTATTAAGGAACCCCCGCTTGAAAGCTTGCCTACTAAGAACCCTCTGAACTCTCCTTCTAAGAAATCCAAAATCCATCCCTCTAAAGGGAAAGTGAAAATTTCTTCCTAAAAATTAACCCCCAAGATCGAGTTCAAACCCCCTAACCTGCAACCTAATTCCTCTAAAATCCCTAGGACCTATAACTAGAAAACTGCTACGGTATGCTTCTATGATAAAAAAACAAACCATTCTAAAGCTTCCAAAAAAAGGGTGAGTATTGAACCTGAAAACCTCATTTACAAGATGAAGAAAAAGCCCTTGGTCAAATTCTATGTTGAAGAGGATATTTATGAAGATGATGAGGACGAGGACAACACTAAGGATACTAGAAAGGAAGAGGAAAAAGGGAGTCAAATTTAACTAAAGAAGTTGATATTCCTAACCTTAGTCTCTAAAGGTCTTACAGACTAGCAATTGTCCTATCCCTAACCTCACTGTGGGTCTGAGATTTCTAGTGATTTTATTGGGGAGGATAATAAGGAAGATAATGAAGAGGATGTAAATTTGGAGACTAAAGGACCTATCCTATTTCCAAAACTTAATGCTATGTTGTATGATTTTGAGGACCTAGGCACCACCCCTATACAAAAACCTAAAAAGAACATTTGCTCTAAGTGTATAAATATTTTTGGGGATGGTACTACTTTCATTAATCGAGTTGATGGCTTGGAAAGAAATTTGAGTGGTCTTTCTTGCTTCAATTTGAAGGTCATCCACGACTTGGCATCCACCCTCGATTTAATGTTAACATATAAAATAAAAAATCATGAAAATTCTAAAGGTGCTAGCACAAGATCCTATAGTTGATACCTCTTTAATTTCCTCAACATGGACTAGGATATTTCTTCTATGTAGTTTAGTGCTCCTTTCATTTTTTTTGTTTTTATGTTTTAAAAGAACTTTGACCTACTATTGATTAGTTGTTGGTTTGTTGTCTCTGGCCAGAGACCTTTGACCTTGTTCATTTTTTATTGAAATTTCTACCTTGTCGGGCCTTTTTTGTTTGGGTTTAGTGCCTTGTAAATGCTTCTTATTTAATTAAAAAAAGCATGCTTTTTACCTTATTAATTATGTTTTTTTATATATATTCATTTTATAATAATTATAGTTATATGTGCAAGTTTTAAATATTTGAGTAAATATCTATAATAATATTTGTATACAAGTATGAGTACTTTCCTCCATATTACTAATAAAAAATTACAAATAAAAATCTTAAAATATTTAATAATAAATCAAAATTATTTTTTACCAAAAATATTGAATAAGCTAGCAATCTATTTTTATAATAATAATTTTTATTTTTCAAATAACAAGTTTCACCCTATAAGCTTGTGTAATTCTATCTATATAAGATATTTTCTAAAGTGTTGGTGGTTATATTATAGAAGGTCCTCCCTCAAATTATTTTGATTCAGAAAAATGGTTTAGTGCTTGGAAGGAAAATCCTTGACTCGATTCTTACTGTTCACAAGAATATCCATTCCTTATTAGTTAATAAAAATGTGGGTTTTCTTTTGAATTTGGATCTTCTCAAATCCCATGATATTGTTTTGGGTTTCCTCAAGATTTTGAAATATTTTGGCTTCAAGAAGTTGGTGTTGTTGGTCTCACAGATGATCTCTACTCTGAAATTTTATGTCCTTGTTAATGGTTCTCCTTCTCCTCTTTTCAACTGTTCAAGGGGTTTGAGACAAGGAGATCTCATCTCCCACTTCCTCTTTATTATAATGTTTGAATCTCTTGGAAGATTAATTCAAAGGTTTATTAATACTAGTCAATTTTGGGGGATTTCTCCTTCTCAAAATCATATATGTTCCCATCAAAAATTTGTGGATGACACCATTATTCTTAGGGAGACCTTCATTATAGAATCGAAAGATATCAGACTTATTTTGCAGAATTATCAAGCAACTTCTAGGCAAAAGATTAGTTTTCCTGAGAGTACTATTTTTTTCTCAATACTCCTGAGTATAGGCAACAAACAATTGCACAGATCTTGCAGTGTCAGATTAGGGAATTGTCATCATCTTATTTGGGCCTTTTGTTGTCTTCTAATTTTGTTCCTAATTCCTTCTGGTGTGGTCTAGTTGATAAGTTTAACTCTAAGTTGACTAGTTGGAAAGGTGCTTTGTTGAGTCAAGCTAGGAAAGTTCAATTGATTAAGTCGACCTTTCAAAATCTTCCAATCCATGCCTTCAGTCTCCTTCAAATTCCACAATTTTTTTTGGATAAGATCAAAAGTATTCAAAAGAATTTCCTTTGGTCTGGGATTGAAGAGAAGAAAAGGTTACAATTGATTTCTTGGGATGATTTTTGTAGGCCTAAGAAGGTGGGTGGCTTAGGAATTCATAAAATCAGAGAATTCAACTTGGCTTTACTTGCTAAGCAATTGTGGAACCTTATCTTTGGTAACAATGAATGGGCTCATATTATCACTAGTAAATATCTTCGGGGAGTGGATCATATCAGGGATATCCTTGCTAGTGGTTTCTCTCCTCCTTCTGGTTCAAATCTTTGGAACTTTATGGTGAATTCTAGAAATATTGTTTCTAAAGGATTGAGGTGGAAATTGGGGAATGGTTGAAGGATTCTCTTTTGGGATGACTTGTGGTTTGGGAATTGTACACTCAAAGATGAGCCTTGGGATCTTCCTTTCATGGATCTTTGTATTCATCATTCTGGAACATTTGTTGCTAATTACATTGATGGTGACTCATGGAAAATGATGAATGATCTTAACCTAGCTTTGAAAGTTCATTTTAAAGCCTTATATTATATTCATATCCCCTCCTTTGCCTTGGTTAACAAGGTGGTGTGGAAGTTCTCGTCCAATGGAAATTTTTCTATCTCATCAACCTTTTCCCTCCAATTTTCTTTTATTGGCCCTATCCTTTTTTAGGCATCTCTTTAGTTCCTCAAACTAATTCCTAAAGTGAATTTATTATTTTGTTTATTTTTCCACAACATGGTGCTTACTATTGATAATCTTGTGAAAAGAGGTTTTATGATGCCTAATAGATGTTTTCTCTGTGAAGAAGCTACAAAGGACTTGTATCATCTTTTGATTGGCTACAAGTATGTGAGGGATGTTTGGTCTCATGTGCTTTCTCTCTAGAATTTGAGCTGGGTTTATTCATCTTCTATTGGGGACTTGTGGTATTAATGGGTGGGCCCTTCTTCGAATCCTTCTTTGGTTTTCCTTTGGTATCTTACTCTTCCTTATCTCACATGGGGAATTTAGTTGGAAAGAAATAACAAAACCTTTAGGGACAATGCCCCTCCTATCAGGCTTTCTTATAAGATTTTTTCTGCTATCAAAGAGAAATTTCTGTCTGAGGTGTCTTTTTAGATTGGCCCTAAGATTGTAGTGCTACCTGGTGGTTCTTGTATCTCTCTGAATTGGAACTTTCCTTGTGATATTTCTCTTCCTTTGAAAAAAGGTAAGGCTTCTAGGAAAGGTGTTGTTTAGAAAGCTCCTCCTATTGGTTGAGTGAAAGTCAATTTTCATGGAGCTTCTAAAGGTAATCTGAGTCCTCTTGGTTGTGGGGGAGTATTGAGAGATTCTAATGGTAGGTTTTTTCTATAGTGGTGCTCCCTTTGGGAACCTAGAAAAATCACTTTGTGGAAGCTTCAGCTTCCTATCATGTTCTAAAGATGGCATAGTTCTAAAGGTAGGTTTGGATTGAGGGTGACTCAAATGTTACAAATAACCTTAAGAATTCTACCCTCCCTTCATGGATGGTTGAATATATTATTCTAGATGCCTTAGATATCTTGAGATACTTTGATCAATGTTTCATTTCACATATTTATAGAGAGGGAAATTATCTTGTTGATATATTTACTAACTATGGGGTTAATGAACATATGATTTGGCAAGGGAGTGAACCCCTCCCTATAGAAGTCCTTTCAATTATAAATCATGATTTATAAATGGGCCAATGAAGGGGTTCTTTTCATTTTTTGGTTATATCACATGCAAATTATTATGTGGTATATCAAATCTAGTAGTGATCATAGAGGCTTCTCCTTGCAGTTTTTTGATGTGACTAAGGTCTGTAAGGATAAAAAATCAATGTTAATTATTTCTCACTACCACCTCACCTTTCCCACATGGATTGCGGGTGGTTATAAAGCTATCACCTTCTCGAGGATTCTCTTAATTCTCTACAAATCTTTCAAGCTCTTATGGTTTATGTGTGATGCTACCATGGGTGGTAAATGAAATCAAGCTGAACTGATATCATGTGACTCTTCTCAAATCAATAAGAAGGTCTAGGAGCTATTGAAAATTGGGGGAGTTACTCCCTACATGGAAAGACTCCATGGGCATGAACCTAATGCATCATAGGCATTTAATGAGGGTTAGTAAAATAGAGCTTTGAAGCTCAATGGAATGGAGTTTAACATTACTGAAGAACTCATTGTAGAGATTATAGGTTTTTCCACTGAGGGAAGGAAAGCCTATAGGGATAAGAAAGAGTTGAGTGCAACCATGAAAATTTTCTTCAAGGATGATGAAAGGAAACAATTAGAGAGGGAAAAATGTGGGGGTTATCTTCACAGCTCTATCAAGGTGATATGGGGCGACATGGATGAAGAAATAGTGAGGTATTTTATGCTTGATGGGCATTTTCTATTCTGTCTAGGTACCATTGTTTTTCTTAATCACTTTAGGCTAGAAAAAGGTTTCCTTTCCTTATTATTTTCTTTTTTCCTTGGAGAGTGGTATAAGAGACCATAAACAAAATCCTAAGAACCCAATACTCTATGAGGGTTTAATCCTCTTAATCTTGGAGTATGCTAAGTCCTATAAAATTCCTAATCAACCTAAGAAGGTTTCTAAAGGCTAGAAAAAGAAGCGTGATTTAGATTATGACATTGAGTCTAAATTTGGGTCAGCTGATGAGGAGTATGTTCCTAGTTTGAAAGCCTCCATGGAGGTTTATTCAAAGCCTCCTACTTCCTTTGAGGGTAAGAGAATTAAGAAGGGGAAACCAAAACCCCCTAATTTTGAAGAGTATTTTATAGGTAGTGATGAGAAAGAGGATTCTGATCACCCCTTTGATACTCTGAAATCCAAACTTGGAAATTCTTTGGGTGGTAAGAAATTTAAGGGTGATAACTTAGGTAAGAAGAAAGTGATGGAAAATTTTGTGGGGGATAAGGTTTGGGATCCCCCTTTGACTAGTTCGAAGAGGAAGGTGGGTTTGAAAGATGGGAGATCTCAGAAGAAGTGTAAGTCGAAAGTGTACCTAAACCATGAGGAGACTATTAGTATTGGTGTTGTTTCTCTTAATATTGGGCCTTTGTAGGTTGTTGGTGGTCTATAGAATGAGGAGTAGGATCAAGGTAAGAATGTGGTTGCTGAGATCGAGAGTACCATGCAAAAAATTAAGGTTCCAAGGTTGGTTAGAAAGGGAAGGATGCTCTTGGGAATAAAAATGTTAGTAAGGATTCTTTGGAGGATTGGGAAGATGATAGGGATGTTTTCAATTGTAATAGGGAGGAATTTCCCAATGTGCTTGGTATGGCGAAATATGGATCCTTAACTCTCTTTATGCTTTTTAAGTGGGATTTCAATGAACTGAACCTCACAAATGTGAAGGTTTGATCTTTGGTAAATAATGTTGGCGAGTCCTCTACTCCCAAGGAGCCTTCTATCCAGACCCAAGTTAATCAGTTAGTTGATGCAATGAAAATTGTCACTGATGAGATGCTAGAGATGAAAAAATCCTTTGAATTGAGAAATGTAGTTTTGGAAGATAAAATGGATCATGCCTATCAGAAGCTAGAAAAGGTTGTTTATGTTAGTAAGATTGCAATGTGTAATAAAGTTGAAAGGTTGTGTTTCCTAAATCAGAAATCTAGGAAGTGGTTGGGGGAAGCATATGGTGTGAAAGAAGTTGTGGTTGATGCGGTTGATCTCCCTAGTGCTCAAAAAATAGGGGCGAGTGAGAAGGGTCCTTGTATTAGGACTCATAAAAAAACCAAGTTGAATGCTAAGATCCTTGCTAAGGAGGTTATTGAGGTTATGAATATGCACCAAAATATTATTGACAGTGATTTGGAAGCAGCTGATATTTTGAAGAATCTATAGTCTTTTGTTGTTTTTATCCCTCTTTTTGGTTGGTGTTTTGCGTATTTTTTTCTTCTTGTTGGTTGCTCATTTTGTTTTTGATTATCTATTAAAGCAGTGGTCATTCTTGTAAAGGGTTTTGAGGTCCCTTCAAAACCTATTTTACCTATAATCAAAAGCATTCTTTTACCAAATTTTAGTTACCTTATACCTGTGTGATCATCTCCTCACAAAAACAAATACCAATATTATCTTATCAACAAATTTCTTCATAATGTATTATTTAATAGACCTTTACGTGGTAGACAAATGTGAGGTTTACTATATATTTCAATTAAATTGATTTAGATTTAATATATTTCTAACATAAAAAATAAATAAAATTATATTAATAGATTTAGAAATTAGCTCATCTAATAATTAAAAATTATAAAGAATAGAGAATGTAATTTTTAATGATAAGTAGGAATAGAGACAATAATTTTTTATATGTTTTATATCTATAAAATATATATATTATAAGTTCAATAATTTTTAATTAACTTCATTGTTAATTTACTTCATTCTTATCATTTTTCTTCTTGGAAACTTCAAGTGCATAACATACATTACTCTATGAACATTAAAATTTTTATTGGAAAATATGCTATTAGTGTGTTGTCGTTGATGTCAACCTATGTTGTTACCACATGTACTTGTATCACTTGTATATTTTTCTTGTTGAAGAGTTGTGTTGAAGGGCTATAATGTTATCATTGGTATATAGTTGTACCTTATAAGTCTTCAAACTATCAAAGGCACAAATGTTGGCACTACAAGGGCTCTGTCAAATGCTTCACATTCCTCCATAGATGAAGATATGGTCTTGCAATTTGACGGATAGCTCAAAATAGTTGTGAGGTATGTATATTTCAAGTTTTTAAGCATAAGTTGTACCACAATTCTCTCTAGTGTTAATAGATTAAGAACACGTTAGGTTTCTGAGAATATTGACTAAGCTTAGATAGAAATTCTATGTACTTCACCATATTCTCTATTTTTTCCTTGCAGTTTTGGATTTATGTTCTTGTAGATAATGTTCTTTCTCAATTCAAGTTTCATATGATTTGGTACACCATCGATGTTTTTGCAGATGACAATGTGTTGTCTATGTTTCAAAAAAATTGGAAGGTTGATCTGTTGGTATTCAAATGACTTGCATCAACAAGTAACAACCTAATTTTTTGTAAAAAGGTTTTGAGATACATGGTTGGGTCTCAATTTTTTGTCTAGAATAATCATCAAGCTAATGTCTAATCCTCTCTAGTACCACATTCCATATAAAAGTTGATATCTTGAGTACTAAGTGTTTGCACTAGCATTAAATGATCTAAATTGATAGAAGGGGTGTACATGAATGTTTGGAAAGGCATAGTGTGTTCATGTCATGATCCACATGATGATAGTTTTGTTTCTCCTATATTGCTCTTGGTGTTGAGCTAATATAAAGAAGGATAATTATTTATTGGGCCAACTTGATATGTTGAGATGTTTGTGCTAGTTTTGAAAATGTTTTCTATGGAAAATAGTTCCTAACTATCTCTCAGTTTGAGCCACATGTGATTTCCTTCTACCATAGATGTTTTTGGAGCCAACCTACTATGGCTGATGCATGTTTCATGTTTTCTTTATCTGGGATGACAAGGAAATTTTTTTTGAAGCTTGTGGAGGATACAAATATAAGATCAAAGCTACTAAAAATGTGTATGGATGTATAGAGAATATAGGTAATGTGTGAATAAGGATATACACAAGTTCCTTTTCATAATGAAATGTGGTAAAGACCAATTCAGAGGGCTTAGGAGTGAGTGTATGTGAAACTATAAAGAAGCATGTGCGAATATAATATGAGATAGTGTGTTGAAGGCAATGAACCAAAGGCATAAAAATTTGTTGAGCAGATGCATATGTGAGTATACCAAAAGTAGTGAGTTGGAGGTAATAGAAGTGTTGAAATATTCCAATAGTATGCTAAGGTTGTAACTCCTATTGTAAGTGTTATATTTTGTAGGGAGTTGTAAAATTCCTTTGGTTGAAACCATAAAAACCTGTTATAAGATTCTATTTTCATTTGTGAGGTTGGGCTTGGATAGTACATCCAAGCAACTTTCTCACCATGGTTTTTCCCTTGTAGGGTTTTCCACGTAAAATCTGGTGTTATGGTTACATTCTTATGCATTCTTCTGCTTGTCATATTTTTCATGTGATTAATTTTTGATGAATGAAAAGAATTTGTTTAAGTACTGATTCACCCCCTCTCATTACTTATGTGTGTTCAAAAATTGGTATCAAAGCCAATTGCCTTGATATATCCTAAAAGCTGAGGTAGATCTTGGAGTGGAACACATTGGAACTAAAGCACTAAATAATTTCAAGAGTCCTTTGGAAGATGATAATAATTAAGACATAATAGATTTTAATAAATAAGATTGTGAAGTTGACTTTGAAGGAGAACTTACTTCAGCATTGGAAGATCTAAATGCAACAAGAAAAGAAAATGGAGAATTTAAGATCAAAATCAAAGAATAAAAAGAGACAATCATCAATTTGAAAGTTCAAGTTGAAGAAGGTAAAGGGTTGCAAATTGTTGGAACAATAAGTTGAATGAAAAATCAATTGAATTCCCCAAGCTTGAAGAAGAAATTTCCTTCCCAAGGAAAGAATTAGAGAAATAAAAGGATCAAATAGATAAATGCCTAAAACTCAAGAAAAGAACCAACATTCTCGATGAGATAATAAGTTGTCAAAAATCTGTAAAGAACAAGGGTGGTATTGGATTTGAACAAGGTCAAAACTCAAAGACTGATATCTCTGAAATAGAAAAGGAAATGGACTATGTTGAAGAATCTAAGAATACTAAAGATGAGAAGCATGAATTGGATGATGAATTCATAAAGGTCAACAATCAAAAGAAGGGCTTTAAGAGATCTCCTCTTAGACAGACTACTACTCCTAGGTTATCTCAATATTTTCATGGTTATTATTATTCTTGCAATAAGTTTGGTCAATAGGCTAGTAATTGTATAACTAAGGCAAGAATAAATGATTATACAAGGAAAAACTCTTTTATGCATCCAAGACATGATGGTGTGGTCTCTCATACCTTTTATGGCTACCACTATGCTTGCAATAAGTTTGGTCATAGGGTTGTTGATTGTAAAATTAAAGGAGAAATGATTTAGCCCCTAAATATAATATTGTTTTCTATAAGTACAATAACTTTGGGTATAAAGTAAGATTTGTTGAGAATGGTTCTGCAAAACCACCTAATTAGCACAATAGAATAAAGGATACCTTGAGCAAACAAAGGGAGGAAACTACAAAGGTTTGGAGAAAGAAACAATAGCATGATAATGAGATGAAGAATGCCACTAGATGTTTGTGCATTGTGCACAAGATCTCATGATAGATTAAAATAATGCATTGGCTCAAGGGGAGATACCATCTACAAAACCTTTTAGCTCCTTGGTAGGGAAAAATGTTGAATGTTATAGCATGCAAGTTGATTAGTAATAGATGGTCTAAATAATTTGATTACTAAGGATGTGAGAATCTGTAGATTGAATGTTTGGAGAAAAATATTGTTTGTGGAGGACTATGGAATGAATTTGGATCTTTGTGGAGACACAAAGCACTCTAGAAGCCACTCACCTAACTAGGATAAGGTGCATTAATTGTGATAAGTTAGGGTGAATGCAAATTACTTATGCTTCATTTGCACAATATTGGCTCATTTGAATCTAAAAAAATTGCATCCAGAGGTAATAAGAGAAGAAGGAATTCAAATAAATCTTGTGAATTCAAGAAAATTTGTGTTGAAAAGTGAAACCCTAGTGATGAAACATAAAGGTATTCTTCAAAGTTGTTCATAAACCCTAATTTTAGAAGGTTTTGAGAAGAATTATAATGGTGAATCCTAAATTGGTTGACATTTCTAAGAAACCAAGAAATAAATATAAGAATTATCCTTTCAAAGAAATGAAGGTAGATAAGGATGGTACACTCTCCAAGGTACCTATTGATGTGGTATATATAGAAGATGTGAGGATCTACATCCATGCCCCCATCAATGAAATTTACCACATGAAGTTTGAAGAGTTGCAAAAAACCCTACTGGATGATGATGATACCAAATACAAACTAGAGTTTGCAAATGTGTCGATAAAATGGTTAGATATATGGAAATATTTCCTAGACTTCAATGACAATCTTGAATGGGTAATAATTATCTTGAGCCAAATCCATGATGAGTTAATTCACTTTGATAAACCCTATACAATCACTATGGATTAAATTAGGGATGTTACTAGGTTGTATTCTAACAAACTAGTTTTAGTGATGAAAACAATTAAGAATGAGAGGGTTACAAAATTAACTGGTGCAAAGTTTGACAAGAGAATCCTAAGCATCAAAGAAATAACTGATCTAGGGATTAAGTATACCTCAATGGGGATTTCATATAAAGTGTATTAATAAAAAATATAAGGCTCCACAACTGGTCCTACAATCCATACTACATACCAAATGGTCAAGGAAGGAAAGGATTTTGACCTACGTGAATTTCTAAGTAAGAAATTGTTTGACAATCTCAAGTGAGCCAAGGATACTAGATATAACTTCAGGTTTGGATCTCTAATAATTTTTGTAACTTTCTATTTTTTGAATGAATTTATTGGGTTTAAATGAAAAGTATGGAAACAACACATTCCAGTTTCTACACAAATAAAAAACCACTTGAGAGGTTTTTATGATAAACAAGCTTGCAACACTATATATTGGGGATTCTTCAAGAATCTACAAGAAGAAATGCAAGATAGGGAGAGAATTCCCTTTGAATTGGTAAGAAAATATAAAGATGAGATTACCTTTCTTGTTGATAAGGACTATTGCTACATAAAATTTGTAGAACCAAGAACCTCTTGGATTCCAAGATTTCCATATGAAGTCTCTCCTATGGAAGTTAAATGATATGATGAATTTTTTTTTAGCAAGCCTAAGGATCAAACAGTAGAAATATTTGGTACTTACAGGGAGATCATGGATAAGATGATCAAGAAGAGATCGAAGGAGCACTTTAACAAACATAAAAGTGAATTGCATAAGAAATAGGTTATTCTAATAAAAGCTACATCAGAAACCCCTACAGAGGATCCCAAGCTTGATCTTGTTAATCTGGTGGTATCCCAAGGATCTAGAAGGACAAACATGTCCATATTTGTAGCCTCAAATGTTCCATGACAATCTAGATCCATACAAACTACTACTAGATGAAAAGATGCATTTGAAACCATGGCACAAACAAGGGTTGTTGAGAAAAAACATGCAATTCCTAAACAACAAGCTAAAAGGAAAAACACTGAGATAGAAAAGACTGAAGAGGAAGAATAAAAATGAGAAGAAGACACCTCCAAACCAAAGGGAAAAGGGAATAAAACTAATCGAACTCCTTTGATGGTACCTCTACATGAGCCTCTCCAATTAGAGTCAATTTTCAATGGAATTGTAAACTATGGTTTACTAAAGGAAAATACAAAACTTCATTTGGACCTACCTCCTATAGATCAAAAAACTATTGAAAAGTAAATAGTCATGTATATGATAAAAAATAATGTGCCTCTTAGTAACATCCTTGAAAAGGCTATGGAGATTCTAGCATAGACTCTGAGGTAGAAAAGAGAAAAAGCCATTGAAGTGGATGAAGAGATGAGGAAGGAAGATCTTAAAAAAGTAGGATCCTTTGTTTCTTAGAAAGAAAAAGATAAAATATCTAAAAAGAGGCTTAGGAATTAAGGAAAAAACAAAGAGTGGATACTCTTATGAGTATCAAAAATGAAGATAGAGAAAAAATACAAAAGGGGAATGAGGAAGTAACCAATAAAATTATCGAGGAAGTGAGAGAAGTTGAAAATATGGAACAAGCACATATGTAGCAAGAAGAGAAAGTTACACATGATGTAGAGCATGATTCCCCTAATCATGGATTACAAAATAGTCCTCCTTTGAATAACACTAATAAGAAGGATCAACATATGGGACAAGATACACTTTCTTTTGGAGAAATTGCACAAGAAAATCCAAGGGAATTATCATCTACCTCTCCGATTGATTCCATCAAGGATTTTTTTGGCTCAACAGAAAAAAATTCAAACTAAAATTGCTTTGTATTTGCTACAATTTCCAATATTTGATTGACAAGTCAACATGTTCGGTATCTCACCTTTCTAAAAGTTGCAACTTGGTGACATATTTCACTCCTCTACAAGGGAACAGATCTTTCAACAAGTGGAAAATTTAAAAACATTGTTGGAGGCAATCAAAATATTTAAGTTATAAATGCCTAATGCTAAAAGGGATTCCTCTCCACCACCCACTCAAAAAAATAAAACAACTGGTGGATTCTTTCAAAGAATATTCTTCCTATCTCAAGAAGTAAGTTGAGTTGAATATCACCAATAGAAGATTATTTGAAGCCTCCAGAAAATATGAAAAGGCACATGGAAAACTACAAGAATGTATAAAAGATATTCAAAGATGTATGGAGGAAGCCAAGGTTTTATATATTTTTGCTTACAATGGCCATCCACCATAAAGAATCTCAAGGATTAGATAAATGCAATGGAAGTGCAGATCACAAATATGGCTACCATGCATGATTCAATGTAGGATAATGATGGTTCCATAAGGGCACAAGTGGAGAAATTGCACTCCCAGATACAACAAGTGCAAGATCAAAGGGAGCATATAAAAGCACAATTAGAACAATTGTGGAAAGCAGTAAGCTTAAGGTTAGCTTGTCTAATAGGGATCCTAGCAGAAGAAAATGGTGTTGTACAGAAGAATCATGCACCATCTTCCTTGGAAGAAGCAAAAGATATTCATATGAAATTGGTAATTCAAGACAAAATCTTGACCTCTACAAATAAAAAATGGGACAAATCTTTGACTCAGTTAAAATCAATTTACAAAAAAATTCTTACATCAAGTTAGAGATGAGTAAGTCTTGATGCAAGAAACATGTTTGAGATAAATGTTTTATGTTGTGTAAATATGTAGAACTCTATGTATATATGATATATGTATAGAAGAACATTTTTGTTGTGATTGAGGCTACTAATCAAGGGGAGTGAACTAATTGTATAGATAGGGGGAGCCTATAAAATTTTGTAGGCATAGAGGAAGACCACCTACCCTTTACCCTTGATGTCAAAGGGGGAGAGAAAAAGGAATATCCAATAAGTGTTTCCATCAATGATAAAGGGGGAGATTATTGGAAAATGTTCTATTAGTGTGTTGTCATTAATGTGAACCTATGTTGTTACCGCACACATTTTCATCAGCTGTATATTATTTGTGTTGAAGGGATATAATCCTATCATTGGTACACAATTGTACCTTATCTTCTAAAGTTCATGTTTGGATGTCAAAGTGATTTGATTGATGATATACTTCACATGGGGTATGAAGAGAAATGCATAAGTCTCCAAATTTTCAAAGGCACAATAATTGACACTACAAGAGCTTTGTCAAATGCTTTCCATTCCTCCACAAATGAAGATATGTTCTTGTGGTCCGAAGAATAGCTCGAAAAATCTATGAGGTATGCATGTTTCAATATTGTAAGCATAATTTGTACCGTAATGCTCTCTAGTGTTAAAAGAGTAAAAAAAAGTCAGGTTCCTAAGAATATTAACTAAGACTGGACATAAAGTCTCTACACTTCACCATATTCTCTCTTTTTACCTTGCAGTTTTGGATTTATGTTCTTGAAAGTAATGTGATTTCTTAGTTCAAGTTTCATATGATTTGATGCACCACCAGTGTTTCTATAGATGATAATGTGTTGTCTATGTTCTAGAAAATTGGAAGGTTGATTTGTTGGTATTCAAATGAATTGTGTCAGCAACTATCTACATAAATTTGTGTAAAGATTTTTTGAGATGCATGGTGTTGAATATCCAAGATATTGAGAGGGGGGAGGTGAATTAGTATCTTCTTAAACTTATTGAACAAATACCATCCAATTACTCCAATGCATATAACAATAAAGATAAATAAGAGCATTAAAAAACCATGAAATCACACAACACATAAACACCAAGATTTTTATGTGGGAAACCCAAAATGGGAAAAACCATGATGAGTGTTAGCTCACAATATATTATAACTGATTATAAGATATTACAAAATGGGGTGGCTGGTGCAGGGGCACCATGTTAGTTCATGTAAATAAGGTCTTGTGTTTGGTTTTTAGGAGGTTTGAGTCAGTGGTCATATAATAAGGTCATAATAGACCATTCTTGATGTAATTTGAGTCTATGTTGGGTACAAGTTGTTAAATGTTGTAAATCTTGCAAAAAAGTTGTCAAAATGCAAAGTTGCAAAATTGTAAAAAAATGCAAAAGGTTGAATCCCAATAGTCAAAGAGTTCAAAAGGTAGGTTGATTCAGTTGGATTGGTTATTTTTTGGTGTTTCAAGTTTAAAAAAGCCTCACACAATTTGAGGAAATCTTTTGAAGTTGGTTTTGAAGTTGAAACAACAATAAAATTGTATTTTCTCTGCAAATTTACTGGTAAATTGTTGCTACAAGGTTCTGTATGGACCTGTACTAAAGGAAATTGATCAAAAAGGATTTGAATTGGATAGAGACATGTGTTAGGAGCATTTTTTTTTTGTGTGATTTTATTTCATCAAGTTTCAAGGGTTTTGTGAGTAATTTTTTGAAAACGGTCTATAGCACCCTGTTTTGAGGGTTTGAAGTGGTAAAATGGGAATCTAGACCATTCCACCTAGTGAAAATCATTCTAACTTGGTGGAATGGCTCCTCTGGATGTAGGTTTTCTATTTGTGTAGTTTCTGAGAGTAGGGAGGGCGGATTGAAGAGTTTGGAGTGATGCCCTAGGTGTCGTCAATCTTGTTTTTGAAGCAAAAATGGTGGTTAAGAGTGGAAGATAATTTTTAAAGCATGTGTAGACATATTGTGGTGTGTTTTAGGAATTGGTAAGGTGGAATAAGGCATGTAAGTTGAAGATTCAATAAACCCTCTCTTGTGCAAGACAAAATAAGCCTAAAGCAAGGGTTTTGTGTTTGGGAAGAATTTGTGAGCATTTATTTGTTAAAATTTATTGATTTAGAGGTTTTGTAACATGGTTGTGAACTTTCAATGGGAATTTAGGGTCGAGAGAGATATTGGGTTGGTGTTGCTTTGGAAAATAAGCCTAATATGGATTTGTTGTTGCGGGACAGTCAAATTTAGGAGGGTACTTTTTAAAGTAAGTCTATTTGGTTTCTAGATATGTTTAAGAAGGCCTTAATGGGTTCTTGAAACTATTTTCTATTTTTGGAGATTCAAATTGGTTGGAAAGTTGTACCCATTTTTTGTCATTTGGAATACTACAAGCAACCAAGCCTCTTGTGAGTGATCGTTTGGAAAAGTGAGATATCAGAGTTATAAAATACTTTCTTTGGCTTGAATCTGCCAATCTTATGATGTTCAAAGTGTTTTGAGGAATTAATAAGAGTTTGGAACCTTGATTGCAATTTTGGGTGTTTTATAGCTTTGTAGAGCCAAGTGCTTTGTGAAGGGAATGGTGAGTAAAAAAAAAGGATGAACAAGCAAGAATTGTTTGAGTTTGGTCAAATTGTGATTGTTTGAAGGATTTTCCTCCCTACTCTACATCAAGTGGTGTCAGAGCATAGGCGATAGATCTCTTGAAGTTGAAAGGTTGTAGTTTGAAGAAGTGAAGAGTTGCATATTAAAGGACAAGATGCCTCCAAAGAATAATCCAACAACCAAAGAAGTTAGAGAACTAAAGGAACAGTATTTAAAGGAGGTGAGACTTTATAAGGAGTCTCATGAAGCTTCCCTTTCCAAAATTGCAGCCTTGAAGAAGAACCAAAGATAAGGAGGATGAGGGTGAGAGTGAGAACCCTCCAGTAGGAGTCCATGATGATGAGGACTTGGACCTTGAAGAGATGAGAATGGTCAAGATGCTAAAGGCTTTCAAGGGGGATAATACTCCAAAGGTGAAAGTTGAAGTGCCTATGTATGGTGGAAAGATGGATAGTGAAGAAGTTTTGGGTTGGATAGATGCTTTGGATAATTTCATTGAATTTGAGGAGGTGGAAGACAATAAGAAGGTGAAATTTGCAAAAACAAAGTTGAAGGGCCCTGACCTAACATGGTGGAACTATGTCCAAGAATAAAGAGTAAAGAAGGGAAAAGAAAAGATAAGTTAATGGGATAGAATGGTAGCGAAGGTGAAGACACAATTTCTACCTGCATATTATGCAATACAAACCTTTAGGAAGATGGAAAATTTAAAGCAAAAGGAGTCAAATGTGATGACATATACTGAAGAATTCCATAAGCTAAGTACTAGAGCAGGACATACACAAGATTAGGTAGAAAAGGTTGCAAGGTATCTAAATGGGCTTAGGCTCAACATTCAAGATGAAATCGGTCTCACAACACTTAGGACAGTTGAAGAGTGTTTTCAATTAGCTATCAAGGAAGAGGAAATGATAAAAATAAGGAAAGAAAGAAAAGGAAGAGGTACAAGGCAGACCTATGAAGAGCAAGAAGATGCAAGAAAAAACAAAGAACAAGTTGTTGATTAAAGAGGTGGTTTTAGAGGCTTCAAAGGAAGATTTGGTGGAGGTAGAGGTTCAAGCTCATTTTCAGGAAGATGTTATCATTGCAATCAGCTTGTTCATCAAGCATGGAAGTATCTAGAGAAACAAGGTTCTACTTCAATTGGTGCAAGAGGATGATTTTGAAAGTGTAAACACTCCTAGTCAACTTGCTGCTCTAGAAGTTGGGGAAATTTTGATGGTGAGAAGAAATCTACTTAAATCATCCAAGGAGAAAGAATCAACACAAAGGAGAACACTATTTAGGACAACTTGCAAATGCAATCGAAAGGTATGCAAAGTTTTTATAGACTCTGAAAGTACTGATAATATGGTGTCAATAGAAATGGTTGATAAACTGAAATTGGAAAAGGTACCTCATGAAACACCTTATAAAGTGTCTTGTTTGAATGATGATCAATCTATTTTGGTTAATGAGCAAGCTTTGGTTGAGTTTAACATTGGTGGATATAAGGACAAGATTCTTTGTGATGTGTTGCTCATGGATTGTTGTCATTTGTTACTTGGAAGACCATGGTAGTTTGATAGACATACAATTTATGATGGTAGACACAATACTTATTAGATTGAAATGGATGGAAACACTTTCACTTTGACTCCATTGGTAGAAGATGTTAAGGAGCGAACCTAGGTAGCTAAGGTGATCATGTTAGGAAAGAAGGAGTTTGTAAGGATTGAGGAAGACAACAAGTTTGAAGAGTGATCCAATGTTGGAAAGAAAGATTGATGATTTGATGTCAAAATCAGATAAAGAGAAGGTCAAGGATGAATTACTTGTGAAGAGTCAATATTGGTTAGAAAGGAATGATAAGATTATGATAGGGACGGTGCTTTGTTTAGTGATTAGAAAAGAGGTTAGTGGACAGTCAAATTTTGTTAATATAGAGGATTGTAAATATGATAGAATAGAGGTTCTAGAGGACAATAGCCATTCAAGGTTTGATCAGAAAATGGAAGAGATGCTAGTAATGAAAAATAGTGATGAAGAAAACAAAGAAAAAATTCAAGGAAGAAGGAAAAAAGTTAAGTAGATACAAGGGGTGGAAAGGAAGGAAATTCAAGTTAGGAGTGAAAGAAGTTTGATAGAAAGTACATGGACATTTATGAAAACATTTTCTGATGAAAGAGCAATCAAAATACATTCATCAAATGGAGGACAACTTCAAGGGAAGCACCAGTCAAGTTGAAGAGACAATGCATGTTTCCAATATTTAACTCATTGGAAATGTTGGATGTTGTGGATGTTTTGCTGATATGTGGTTGTCATTGATGTCAACACTATTAGAATTTGGTGTATCAATTGTTGTATATGTCAAGGATATTGATAAAATTGTAAAAGAAAGTGTTTTGTGTTCCCAATGGAACTGTGCAGGTCATAATAGTGTCATGTTCTATATGTTGAAGATTAGCTGATGTGGATTAAAGGGTTTATTGTCGAGTTTATCTAGATCATCTACAAGAAGTTTCAGAGGTATGCGTGAAGTTTTGAGTATGTTGTTGTCTGATAGTGTTTTGTTGGTCTCTGTCAGTGTTCCTGAATGAAGATTGTGTGATTTTGGTTATCTTGGTTGGTGCAGATGTTTCTCTATTGTTTCTTGGTGCTCTCAGATGTCTCTAGATTATTCTCTATCTTTTTGGTACGTCCACGTTAATTGGTGTGCTCGTGGTTGAAAATATTTTCTTGTGCATGTTCGATTTTTCATGTTTTTGGTCGACATGATGGTTAGAGCATGTTGTGGATCTTTGAGGTGAAATTAATTAAAGTCTTTTCACATTGGAGATGTTAATTTGGGTCTCCACTATGTTGTGGCCGACCTTGGTGGATTCGCATTACAAGTTTATTTGTAAATTTGGTCTGACATTGCAAATATATTTTATTTTCTTGGTCAATGAAGTTGTGATGGAATCTCATGTAGTGGATATATAAGGGTGATTAGTTCATTGATGAAGATGATGCTTGATGTGTTCCCATGTGTGTATATGTGAGTATCATTCAATTGCAGAGAAGAGTGTGAAGAACATTGTGCAAAGTGTGAAGAAGTGTTGAGCTTAATTGGAACTGTAATTAGGCTTGTGCAGAAGCTATTTTCTCAATTAATACCCTCCAGATTTTTAATCCAACTCTATTGGGCAGTGAGCCCCCTTTTAGTATTTGAGTAGTGAGCTCTAGGAAATGTGCCTAAATGCATGTGCATTCCCCTTGTTATTTTCCATTATACTTCTAGCAGAGTATAATCTTGTGGACTAACATCCACCGTGGTTTTTCCCCTAACAGGGTTTCCACGTAAAATTTCTTTGGTGTTCTTTGTCTCTCTAATGTGTTAATTTCTTGTGGTTAATTGCATATTCATCAGATTTGAGATTAAGGTTAGGTTAAGTTAGAAATTTTTAAATTTCTGTGACAACTGATTCACCCCCTCTTAGTTGTTTGCCTTGTTTTTCCAACAATTGGTATTAGAGCCTGTTCCTCTGAAGAAGTCTAATAGCTTGAGGTGATTCGGGATGGCAACATTCAAGAAGGACAGTCCTAGATTTGATGGCACTAACTATTCACTATGGAAGATTAGGATGCAATGTCGCTTAAGGTGTATTGGTGAAGCCTTCTAGAAGATCACAAGAGATCCATATATTATTCCTCAGAATGGCCCCTTTACTACTGATGAGATCAAAGATGTTGAAAGTAATATTAGGGCTATTGAAGCTTTGGTGAGTGCCCTGATAGATTCAGAGATAGCTAATGTGGTAGGTCTGTAGATAGCTCATGAGATTTGAATGAAACTGGGAACTTTGTATGAAGGAGATACAGAGGTGAAGATGGCTAATCTACAAAGCTTGAAAGGCAAGTATGAAAATTTGAAGATGCGTGAAGATGAAAATATCACTTCTTTTATGCAGAGAGTAAATGAGATAGTGATGGGTATTAAATGCGCCAGTGGTTTTGTGGATGAGGATGAAATTGTGGCTAAAGTACTCAGATCCTTTCCTCCCTCCTACAAAATGAAGGTTCATGTTATTGAAGAGTTCAGATCAGTAAACAAGATGACAAGAGATGCGCTGATCGGGAAGCTTGCTGCCTTTGAGATAAGTAAATTTGGTGAATCTACACCGAAGACTAAATCTACATTCAAGGATACTATATCCAAAAGTAATAGGCAAAGATATAGTCCGAGAAAGAGTTCCAAAAAGATATCCAAGTATGATGAAGAATTGAAACAACTTGAAGATAAAGAAAGAGAGGTAGAAGAACTGGAAGCACTGATTGCAAAGCAAGAAGGGAGAGGAAAAGGTAAGTATGAAGATGTATTACCTATTAAATGTTTTTCATGCAGTAAAATAGGTCATTTTGCATCAAGATGTCCTGAAAGAGTTCCTAGATCTAAGCCTAAGAAGTCTAGATTCCCAAAGAGATGCTACTTTGCTGAAGAAGCAGTGACTGATGATGAGTCTGATAAAGATAATGGTAAAGAAGATGATTGGGATTTCACTGCTACCATTGAAAATAATCCTATGGCTACTGAATCTACTAAATATGAAAAATATCTTGCAGCTCAAGTTGAAGAAAAAGATGAATGGGTCATTGATAGTGGATTCTCACATCATATGACTGGTGATAAAATCAAATTTGTGAGTCTAGAAAAGTATGACAGTGGAGTTGTAAGATTTGGAGATAACAATGCTAGTGTGATTTATGGAAGAGGATCTATTTTCCTTGGTGGTAAGGACAACACTGATGATGTCCTCTATGTTGAAGGAATGAAGCATAAATTTTTGAGTGTTGGAAAAATGGTTCACAAGGGATATGATCTTCAGTTCAAATATGGAAGATGCAAGATACATGGAAGTTTCAGGAACATGATTGCAACAGGAAAGCAAACAAAAGGTAATATTTTTCACCTGAATACTGCTAGTGGAAGTTGTTTAATTGCTCAAGTAGATGAAAGCTAGTTGTGGCATAGGAGATTGTGTCATGTAAACTTTGACAAAATTATCAAGATAAGTTCTACTCAAGCAGTAAGAGATCTTCCTAGATTAGTGAAGCCTGCTAATGTAATTTGCAAGGAATGTCATATGGGTAAAAAAACTAGAGTCTCATTCTGGAGCAATCAATTTCATTCAAATAATTTGGTAGACCTACTACATACAGACCTTTGTGGTCCCTCTAGAGTTAGAAGTATTCATGGAGAAAGGTATTTTATGTTGGTTATTGATGATTACTCCAGAATGATTTGGGTTTCCTTTTTGAGAGAAAAATGTGAAGCACTGGAGAAATTCAAAAGTTTCAAGGCTATGGTAGAAAATGAGAAAGGTCTAAAAATCAAGTGCCTAAGATCTGACAGAGGTGGAGAGTTCATTTCTAAGGAGTTCAACTCTTATTGTGAAGAGCATGAAATTAAAAGATAGTTATATGCTCCCCGAACCCCTCAACAAAATGGAGTTGTAGAGAGAAAGAATAGAACAATTTTGGATGTTGCTAGAACCATGATGATGGAAGTAAATGTGTCTCAAATGTACTGGAGTGAAGCAGTAAGCACTGTTGTGTATACCTTGAATTGGGTAAATGTGAATGGAAATTCTGGTAAGACCCCTTATGAGTTATGTTTTGGTCACAAACCTACTGTCAAGTATTTTAAGATCTTTGGAAGCAATTGTTATATCAGGAGAGATGATGATATAGGAAAATTTTATGCTAGAAGTGATGAAGAGATATTCCTAGGTTACTCCACTAAGAGCAAGGCCTACCGGTGCTATAAAAAAATACTAAGAAAGATGGGTGAGAGTGCAAATGTTAGAGTTGATGAGGACTCTATCAAATCATCCAGACAATGCAGCTATGATTTAGATGAAGACAACACAAGCCAAGGGAAGAACACTCAGACACCGAATCTACTTCAGATTATTCCATATGTTCTGGTAAGCAACCTCAATTTGTTCTGGTAAATCAAGCCAATTAGGAAGCACAAACAAGTGCAAGTGTAGAAGAAAGATCAGAAGATTCAGAAGTCCAAGTAAGTCCCAAAACTCCAAGATATGCAAAGCTAAATCATTCTTAAATTCAAATCATAGGATATATGAGTAGAGTGCATACTAGAAGAAAAATAGCAAAAGAATATTGTTTGATTTCCAAGATTGAACCTAAAAATGTCACTGAAGCCTGTCAATATGAACACTAGTTGGAAGCTATGAAGGAAGAGTTGACACAGATTGAGAAGAATGACACATGGCTATTGGTTCCTAGGCCTAAAGAAAAAAATGTGATTGGTACTAAGTGGGTATTTAGAAACAAGTTGAATGAAGAAGGTGAAGTGGTCCGGAATAAAGCATGACTGGTATGTAAAGGTTATTCTCAAATGGAAGGTATTGATTTCGAAGAAACCTTTTCCCCTGTAGCTAGAATTGAAGCTAGGAGATTATTTCTTGCTTATGTTTCACACAAGAATTATAAAGTCTATCAAATGGACATGAATTTTGCATTTCTAAATGGAGAACTAGAAGAAGAAGTGTACATTGAATAGTCAGATGGATTTCAGCTAACAGATAAGGGAGATATGGTTTGTAGATTGAAGAAAGCTCTATATTGACTTAAGCAATCCCCCAGAGCCTGGTACGCTAGACTGGAAAAATATCTATTAAAGCTTGGATTCACTAAAGGTACTACTGATAGCAACTTATACTTCAAGTTAGAACATGATAAGGAGTTGATTATAGAAGTTTTTTTGATGACATCATTTTTGGAGGTGATGACAATCTATGTATGAAGTTTGTTGATGAGATGAAGAGTGAATTTGAGATGAGCATGATTGGTGAGATGAAGTTCTTTCTAGGATTGCAAATTACACAATTGGACTAGGAGATTTTCATATCTTAGTCCAAATATGTGAAAGAACTACTGAATAAGTTTGGAATGGATGACTCCAAACCTATTGGTACCCCCATGGTGACCGGATGTAAGTTGACACAGAATGATGATTCTCCTAAGGAAAATCAAACTAGGTATAGGTCAATGATCGGTGGATTGCTCTACTTGACTCGGACTAGACTAGACATTATGAATGTTGTTTGTATGGTTGCTCGATTTCAGGCTGATCCAAAGGAATCACATGTGACTGCTATCAAAATAATTTTCAGATATCTAAAAGGAACAGTTGACTTTGGACTTTGGTATCCAAAGGATGATGATCTTACTTTGTGTGCATAAACTGATGTAGATTGGGATGGTGATGTAGATGATAGGAAAAGTACTAGTGGTGGTTCCTTCTTCCTAGGGAAGAAGCTAATATCTTGGTTGAGTAAAAAAAAAACTTAATCTCTCTATCTATTGCTGAAGCAAAATACATTTTTGCTGCCAATAATTGTACTCAAGTGATATGGATGAAACATATGCTGAGAGATATCAGGGTGATATATGAAGAGCCTATTGCTATATAATGTGACAACTCAAGTGAAATAAATATCTCAAGGAATTCGGTACTACACTCTAAGACTAAACATATATCAATCAAGTTTCATTTCTTGAGGGAAAAAGTGAATGAGAAAGAAGTCAGATTGGAGTATGTGCCTATGAAAGAACAGATTGCAGATATATTTACTAAGCCTTTTCCGAAGGATACTTTTGAGTATCTCAGAGGAATGCTAGGGGTAATTTCCCCTCCTGATAAGAACTAAATGATGCATTTTCTTGCATCAATCCATGAGCTTCATTATTATATTTTGATCTAGATTGATGTTTTTGTGGCTCATACTCAAGGGGAGTAGGCAGATGTACATATATGTGGTTCAGAGCATGTGCATGGAAAGGTCATTGTTACCTTTTCCATTGATGTCAAAGGGGGAGAAGTGTAATGTGAGAAATACTTGTGGAGAGAAGTTCAGTTGAGAGAAGTGCAGAAGAAGTCAGTTTGTTGGGTTGATGGTATTTTTCACATCATGTGTTTCCATCAATGCCAAAGGGGGAGATTGTTGGATGTTGTGGATGTGTTGTTGATATGTGGTTTTCATTGATGTCAACTCTATTAGAATTTGGTGTATCAATTGTTGTATATGTCGAGGATATTGAGAAAATTGTAAAAGAAAATGTTGTGTTCCTAGTGGAACTGTGCAGGTCATAATGGTGTCATGTTCTGTACGTTTAAGATTATATGATGTGGATTAAAGGGTTTATTGTTTAGTTTATCTAGATCATCTACCAGAAGTTTCATAGGTCCACGTGAAATTTTGAGTATGTTGTGGTTTGACAGTGTTTTGCTAGTCTTTGTCAGTGTTCCTAAATGAAGATTGTGTGATTCTAGTTATCTCGGTTGGTGCAGATGTTTTTCTATTGTTTCTTGGTGCTCTTAGATGTCTCTAGATCATTCTCTATCTTTGTGGTACATCCACATTAATCGGTGTTCTCGTGGTTGAAGATATTTTCTTGCACATGTTTGTTTTTTCATGTTTTTGGCCGACATGATGGTGATAGCATGTTTTGGATCTTCGAGGTGAAATTAATTAAAGTATTTTTGCATTGGAGATGTTAATTTGGGTCTCCACTATGTTGTAGCCAAACTTGGTGGATTCGCATTAAAATTTTATTTGTAAATTTGGGCCGACATTGAAAATATGTTTTATTTTCTTGGTCAACGAAGTTGTGATGGAATCTCATGTAGTGGATATATAAGGGCTATTAGTTCATTGATTAAGATGATGCTTTGTGTGCTCCCATGTGTGTATGTGTGAATAGCATTCAATTGCAAAGCAGAGTGTGAAGAAGATTGTGTGAAGTGTGAAGAAGTGTTGAGCTTAATTGGAACTGTAATCAGGCTTGTGCAGAAGCTATTTTCTCAGTTCATACCCTCTATATTTTTAATCCAACTCTGTTGGGCAGTGAGCCCCCTTTTTTGTATTAGAGCAGTGAGCTCTAGGAAGTGTGCCTGAATGCATGTGCATTCCCCTTGTTATTTTCCATTATACTTTTCGCAGAGTATAATCTTGTGGACTAACATCCACTGTGTTTTTTCCCCTAATAGGGTTTCCACGTAAAAAAAATTTGGTGTTCTTTATCTCTCTGATGTGTTAATTGCTTGTGGTTAATTGCTTATTCATCAGATATGAGATTAAGGTTAGGTTAAGTTAGAAAAGTTTAAATTTCTATGACAACTGATTCAACCCCCCTCTCAGTTGTTTGTCCTTGTTTTTCCAACAGGAAAGTAGTAATAGATGTAAAGGCTATTGTAGATCAAAGAGATGGTGTGGACAAGTTACAAATTAAATTCTCAAGGGACTTCAGTTATTTTCAATCTGGGTCTATGGCGCAGGGGCACCATGTTAGTTCATCTAAATAAGGCCGCGTGTTTGGTTTTTAGGAGGTTTGAGTCATTGGTCATCTAATAAGGTCATAAGAGACCATTATTGATGTAATTTGAGTCTATGTTGGGTACAAGTTGTTAAATGTTGTAAATCTTGCAAAAAAGTTGTCAAAATGCAAAGTTTCAAAATTGCAAAAAAATGCAAAAGGTGGAATCCCAATGGTCAAGGAGTTCAAAAGGTAGGTTGAGTAGGTTGGATTGGTTAGTTTTTGATGTGTCAAGTTTTAAAAGGCCTCACAAAATTCAAGGCAAGATTCTAAAGTTTGTTTTGAAGTTGAAACAATAATAAAACTGTGTTTTCTCTACAAATTTACTGGTAAATTGCTGCTACAGGGTTCTGTACGGACTCGTACTAAAGGAAATTGATCAAAAAGGATTTGAATTGGATAGATACATGTGTTAGGATCATTTTGGTCTGTGTTATTTTATTTCATCAAGTTTCAAGGGTTTTGTGAGAATTTTTTTAAAAACGGTCTGTAGCACCCTATTTTGAGGGTTTGAAGTAGTAAAATGGGAATATAGACCATTCCACCTGGTGAAAATAATTCTAACTTGGTGGAATGGATCCTCTAGATGTAGGTTTTATGTTTGTGTAGTTTCCAATAATAGGGAAGGTAGATTGAAGATTTTGGAGTGATTCCCTAGGTGTCTTCAATCTTGTTTTTAAACAAAAAATGGTGGTTAAGAGTGGAAGATTGATAGAAAGTTGCTAGTAAAGTGTGGGAGATAGTTTGTAAAGCATGTGCAGACATATTGTGGTGTGTTTGAGGAAATGGTAATGTGGAATATGGCTTGGAAGTTGAAGATTCAATAAACCCTCTCTTGTGCAAGCCAAAATAAGCCTAAAGCAAAGGTTTTGTGTTTGGGAAGAATTTGTGAGAATTCCTCTATTAAAAGTTGTTGATTTAGAGGTTTTGTAACCTGGTTGTGAACTTGCAATGGGAATTTTGGGTTGAGATATTGGGTTGGTGTTGCTTTGGAAAATAAGCCTAATTGGGCTTTGTTGCTATAGGGCAGTCAAATTTAGGAGGGTACCTTTTAAAGTAAGTCTATTTGGTTTCTAGATATGTTTAAGAAGGCCTTAATGGATTCTTGAAATTGTTTTCTATTTTTGGAGATTCAAACTGGTTGGAAAGTTGTACCTATTTTTTGTCATTTGGAATACTACAAGCAACCAAGCCTCTTGTGAGTGAGCGTTTGGAAAAGTGAGAGATCAGAGTTATAGAAGACTTTCTTTGGATTGAATCTACCAATATTATGATGTTCAAAGTGTTTTGAGGAATTAAGAAGAGTTTGGAACCTTGATTGCAATTTTGGGTGTTTTGTAGCTTTGTAGAGCCAAGCGCTTTATGAAGGGAATGGTGAGTCAAATAAATGGATGAACAAGCAATAATTATTTGAGTTCAGTCAAATTGTGATTTTTTGAAGGATTTTCCTCCTTGCTTTGCATTAGTGGCTCACTACCAGGACTCACTATCCAAAATGAGAGGCTCACTACCTACAAAATTACAATGAAAAAATGGATTATAGCTAGAACATGGACTGATGATGTACACCTAACAAGTGTTGATTGAGTTCCTATGAAGCTCAATAAACTGACTTGACACACTTCATCATATTTTCACTTCTTCACATTCGCATTCACAACAACCTCTTCATCTCATCAAATCTTCAAAAACTAACAGCATATATACCTAATCCATCTGCAAACATCAATTAGGTCGGCCTAATTAGATGCAACTCTTATTCATCAAAAATACCAATTGTCAGCTTCAAGCTTTCACAAAATCTTTCCAAAAATAATTCAAATGCTCAACATGCTACATCATGACAAGATGGACCTAAGATAGGTCACACATATATCCGCAAAACAAAATTAATTCACCATTACATCATCTATCCATTAGGTCGGCCAAAGATAGACCTAATAGAAAAATTGCAACAACAGAATGATGTCGATACACCATACGAGCATCTGAATATGTGAAATTCTAAATGTACGTGCTTCCAACATCCATACACTAACTCCCAAAACCGCAAGCAACAATAATCAATAGCAAAAGATTGCATACCAAAATACCGGAGGATGTAAATTGCATACCGGTTTAGATATCAGTCTAGAATACTAGATCAAATTAAAAATTAATCTTGCAGTTGTAACTCACATAACATGGTGACATCAATGATAATGCAAAACAACAAAATGAGATGTTCTTCTTCATTCTTCCAACACATTGTTGGGTCTCAATATGTTGTCTGGAAGAATCCACAAGTTAATATATAATCCTCTCTTGTACCACAATCCATCTGAAGTTGATATTACCAAGTGTTTGTGCCAACATGAAATGATCTAAATTGATAAAAGTGGTGTACAAGAATGTTTTGCAACGTATAGTGTGTTCATGTCATGATCTATATGATGATAGTTTGTCTTCTCCATTATTGCTCTTGGTCTGTAGCTAATATAAAGAAGCATTAGTGTTTGTTGTTGGAAGCTGGAAGTTTTATGTTGTTTGGAAACATGAGAATGAAGTGTATATATACTACTTGATCTAGTTTTTCATTGATTTCAACATTGTTATGATCATCCTAGCATAATTTGGAAGTACTTTTGGTGAAATATGTATAGTGCAAGTTGATCCAGAAAGTATGACTTATCAAGAAGTTGGCTATGTATTTCCTTTAACAGTTTTGTGGTTCAGTGCATCATTTTTTTGGGTCCACACTTCACCGCATGTTAGTATAACCTTCTATGATTGTAATTATAGTTTTTAGTTCATCAGATACTACTATATTTTAGATTTTGTGACATTATGTGAAGTTTGCTGAAAGATGTGAATGATAGTGTGTAGCCTTTTATATCAAAGTTACCTTTTGTACAATGCATTGGTGTGGGAGATTTCAAATTTCTTCATGAATAATTATCTTGTTTTGTGATGATGAAGATAAGCTAATAAATGTCAATTGAATGGTAATTCAAAGGAATATTGAGTCTTAAGGTCAAATGTTTGGAAAATTGCATGTACACTTGAAGATCTTGTGTTTAGGTCTATTTTTGGGCCAACCTAACACATTTGATATTTTTTGGAGGATAAGAAAGTGAGTCTATCTTATTTGGGATTTATATTAGGTCCATGCTGACCTTCTTTGATGTAAATTGAATTTTGGATTAAGCCACAAAGTGTGGATAAAATTTTTGGAGGATGACATGCTTAATTTTTGTGTGTTACTTCTAATTAGGTTGACCTAATTGAAGTTACACCTGATGTGGATATTTATATAGGAGATTAACATCAAAATTTGGAGGAATAGAAAAGAGAGAGAGAGAGAGAGAGAGAGAGAGAGAGAGAGAGAGAGAGAGAGAGAGAGAGAGAGAGAGAGAGAGAGATGCAAATGTGGTGGATGATGTAGTAGAGTATATTGTATGCAAACATTGAAGAGATGTGTGACATGAATGGTGGTTCACGTAAATGTGTGTGATGCAATATTGAGAAGATTATGAACAAAGCAAAGTTTTGATCAGTGTGAAGATCATTTTTTACTTCAAATAGGTAGTGTTTCCAACCCTTCTTTGTTCTTTATTTTTGGGATGTGAGCCTTTTTCTGGACAATGTGTCTTGGTAGTGAGCCTTTCTATAATATCTTATATCTGGATATAATTTATTGTGAGCTAACCCTCACCATGGTTTTTCCCTTTTTGGATTTTCCACGTAAAAATATAGGTGTTCATGTGTCATATGATTTTTTGGTTGTCTTCATGCTTTTATTCATGGTAGTTATTTGTATTTTGATATTTGGATGGTTTATGTTTGATTGGTTTAAAGGAATACTGGTTCACCCCCACCCTCAGTACTCTGGGTGTTCAATAATTAGTATCAAAGCTTGGATCCCTTGAAGGAGCTTGATCACTTTGGGAAAATCTTGGAGTTTGAACACATCGATGATAGAAAGTATTTTATCCCTCTGAAAGAGATTCCTGCTATTGAATACATAGAAGAAGATTGTGTGTTAAATAAATATGGAGAACTCAAAGGTGCTCTTGAAGGTTTGAACAAAATTGAAAATAAGAACAAATATCTGAAGGAAAATCTAAAAGAGGAAAATGAGTGCATCACAAAGTTGAGAGAGCGGATCAAGAAATTATTAGAAAGGCACAAGGAAGTCAATGAACAATTGAGGAAAGCAAATGAAGATATCATCAGATTAAGATTACAAGTGGAAGAAAAGAAAAGAATTGAGGAATGTTTGAATACAATAGTAAAAAGAAATACTGATGAATGCACTGGGCTTGAACAAGAAGTAGTAAATTTGAGATCATATCTGGAAAAATCAAGAATTCATGATAAAAAATTTAAGAGAAGTTCTACAATGCTTGATGAGTTGATTGTTGGACAAAAAGCATTTAAATATGAAGGAGGTTTGGGACTTGAGAAAGGAGAAAGTTCTAAAACATATCAAACATCTGATGTAAAGAAGATCAGTGAACCTGCGAAAGTTGAAGGCAAGAGGAACTATAGCAAGTTAGAAAATCAAAGAAGCAATGCTAGAAGACCCCCTATCAAATAACCAAATTCTCAAAGATTCAGAATAAATGGAAGGAATAAAGATCAAATAAATATCATATACAATAACTGTAGAAAGCCTAGACATATTGCTAAATTTTATAGAAATAAGAACGCAAGGAAGAATGATCCTATGAAGAAATACGAACTAGTCAAGAAGATTGATCTGAATGAAGTAAAGAAGTAAATGGAAAAGATATGGAGAATAAAAGAAGAGACTAAGGATAAGGAAGAATATATACCTATCTCTAGTGTAGATGTTTCCTCTGGTAACTAAGCTCAGAGCTATGGCTTAGGGGGAGCTTTATAGAAAATCATATAACCCCTTACCAATATGATGTGTCATGGATTGACATGAAGATATAAGATGGAGATGAATGATATGAATATTTTGGAGAAAACTATGGAAGAAAATATTTTAATGCGGTTGTTTGTGGAGCTTCTGAAAGTTGATTGTGCATACAAAGTTTCAAAGTTTACCAACTTTTTGTCTGAAGCATTTATTATTGAAATGGATCAAATCAATGAGTTAAAAGCATGCTTGAGAAGAAAAAATAATTTCATTATATGCATGCAAAAAGGAAGAAAGGTTCAAAATAATAAATTGAAGGATTTGATGTGTCTCTCAAGGGTTGAATATCAAAACCCTAAGTTTGTTGAGTTGTTTAAGAGGTATTTTGCAATTCCTACATATTCCAATATTTTGGAATTTTTCTTTGAAAGAAATTTAAATGTAATGGAGGGACCAAAGGTTGTAGAAATATCACAAAGACCACAACCCAAGCTTAAAAGACATTCTGGAAATTTTTTATTAGAAGATCCCTCGGGTGCATTCTCTAGCACTCCCTATGGAGTTTTACCAACTGAGGACATTAAATCGTATATTCATGGGAAAATAGAAGTTTCCTCTAGTAGATTATTTATTCTATGGAAAAGAGAATTGGAAGAGAATTATGACACTATAAAATTAGAATAAAAATCCCTAAGTGAGAAGAGGTTATATGTGTGGCGGAAGTTTCCATCATTTGAAGAAAAAGAGTACACAAGAATGGTGTTAAGTATAATTCATGATGAATCCATATGGATTGATGGCCCATACACGATAACCAAGGAAGAAATTAGAGATATAACTAGTTTGTGGTCCTCCAGACTAGTTCCAAACCAAAAATATATCAAAGTCAAGGATATAATGGAGAAGACAAGTACTACCCTAGTTCAGAAAGAAGGGTATGTGTAGGATCATGATGAGCCAAAAAGTGGTGATATGATGGGTATGTGTAGGGTATGTGGCTGACGACTTTTTTTACCCAAAATTGAAGAAAAGAAAATGGTTTTTAAAGGATATTCTCATATTTCCACCAACATAAATTATTCTTTACTTTGAATTTAATAAATTATTATTATTCATTTTATATTTGAATTATGACTAAATTCCTAATTGATAGGCTGATTGATAAACATCTATAGCTTTTAAACGGTATCGCATTTTTTGAATCCGAAAAATGCATCACATTATGTGCTTTGCATACTATAGGATTAGAAAAAAAAGAATTGAATTTCATGAAGTATTGACCAAGTTAAGGTGGTCAGACATACGAGCTTTTATATTTTTTAAAAGTTGTAATAAAAAAATATAATTAATTATTTACTTGGAAAAAAATTTCAAAAAAATATCCATCACACTGGGACATAAGTCCTCCACTTATATCTAAAATATTATAAAAAAATATTATCATTTTATTGCGGTTAGGGTGGTCAGACAGACACCTACTTCTTATTTTTTCCCTGAAATTTAAGTACTACTGCATTGAAATTTCAAATTTTCACCAAATAGATTTTTTTTTTTCAAAATAAACCTAGTAGTTTAGAAACTAAATTCAATTTGATACAGATTCTATTCTTACATATTTTTGAAATAATATATATAACTTATTCAAATTTTTGCATCAAGTTGCCTAACTCTAATTTTTCTAAATTTTTTGCCACTTAAGGGCCTGTTTTTTCCATGATGATCTTGCACATACCCAAAACTCACTTTGGACTCAATTGGAAACTCAATTGTTTGGTATGTAGCAATGCTTATAGGACATAAGATTTCGCATCCAAGTAGAGACAATGAAGTCTCTTCCATTTTCGTGCATGTGGCACAACATATGATTGAAAGTAGTGGTGACTATGACCTTTATGAATTACTCTGACAACAATTGTTGAAAAACTTGAAGGAGATAAAGAAGAATAAGAAACATACATTCAGGTATGGAACATTGGTGATCTATATACGTTTCTAATTCATGAAGGAAGTACATGTGATTGAAACTAAATTGGATGAATGCAGAACTTGTTGCACATTAGATAGAAAACTATATGAGAAACCTTGGAGGTTTGGTGCTCAAGATGATGCTCTTGCAACATTCTCTGGGATGTTTCAAAGGAGTATGTATGAAAGAGTGATAATTACTAAGAGTATGTTGGAAAGTTACTTAAGAGACATTAAATTTCTTGTCTCCACTAACTTTTGCTTCATGGAAGTAATTGAACCAAAAACTATTTGGATATCAAAACTAGACTATGAAGTGACGAAGCAAAATTTGTTCACTATGCAAAAGTTCTTTTAAGAATCCCCAAAGACCTCAATAGATTAGGGTTAGAAGATAGGACTAGAGCTTAAGTCTCTGGTAGCTCTAGAAGGACATGTAAGAAAAGAAAGAAACAGAGAGCCCTTCAATTGCAGAAAAAGTTAAACAAGAAGTTACAGAGCAAGAGGATACTATTGTGGAAGAATAAAAAAATAACATAGATGATGCTCAACATGAGCATGAAACTAGAGTCAGAACTATCAATGCACAATATATGGATGAAGCCATGAAATCCTTACAAGAGATAACCCCCAAAACAAGTATTGATGCATCATTATCTGCTATGGAAAATTTTAAAATCTTGGTTAATTATTTCAAGATATATGTCTCTGGACTAAAAGGACAAGCTGAAAGTGAATAAGAGGTAAGGCTTGTAGAGAAGAAACTAGAGGATATCACAAGAAAATGTGCAAGTACACATCACAGAGTTACAAAATGTTTTAAAGATGCTCAAACCTATGAGGAAGAGGCACATAACCTACTTTCATATTCCTTGAAATTGCCTAATAACACACAAAGCATAAAGGATGCCATGAACTCAATTGAAACACAAATAGGCTTTGTAGCATATACTTATGATTCAACAAAAGATAGAGACAACCGGACCTGGACTGGCATTATGCAGCTAAATGACAAATTCCTCACCTTGTAGAATCAAAGAGAAGAAATGATCAGAAAACATGTGAAGCTAAGGGAATTAGTGAAGATAAAGCATACTCCTATCTCGAGTTCTCTTTCTAGTACTGATAAGCTCTCAAAGATAAAATTCAATCTTAGTACTATTAAAGAAGGAGAAGAGACACTAATGGAGCTTGAAATATAGTGCAAGACTCTAGAAGAAGTGAAAAGGCTTTGGGAGGAAGGTAGATCTACTTGGAAAGACATTCTGCAGAAGCTCAAAGGGTCAACATCTTCAAGTTGACAATTCTTACTTCTATGCATTTTTCAAGTTTTCAGAATCCCTTATTGCATAAAATTTCCTTTTTTGATTAACTCCTTTAGAGGGAGCTAGCACATATATCTAAGGGGGAGTATATTGAGTCTTTGCATGCCCTTTTCCATTGATTTCAAAGGGGGAGAGATATTTGAAAAATGTTTTGGTCAAAACATTTGGAGATAAGTACTTGGAGAATTATTGGAGAAACCTTTTTGGGAGAGATATGTGTAAGGGGGAGATAATTTTTTGAAACAAGCCTTCAAAAATGTTTTTGATATGCATGTTTCCATCAATGAAAAAGGGGGAGATTTTTGGAATTTGGAAGTATGTCATTGATGATGTTGTTTGGAAACATGAGCATGAAGTGTATGTATACTACTTGATCCAGTGTTTTCATTGATGTAAACATTGTTATGATCATCCTAGTATAATTTGAAAGTACTTTTAGTGACATATGTATAGTGAAAGTTGATCAAAAAAGTATGACTTATCAAGAAATTGGCTATGTATTTCCTTTGATAGTTTTGTGGTTCAGTGCATTAGTTTTCTGGGTCCACACTTCACCTCATGTTGGTATAACCTTCTACGATTGTAAGTATAGTTTTGAGTTCATTAGATACTACTATATTCAAGATTTTGTGACATTCTATGAAGTTTCCCAAAATATGTGAATGACAGTGTGCAACCTTGTATATCATAGTTACCTTTTGTACAGTGCATTGGTGTGGGAGATTCTGCATTTCTTTGTGATAATTATCTTGTTTCACGATGATGAAGATAAGATAACAAATGTCGATTGAATATGAATTCAATGGAATATCAAGCCTTAAAGTCACACATTTGGAAAATTGTGTGTACACTTGAAAATATTGTGTTTAGGTTTATTTTTGGGCCGACCTAACACATTTGATGTTTTATGGAGGATAAGCAAGTGAATCTATCTTGTGTGGGATTTATATTAGGTCTATGCTGACCTATTCTAATGTAAATTGAATTTTGGATTAAGGCACAAAGTGTGGATAAAATGTTTGGAGGATGACATGCTTAATTTTTGTGTGTTACTTCTAATTGGGCTGACCTAATTGAAGTTACGCATGATTTGGATATTTATATAGGATATTAACATTGAAATTTAAAGGAATAAAATAAAAGAGAGAGAGAGTGAGATATGTGAATGCAGTGGATGATGTAGCAGAGAATATTGTATGTGAATGTTCAAGAGACATGTGACATGTATGGTAGTTCACCTACATGTTTGTGATGCAATATTGACAAAATTATGAATAGAGCAGAGTATTGATCAATGCGAAGATAATTTTTTACTTCATTGGAACTATAATATAGCATATGATAGATGTTATTATATCAGTTCAAATAGGAAGTGTTGCCAACCCTTCTTTGTTCTTTCTCTGTGGGTTGTGAGCCTTTTTCTAGACAATGTGTCCTGGTAGTGAGTCTTTCTGTAATATATTATATCCAGATATAATATATTGTGTGCTAACCCTCACTATGGATTTTCCACATAAAAATATTGGTGTTCATGTGTCAAATGATTATGTGGTTGTCTTCATGCTTTCATTCAGTGTAGTTATTTATATTCTGATATTTGGATGGTTTATGTTTGATTGGTTTAAAGGAATACTGATTCACCCCCCTTCTCAATATTTTGGGTGTTCAACATTTTCTAGGCCAACTTGATATGTTGAGATGTTTGCGCCAGATGTGTGGAAGTGTGCACTAGTTTTGAAGATGTTTTCTATGGAAAATAGGTCTTGACTATCTCTTAGTTTGAGCCACATGAAATTTCCTTCTATTGTGGATGTTTTTGGATCCAATCTACTCTAGCCAATGCATGTTTCATGTTATTTTTTTTTATTTGGCCTGATAAGGAGATTTTTTTAAAATCTTTTAGAGGATATAAATAGAAGGTCAAAGCTATTGAAAAGGTGTATGGATGTACAATGAACATTGTGTGAAGGGAATGTGTGAATAAGGACCCACAAAAGTTCCTTTTGATAATGAAATGTGGTAAAGATCAATCACAGGGCTTCAAAGTGAGTGTATGTGAAACTGTGAAGAAGCATGTCCAAATATATGAATCAGAATTGTGTTGAAAGTAGTGAGCCAAAAGCAATTGAGTTTGTTGAGAAGATGTATGTGTGAGTATACCAAAATTAGTGAGTTGGAGGTAACATAAGTGTTGAAATATTCCAATAGTATGTTGAGGTTGTAACCTGTATTGTAAGTGTTGTATTGTGTAGGGAGTTGTAAAATTCCTTTGGTTGAAACCATTAAAACTTGTTGTAAGATTCTATTTTCATTTGTGAGGCTGGATTTGGATAGTAGATCTAAGTAGCTTGTTCATTAGTGGTTTCTCCCTTGTAGGGTTTTCCACATAAAATTTAGTGTTATGGTTGCATTCTTATGCATTCTTCTACTTGTCATATTTTTCATGTGATTAATTGTTGATGAATGAAAATAATTTGCTTAAGTACTAATTCACCTCCCTCTCAGCACTTCCATGTGTTCAACAATTTTTATCTAATTTTCTAAATTTAACTTTTCTAATATTTTATTACATTTTTTAATCTACAATATATACTAATTAGTAAAATTTAATGAGAGAAGTTTTCAAATAATAGAGTGTAGGTGTTTTACATGAAATCTATATGACCTTATAATAATAAAATGTTTTACTACTTAATGTAACAAGTCTAAATTTCATAGAATAGGGTGCCCATTTTTTAATAAAATATCTATATGATACCATAGTAATAGAATGATTTATTAATTCATGTAAGAAGTGAAAATATAAAACAATATAGTATGTATATCTTTTACATAATTTTTTTCTCTTCCATCTTAGTGGGATATATGTTTTTGATATATTAAGTTGCATTTACAAGGTGTAGTACCCTTTACACCATGAGCCCAAAGGTCCAAAAAGATCAAATACAGAACATTAAAACATATTCACCAAAACAACATGACATAGAGACAACAAACCAAAAAATGACACACGAAGACCCAACGACAAAACAAAAAAAAGATACAACAGACTAATTTGCTATACCCTCCCATTTCTGTATGAGGAGGTTTAAAACATCCTCCCCAACCCAATTGGGGCCCTCCTCCATAGTCTTATTTTCCACTTCTTCCTTGAGTACAACGGAAAGGGTACCAATATAACGATGGATAATTTTAATGGTGAACCAAGTCAACCTGGAAAATTTACTTTTGAGTTTATCCATGCACTCCAACAACTTGCTATAATTGTCCTACTTGTCCATAATCTTAGCACTATCTTTCTCCATAGCCCTAGGGTCTGAGGAGTGGGTCATCAAATCATCCTATTAAAGTCAGAAAAGTGACTAGGTCCCTCCACAAATTACTCCTCCTCCTCTTTCATACTCTTGCCTTTGTTGTCAGTCTGCTCCCCATCGCTCAAAATATTGTTCATAGGAACCTCCTTTTTTTTTTCTCCAATCTATGGGATCTCCTTATGCGAGTGTTCTCCATCCTCATATTCGTAGTAGCAGCCACTACAATGTACCCCTTAGAATTTTTACCCACATTGTCCTTCCCTTCACTATCCATGGTCGGTAGCTCCACCTGGCATTTACCCTCTTCCTTACCTTTATTCCTTGTTGTTGGTTTGCTTTCCTTCTTGCGGGGAGAACTGTTGAGCTTGCAAAGCCCAACAACCACTTTTGAATAAGTAGTCCCCACTCCACCCTTCATTTTTTTGGAAGGGGGTTTAGGCTTAGGGGTATTCATAGTTTTAGTGTCCACCGGAGGGGTTTTCCTTTTAGGGCCTGCAGACTCAGTTGGGGAGGGATTTGCAATGGGTTGGTCAGGGGGTTCAATCTCCTTGATACTAAAAGAAGATATAGGTTTGGATGACAAAGAGCTAAATGGAAGTGGTAAAGCCTTAGGATGAGGCCCTAGTGGAGCAACAAGGGGACATTTCATCAAGGTTTTGGGTAGCACTTTCTAAACACATCTTAATAGAATTCTCCAAATTAGTTAGCAACAATAAAGGGAAACTTATTAGCATTTTGTGACAAAGATGATTAAGAAGAGTCAGATGGAAATAGTAAAACAACCTATGCCTACCTTCTAAAGTCACATATTTCATAATATCCAGACAAACCTGGTCCCAAGGACGAGGGGGCACTTCTCTTTCGAAACTCGACTAAGACCTAACAAGTTTTTCATTATCTTTGAAGAAAGCTTAGAGACTTTCATTATCTTGGGTCTTGCTGTGTTTCTTGTACTTTATATCGCTGCATGAAAGCCTAATCGCCTAAGCTATGACTTCCTCATTAACCTCGAAAGAGATACCTCCCATCATGACCCTCCTATCTTTCCAAGAGCTTGCAAACTAAGTTGACATCCTCACATCATGTTCCACTAAGCACTCCTTCAACGACCCCAACCCACCTTCAATGCAAATATTCCACACCAAGGGATCCTTTCAAAATTTCTCACAATTATTCAACTCAGTCCTCACCCCGTCACCTCCCATTTTGATACACTTCACTCTGAGAAACCATGAACCCTATGAGAGAAGGAAATTAAAATGGCCCTCAATGTGAAAATCACCCATAAAACACCATTATTATGCCAACCAAGATAATAACAAGTGATAAAGGAAACTAACAAATTACATGCACCAGATATCATTTATGAGGAGGATATCTCTGTGGGCCCATAATTAAAAATCCTTAGACACCAATGACTCAGGTTCCAATTTAAATTATTTTTTCATTCAAATTGCTCATGCACAAGTACTAATTCCAATTGGCTGTGGGGCCAAATATAGAAATCCCTTATCAATAATTTTATTTTCTATATATATTTGAATTTCTTTTGCATTGAAACAAAATATTTCCATTTTTATTATCTTCATGTAATATGTACAAATAAAACCACTATTCAATAGAAATGTAATTCTAAATATCAACAATAGAGATAAAATTAGGCCTTCATGTATTCAATTAATTACCTTAAAAAATTAAATCTAGTAGCCATACATTTGAATTATTTAAAATATCATTTTCTAATATTAACATATGCAAATTACTATGCTACAAAGAAAATTCAATGAAAATTCATCTTTGGAGACCCTATGCAAAGGGTTTATAGTGCACGTTTAAAAAACTTTATCTATCCTTAAAACAAAGATTCAAGGTAGGATAATAGAATTTATTAAATCAATTTTTTTTATATGCAACACCACTAAATACTATATGGTAATTTGATTTCTTCTTTTTAGGTCAATTATAATATTTAGGATTGATTTTTCAAATATAAATCTTGAGTTGATTAGTAATACTAATTTTATATTCAAGGAACAATAATGACATATAGAACTTGAAATGTAGAAAAAGTGAAACCCGAGGATTAGACCCTAGGGTTTAAGCACTTTTCCTAAACATTTCATGTATGATTTGAGGTAGCGAGGGTTTGATGGATTTGGATAAGGCATAGGACTGACTTACAACCTGAAAGGTGAGTCAACCTGCCCTTGGTCAAATTTGGAATGGATTTGGGAATGAAATGCAATGACTAGACTAATAATGTAAATTATTGTTTTGATGCAAATACAACACTTAAAGTCATAGAAAAATTCAGAAAATTGAAATGGATAGAGCAGAACACTGTGCACTTGTAGTTCAAATCTGGGGCTGAAAATGGAGGACTATTTTCCCAGGCCGTATATGTCCTTGTAGAGGGGTTTTAGAATGTTTTTCACAGTCCTCTAGTGCCAGATCAAAGCTTTCTATTTCCTTATATAAATTTGTTGGATCATTGTTAGATATTTCTGTAAGTGAGTTTCTATGAGTTGTCAAGATGTAGGGTTTTTATTTCAACAACAAATAATTGATCTTCAAAATTCTTCCAATATCCTCCAAACCTAGAACCTACACATTCAAAAGGAGAGGAAGAGCTGTGCCATTTAGGAGCTTGCCTTAGTCAAATCCCACGTTAGTGTTTCCACTTCCACAATGGAAATGTCAATGATAGAAAGCCTATCATTTTGAGGGATATGGATAAATGATAAAAGGAATGATGAATCCACAAAGTATTGCAACTCACCAACCTTCAATGGCTTCCTTGAAGGACTAAATTCATACACATCTCCTCAAGGATTGGATCTTTCTTGCTTGATTTTCTTGGAGACCTACAAAGGGTTATCCTTCACACACAATGATAACATGAACATACGTAAAATCACATATGATTTGACATGATTCATGGATCTTGAATTGTTGTAATAAATCACTAGAATTCTACTCTTGAATTGCTTGATAATGATCTTCACAATAATTCTTGCTCCTAGTTTTCTGTTAGATTTGAAATGATGCAATAAATAGCTATTTATATGCTATTATTCTAATTTCCTACAAATTAAATCTCGATAGCCGACTTTGGACACTTGTATTGTGAATAATAAAGTGTTGACATTGACATATTTAAATTTGGAGCCAAAACAGGGGGAATAATTCACCCTGGGTATATGTGTCGCAACCCTATTTTATAGAAATTAAGGTGCTGGGGGTAAAGTATTAGACAAATAAATTTGTTTTCTACTTGTAATTTGATGGTAATTGTTAAAAGTGGATCATAGAATGCATAATTTAGGAAATTAGGTGTATAATTAGGTTCAATTACTTAAGGGGGAGAAAAAAATAGCGTGAAACTATCAAGGGTGACAACTTACGATGCTACATTTAGCCCCCACTTTAGCAAGAGTATGAACTTACACTCAAATTCACACTAAAGTAAAAACATGTGTCATGAGGGGTCCGATTTTCCAAATGTTGAAGAGATGGGATGATACAGAATCAAGGGGGAGCATGCAAGACCCTAGGATCGAAGATCCCATGGTAAACCAACATGAGAACAAAGAAACACACGTGTATGTAATGCAACAAGACAACATATGAAAATATACATGTCAAAAACATGAAGCATACACGATGAAAACACATGACATAACATAATATATAAATAAAAAATGAAACATGAAAACAAACACTATGTAAACACAATGCAAGCACCAAAAAACACACACAAAAGACACACAAAAAAACACAAGGTTAGTACTAAAAGGATTTATTGCTAAGGTAAAGAGACCTCAGCAGTAAATTGTCTCATTTACCAAATGTCATCCATCGAATGAATGTTAGACAAGAGAATGCTCCCACAAAGACTAGCAAGTTGCATTATGCCACATAGCTCATGAGCCACATGGATCTATTGGCTAGCAAGCTGCATTATGCTAGATTTCCATGTAATATGATGGGTTCCACAAGGTTAGTAAGTTGTATTATTCTAAACACTTATGAAACACATAGCTCTACTATCAAGCAAGTTGTGTTATTCTCGACAGTAGGTGATCCCACAAAACTGGTTTACAATTTTGTTGAGTAAGGAAATTTCCAAAATGCTCCCATGAAGAAATTTTTAGGTTTTAGGGGTTTGCTCAAAGGGGAGTTCAAGCGAACCCAAAAAGGGGTTCGCTCGAACCCCCCCTTCGAGCGAACCCCTTTTGATGATGTCATCTATTTTGGCACCATTTTTTAAGGAAAACAAAGGAAAAAATGCAAAAAGGGGTCAAGTGAAACCCTTGAGCAACCCCCTTTCGCTTGAAGGGGTCAAGGGGGGTTCGCTTGAACCCCCCTTTTTTTCCCTTCTCCCCTTCTTCTACCAAATTCCTACAAAATTTTTCCTTTCGAAGCTTAGGTTAAGGATGAAAATGGGGGAAACTTCATAGACACAACTAGACGATGGTAGTCCTTAGAACAAGCTATCCATCGAATATAATTTTAATATGTTTTGGTTTTATTATGTATTTTTTTTAGTTTAATTAAACAAAGGTTTTCACTGAAAAATCAAGCCCTTTGTTCTACGCATGTGGAAAATAAGTAAATTATCAAAAAAAATTGAAAAATCTATACACTAGATATTGATGTCCCTGATCCAAAAAAAAAAATTGAATTTCGATACATACAAAAAAGCTTCTGTTAGCAAGTAAATCATGTCTAAATTGTAATTGGTTTGACTTCAAAACTTAATTAATAAAAATAAATTCAATGAAATGCTATGAAACCAATTGCATGCACTAGATATCGTAGTTACAAATCTAAGTTCAAAAAAATTAGAATTTTATCCTTCATAGAAAAAAAGTTGTGTTAGCAAGTACACATCACTCTTTAAAAATGGTGTTTATTGTTAAAAACTAGTTTTTGAAGGAGATGGAAAAAGAAATGCAATTTGATTCCAAAAATTTGAAATATATATATATATATATTTAGAATCTATAGACAAAATTTCACAAATCACTAGTTTGCATCATCTTCAAATTCCTCATAGTTTAGAAGCTATAGGTGCCCGAAAGTGAAGATTTAGTTTAAAAAAATCAGTTTAATGTCCATTTTTCCCAAAAATTGTAAACCAGTATTGTGGGATCACCCCAACCATGTTAAAAATGGTGTCCATGAACCAACAAGCAATGTTATGTTGAATCCATAGACCAATTTTCCAAATGTAACATCTAAGAAGACAAACAAGCCTCACTTAAGAAGGTGCATAAACTCGTCTAAGAAGGCACACAACTCACCTAAGAAGGTGCATAAATGGAAAAATCACCTAAGAAGGTGCATGAACTCGCTTAAGTAGGTGTAAATACTTGCCTAATAAGGAACAAAAACTTTCCTAAGAAGACACATAAACATCTCAAAAGATGAAACAAGATAAGGAAAAAACCTCAAGAGGTGTTATAATCAACACCATCACAAAACATATCTTACCAAGTAGGGAATATCACACATGAAATCACCATAAAGAGATGAAAATGCATGGAATAAAAGGCTCACACCTTAGGGAATACTAGCCATAGCATTACCACATAGGGGAACATCATATGCCAAGAAAACTCACACACTTAGATGATATCAATCCCAATATCACCACAAAGGAGACACTAACATAGATTGAGAAGTCCACACTTCCATTGATAAGGTCACACTTTCTAGGAGATGCATGATATCATCACTAAAAAGGGACCATTTCTTATGCAAATAATGAGTGGGAGACTATATTCCCCCCTTAAAATGTATAAGGTCCCATACATAAATAACACAAAAATAAATCAATTATGACATATGAATATTAAATTCAAAACACAAATTGAAACTCTATATTCTATCATAGCACAACATGTCAATGCAATGAATTATATTCATTCCCAAATGTCAAAATGTTTGGTTGCATAGTTTGACTAGGCTAACATCGCCAAGTAGTCATATCAAGTTTACATCAAAGTAGTACAATGTACAATAATCAAAAGTTGGAATTCCTTGTAATTCCACTTTAATGCTCACCACAACTGGTGAATGAGAGCATGGTTCAGGCACTTTTCCACCCAACCATGAAGCTACACTTCCCTAGAATTCTTCCTACTTCGAGAATACCCAGCCCTGCACGAAATACTTAGCAAGAGAAATTGATATGCAAGGTGGAATTTGGTGCGTGTATAACATAGCTACATGCAATTCTATCCATAATTAGAACATGCAAGATCAATGTTAGGAAGTGGCATAGTTAAATCATAAAATTAGTCCATTCAATATTATGGGATACAAAAGCTTGGCTAAGAATATGTTGTATACACCAACAAAATGATAGATTTTGGAAAAAGAAAAACCTATACCCTCTGTTATTCGACTTTTGACACCTGTCCTGGAAGGAAACTTTCTATACATAAGGAAACACCCTTTCCCTCTGAAAATTTAGCTTACAAACATACAATCTATTTTTCAATAGGTTATTCTAGCCAACCTTCTTATGTTGAATAAATAAAAATTCTACAAGCACAATCTTCAAATGATTCACTGGGTGATCCTTGAAATCAAACAAATTCATGCATAGGAAACTAAACCAGATTTATTGCTTCTTGTACATTATGCAACTGACAATCAGTCATTTAAACATGGACAATATTCAACAATTAAATGTAACGTTCATGCACATTTCACAATGCATGCATCAACATACTAATACAAATATTTCCTTTCTTCTTCCTACACAAAATGAATCTTACATTATTTAGATAAAGAAAATAAGTTGTTAAAATAAGGTATATCGCATGTATGTGTATATACATAATTAGTTTATGTATATACATATATATGGCCTTTGATTACAATATTATATTATGTGCATACATTCTTTGATTTAACAGAAAAAACCATATTTCACACAAAATATTAGGTTTCCATTTCCATAACATGTGCAGAAAGAAGACATTAATTTTAACCAGAAAAACCATTTCCTTTTTAAGAAACTTTTGATCCAATCAGAGAAGTTTAAGGATTTCATAGTCATTACTTAGTTTCAAAATTTCACAAATATTTACATAGAAAGTTAAGAATGTTCTTTTAATTCATTTATTACTTTCTTTCCATTTAAAAATAATTATTTCTATTCATTTTCTAGAGTTTTAGTCATTCGTTTGAAAAAAAATTAAATGAGGATCGTTTTGATTCTAACATTTAGATCGATTTACAATGATTATGTTGAATCCTTGTTACCGAGTAAAGGAGACGTGAGACTCAATTATTCATGGGATGTGTTTATTCCGGAGATTCACCATAGTCATTTGATAAACGTGGGTGTTCATTTTGGAAACGCCCACTAACAGTTTATACTAAACTATAGGCACTAAATGGTGCGAATAACACTTTACATGCCCTTCACTTATTAGAGGATTATGGAAAATGATATAATAAAATGGGTCGAACCCTCAAGCAACACTTAGATTTGACATGCACATGCACATATTAGGATGTCTAGAGTAGTCTATAACATATTAAAGGAGCATGCACATATGTGGGAAGGGTCGATTTCAAATGTAGATAAGAAATATATAGACATTATCCTTTGTGAAGACAATTGAATATGCTAACATAACAAATAATGAAGCTTTAGGATACGAAAGGATTAGAATACATGTCACCCTTTATTGGGTTCTAGTGGAACTGCGACATACCAAGCTCAACCATGATAGAGATTTATAGTGACATAATCGGCTATGAATCCGAGTCGACTCACTAGAAGTATGCAAAATAGAAGTTAAATAATAAGAGGTGGGTTTGTAAGGACATATAGTTGACCCCTTAGAGGGATTAAAATGAGTCAACAAAGTGCATTCTCATTGTACAAATAGAAACAAGGCATAGAACCGTACACTACCCATGAAATGTGAATTCCATCAATACAGTTTAATCACAGAATGAATCAACTTCTATGGTGGATAAGACGCATTTGACCCCAAAGGGAGAATCATACATGAAATTATTAAATTTGAAATCAAAAGAATAATACTCTTGTATTCAAAAGATAATGTAGGGGTGGAAAACTTTATTTAGAAGTAACAATGGCTTTGGTGATATCCGATACATAGTGTGATATGGGCTGTCGACTGCAAGCCAAATTGGATTTACTGAATACTCATAAGGATATATAGGATAACCTCTACAACATAATAGGAGACATGATTGACAAAGGACTCAAGTATATCCTATCCTCGCATGAATGAAACAAGTGAAAATTAGGAGTATAATGAATGCAATAAAAATTCATAACGATGTGCCTCTTCAAAAAGGATGACAAAAAAAGATATACGAGGTATTTCTAATACCTACATTAGAATCACTGGGATATTAAACGATGTCCCAAAATATAACAAAAGTGGCATAAAGATAGTGAAGGTGAATAAAACAACTCGAGCCCACCATAATATCATCGATAGCAAGTATAAAATTGTCCCAAAAAATTATAATAACATAATAAATCAATTCCATTTAGAAGAAATGATATTCCAAAGGATAATAGAGATGTTCAATCGTGAAAGAAAAGCCTTCGATACATTAAATGGAAAGATAATAATTTATCCATACCTTCGTTTCTCATCCAAATCCAATCGTGGCTAAGAGGGGATGATACGACAATGGAAACAACAAGCTTTTTCCTCCGAACAAATCAGATTTTTTCCTCTTTTAGGAACTCAACACCCTTCCTTTTCTTTTTGCTAGATCTTCTCCTTTGATCATGCTATCTTCTTTTCCATTTTCTTAGTGATTCTCTTTGTTTTGAAATCTGCATTTTCACTCTAAAATTGGACTGTTTCATAACTTTTAGCCGCCCCTATCTTCTTCCAATAAGAATCTTTCTTTTTTCAAAGGTTATGGGTGACCCTCTACCCATTTTGATTCACATTTTTTAAATTTGAAAATAAAAGCAATTAACTATTAAAATAATAAGATTTAAATAAAATTTAAATTCTTTCATCTAAAATTTATTTCTATTGTTATTATTTCTTGCAAATAACAATGTGTTTTAATATATAATAGTCTTCATTTTTCTCATATCTTAGTAATATTTATTTCTTTTACAAGAAATTCACTTAAAACTTCTTTTAAAAGAATTTAAATTAAATCGTTCTCTTAACAACTCACGAGTGATTTAAATATATAAATATATATTCAATACACTTTTATCTTATTTTCTTTTTGAATTTAAAGAGAATTTAAAAAATGAGGTAAAACAAATGAACTAATAATTTTTTTTCCATTAGTTTACCTATTTAATCATCTACACATTCACATAGAAATGATATCTACCAATTGAAAATTTCAATGCAGGTAATATAATTTTTTAGTGGTGTGTGCGCTCCAGATTCTAACATGCTTACCGGTTGTCATCTGGCTAAGTACGTCTACCTCACCCATGTTCTTGTTCTACAACTTGCTCCTGCACTCACACACACTTGCACTTGCAAATTTTCATCAGTAACATATAATTGATGCTCAAAATGAAATGATTTCATTATTTCATAATAACATTCATCCTTCATGTTCAATCATAAAGTTTGCATAGATAAACATTTTCAAATGTCGTTGAAATATTAAATTTATCACAAGTCAAAAACTAATAAATTTAATTTTCCAATTATTTAAATAGCTTAACATTATTAAATGTAAGCAAAAATTTAGATATGACATTCTTCCCGACTAGGAAGAGACATCGTACCGATGTCTTGTCAAACAAAACTGAATCATATGTCTATTTCAACATCCAATCATACTATTATCAAATCAAAATATCATAACATGCAAATCCAAAATACTAGAGCAATAATATCTCAATGAAACATCAAGAGTCTATCTAAGAAATGAAATAAGGAATGGAGCATTCTATCTACTTTGCATCCTCTCATGTGGCACTATCTTTAGAATATTGGTCCCATTGGACCTTAGGTAATATCCCTATTTCAAAACTTGATGTTGAGATTATCTAGGATTATGATTGGTTCCACTAGCACCACCCTTGGATCCTACACCTATAAGGAATTCCAATCAAGTATGTGAGCTACATATGGATGGTATGGTTTAAGTAAATAAACATGAAATACATTATGGATTCGAGATAGAGTAGATGGTAGAGCAAGTCAATATGCAACCAAGTTAATAACTTCTAGCACATCAAAAGTACCCACATATCTCGAAGCTAACTTGGAATATTTTCCAAAAGAAATAGAGCTCTTATGTGGTTTGACTTTCAATAAGACTTTATTCCCCTCTACAAACTTTCTGAAGGTCATATTCCTATCGATATAACTTTTCTATCTATCTGCTTCTTCCTTTAGTCTACCCTTGATGAATCTCATTTTCTCTTCCATCTCCTCAAGTGTTTCAGGACCTACTATAATCGTGTCTTCCAACTAGTCCCAACTAATGGGTGTATGAAACTTTTCCCATAAAGAGCCTCAAAAGGTGCCATACCTAAGGATGCATGAAAATAGTTATTATAGGAAAATTCTACTAGCGGAATGTACTCTTACCATTTATACTATTGGTCCATACAATAAATTCAAAGGAGATCCTCTACTACCTAATTTACTCTCTTTGTTTGACCATTAGTCGGAGGATGATATGCTGAACTAAAATTCAACTTACTTCCCAAAGATGCATTCAAAGTTGTTCAAAATCTAGACATCATTCAAGTATCCTTGTTGCATATGATAGTCCTAGGAACTCCATGCAAACAAAATATCTCTTGGAAAAATTTCTTGGCCAATGTCAAGGATCCATCCTTAAGGTTCCCTTGAATAAAATGTGCCACCTTAGTCAACTTATCAAATACTACCAAGTTGACATCATTCTTGTGTTTACTCAAATTTAACCCCTGTATAAAGTCCATTCTGATCACTTGCCATTTGTACTTAGGAATGTGATGAGGATAGAGGAGCCCTTCCAAGCATTTGGCTACATATTCAATTACATCTTGAGTTTTGAAACAAAGTATACAGATTTCAACTATGTGATCATCTTGAAAAATTTGAGGTGTCTTGAATAAGGTACATTGTGGATTTCCTCTAAGACCAACTTCCTAAGATCTCCAGAATCTGGAATATACATCCTCCTTTGGTATCTTAGGATACCATCTTATTCAAATTCATACCCATCAAATCAATGATCTAAAGGGTTATTTTCTAAGGCTTTCTTTACTCTTTCATAGTGCTCATCCCCTTGCAATTGTTGCATCACTCACTACCTTAGATTAGATCTTGTTATGGTTATAGCTGCTAGATGTCTTCTTCTACTAAGAGCATTTTCTACTCTATTCTCTTTTCCTTTAATGTAATCAATTCCAACGATGTACTCACTCAAGAATAACAATCACCTTCTTTGACATGCATTGAGATTTTTTGGGTAAAGATGCATCTCAATCCCAAATGATCTATTTTAAGCTCAAATGGTTTCCCCAATAGGTAATGCCTCCACATCTACAAGGCATGTACTATTGCATCCTATTTAAAATCATGTGGTGGGTAATTCATTTCATGCTACTTCAACTTCCTTGATTCATATGCCACCACTTTCCCATATTACATTAATACTACTCCTACACCATCTCTCAAAGCATCCGTGATCACCATGAATTGACCATTGGGATCAGGTATAGTCAATACTGGAGCTATCGTAAGTTTCTCCTTTAGGAGTTGAAAAGCTTTCTCACACTTTTCTATCCACTCAAATATTTTTCTTTTCCTTTTGAGTGATGTGATTGGGGCTGAAATTCTAGAGAATTCCCTTATGTACTTCTTGTAGTATCTCGCAAGACCCATTCAAACTTCTATCACACTTTGAGGTACTGGCCATTCCACAATTGCCTTTATATTTTTTAGGATCTACAAAGACTCCTACTGAAATAATATGACCTAGATACTGCACCTTATCTTGATAAAATGAGCACTTAGATAGTTTACCAAAAAGATTCTTTTCTCTCAAGTGTTGCAAGACTATCCTCAAATTTCTATCATGCTCCTCAATGGATTTAGAATAGATCAAGATATCATCAATGAAAATCGAAACAAAATCATCTCTAGAATCCCTAAATATACTGTTCATGAGATTCATAAAAGTTGTTTGTGCATTAGTTAAAACCAAAAGTACTACAGTGAACTCATAATGTCCATAGCAATTTCAAAAGGTAGTGTTAGGGATGTCCTCTTATTTTATTCTTAACTGGTGATAATCAAACCTAAGATCTATTTTAGAGAACATTGACGCCCCTTTCATCTAATCAAAAAGTTCATCAATTCTCAAGAGAGGATATTGATTCTTGATAGTGACCTTGTTTAAAATCCTAAAGTTGATGCACAACCATAAGTTCCCATTCTTCTTCTTTACAAAAATTACTAACACATCCTAAGGAGACACAATAGGTCTAATGAGCCCTTTTCTCAATAGTTCCTACAACAAGGCCTTTAATTCAAATAGCTTAGTGGTAGTCATCCTTTATGGGGCCTTGAATTGAGGTTTGGCTCCAAGTACTGCGTTGATAGAGGAATCAAATTCTCACTTGGGAGGTAGCTTTGTGAGTTCTTCAGGAAACACATCTTGAAACTCCTTAAGAATGGGGTAATCATCCAAATAAGGTTTCATATTGTTAGGATCACTAACATGCATAGAATGTATGGTACACCCCTTCCTTTGAGCCTTCTTGAGTTGCATGGATGAGATCTTCCTAAGTTTTAGCAGTCTTTACAAACCATGAATCTTAGTCGGGTTCCCATAGTCATATAGACAACTAATTTTTTTATCCTCATAATTCATAATGGAATTATGTTCGGTTAGCCAATTAATCCCTAAGATCACATCATAACAACCTAGGGGTGCCACATTAAGATTAAATTAGGTCTGAAAGCTTGGAAGTTCTAACTTATTGCAAAAGAGACAAGAATCTACCCTCTACTTTGCTTGATTCCCATACTGAACCATCCAAGAATTGGCCATATGTTTGGGTCTAATGGGTAATTTATAAATGATTATCGGATCTACAAAAATCTAATGGCTCTAGTATCTATCAAAATGGAAACATATTCACCATAGATCTTACCCGATAGTTGGATTGGTGAGGCTTGGAACTTAGCTTGTCTATTATCCATCGTTGCATGGATATGATGTTGTGGAGCATGTTGTTGGTTCCCTTCTTCTCATGCCTTTGACCATTGTTGGAAACTCGATGCATAATGATCACCTCCACAAGTGTAACACCCATCACATGGCCCTTTTTTCCCCCCACCTATCTTCTTTGGAGCTCTTTTGCTTGCTATTAAAATTGTTGCATTGTTGTTAGCTTTTTTATTCTTTCTGCCATTGCTACCTTCTCCTTTCTCCTGAGAGTCACTTCCCTTTTTTAGATTCCTATTTTTATTGGGTTTGTCTCCCTTCTAAAACTTCTTATTTCCAAATCGAGACTTGGAATTAAAACTCTTGCAGAAATTAGATAGTTGTTGTAACTTCTATTCTTGTTTGGTGGTCTTCTCAAAGACCTCCTCCATAGTAAGGGTATTATGAATATCCACCTCCGCTCCAATCCGAGGCCTTAATCCCAATATGAAATTTCAAATTTGAAAGCATTCATCTATCTAGTATTGTGGCACATATTTAAGTAAATGGGTGAACTTCTCCCAATATTGAGTCACATACATACTTCCTTGGGTTAGGTTTTGGAAATCCATCATATTTTTGTCAAAAAAGTGTCAAGGTAGCCACCTTTTCCAAAAATGTTGAAGGAATTGTTCCCATGTGGTCTCTCTTGGTAGGAGTTTCTATTCTGCCATCTCATTGTCCCACCATGTGGCCACCTCTCTAAAGAGTTGGTAAGCTACCCATACTTCTTGTAATGGTATGTATTTGCACCCATAGGAAAATTCCACATTTACATGACCCCCTAACTTAGAAAATTAAATCTCATGATGCAATCCCTACACCTGCCACCTTTCCCTATCCACTTCACAACTCATTTGTGTTTCAGTGGAGGAATTTCTACCTAGGATGCTAGCACAACACACAGATATCCTAATAGGATTCCTACCTCTAGAATCCATAGAGGCATTGCACTCCTCCATTGGACATGAAGTGTAATGTTTGCTACTCCTTTGACTAACTTCAAACAAGATTTTTGCCTCATTTTTCCTTCAAATTTTCTAACTCTTCATTCTATTCATCTTCTTGGAGCTTCTTCACAACTTCTTCACTCTATGAGCAACTCCTTGGCTTCTAAACACTCAATTTCATGATTCACCACCTCCATTATAGTTGTAATCTACTATTTTATCGGCCCCTCCTCTCCATTTTTGTTACAACATTAGCTTTGAAGAGCTTGCAAGCTCGCTCCTTCCTCCATTTTCCTTGAGAGTACACCATTGACAACGTGACATCCACCATTTTCATTCACTTTTGCATCATCGTATTTGTGTTGCAACATAGTTTTGTTAGTGTATCACTTGGTATTCCCATTTCTATACTCTCTTTATCATCTTTCTATACAATCATTTCTATTTGGTTGTCCATGGAGGTGGAAACAACAAAGTGGGGGACTGACTCTGGTAATCCTCTAAACACAACCCCAACATTTTCTCATTCTTGTGTGTGCAAATTATTCATCAAGTGAAGCTAGTGAAGACCTCAACTTGTGAGTTCAAAGGTTTTCCTTTATGACCCTTCTTTCATCAATTCTAGTTTAGTGAACTATAGTAGTATTCTTCTCATTGCATTGTTGCTCTCATACCTTTTTGTTTCTGCCATAGCATAAAACTCTACCAGTTAGGTTGCCAATAGGTTTTTTGGTGTTTTAGACTATACTTTGAACTTTTTATCCGTACAAATTCTAGTGCATCCTTGAGACCCTTGTTGGCCTCCTTTAATGGTTCAATAACTAATCCCTCAAAGTTGTAACATAGAGATTAAATATATGTACTAATTAGTTATCTTACTCATCATGAAGTTTCATTTCATTGTCAACCTAGGGACATGAACTTGAAATGGGTCAACATTGTCTGTGCACTAGGAATCAACTATAGTCATCCTTACCCTATAACTAGAAAGAAAATAGTACTTAAAACAAAATGATGGAAAGACATTAACATAAGTATTGAGCATGAATTATCAACTAAACTAAGCATCAACAACTGAATTGGAATGGATGACAAAAATAGAAATCTCAGTAAATAGACAGGAAGTTACTCTATCTACCTTAGTTGCAGGAACAATCACATAACAGAGTTCCAATCGATGTAGGAATAGATAATTGTTGAGGCCAAAACTAATTATTGAATAGAAAAATAACTATTAAACTAAATGAATGGAATTCTCATCAAGTGGCCCCCCTTGAATGAGTATTCCATAAACTAACTCAAATGAAACAAATCAAAATATCATTTTATTCCTTGAAAACATTATTACAACATATCAACAATATGACTGTATTACTTGAAACTGAAAATGCAAGTACAATCTTAGAACATCCAACCTTTTGAAAAGGGGTATCTGACCATTATAGAGGGAAAAGCTTCTAATTATCCTTAAATAACTAGGAAGTCGAATCCAACATAATAGGAGGATGCCATTTATTAAAAAAATGGAAAAGAGGGAGGAAGTTATGAATGCACCAAATTTAGTCAAAGCATACCTACCTCAACAAGGATCTAGCACATCAACACTTCCTAGATTTTCCCAACTAATTGACATGATCATTTAAAAGGTAAGATACAACTTCCTCATGAACTAGGAGTTTCCCTCCATTGGAAGTTTCCATCCCTTAAGAGTTTCCCTCCATTAAACTCTTTAATGACCATCTTTTTGACTTCCTTAGCAACCAACCGGCTGGCATGAAATTCTTCCACTTTGTAAGCTTCATTTATATCAGCATCTTAATGTGAACCTACATAATAACATTAACACACACAAAAAAATTGCATATCCATTATTACCTTAAAGTAATATTCATTCAACCACATGTAAAATTAATATAGACAATTCACATAATAGGTTAATATCATCAATATTCACAAGGATAGGTTCATGCCCAAGGTGTTAGCTCTCAAAAATGCAGGCAGAATGCCTCAAGAGGCTGCCAATCTCTTGATACGCTTTAGGGTAACATACAAGGTTGAAAGAATTCAACCTTCTACTCTTTAGGTGCTGCAAAACTTGGGTGGGTGTACCTCTCTAAATGGTGTAGACTTAACTTGTGATTATCTTCTTAAAGCAATTTGTTCACAATGGCAATGGGAGGTGAACAAATGAAATCCAACTTGAAAACAGTGACAATATCCTGATCTAAATCCTAAAATGAATACTTAACTAATCAGATGTAAAAAAAACTGAATAAATTCAAATGGTGAAGTGCAGAGACCAATGCCTTGTTGGGTATGCAGAGTCAAATGAGATCAAATGAGCAACACTCTCTGGAGATGACACAAATTATCTGGCATATATTATGCTTACAACTTGTATAAGCATGCAAGAATGTGATCACTAAGTTCTACTTGAATAATCCAATTGAATCTCTTTGATTACTGTGATTAACTAAAAGGATTTAGTCTTTACTTGAAAGAACCAATCAATCAATCACACAAGTACAACAAATATGCACTGATAAATTGAATACAAACTTGTCATATTAATTTAAATAATCAGAAAGAATCCATCTTGGAGACAACTTAGCAATCCTCTTATTAAAATCAATAGATAACTGATACCAGACATGTGCAATAACATCAATTGACATTCATAAATACCTCCATTTTAGAACATGCATCATAGCCTCTGATTTGACAAATTTTATGTTTTGTATCCATACAATTTTCCTATTGTATCGAATAACCGATAATTGGTGCCCCCTACAATTACAATATGCCTATTTATACACCAGTAAGAGAAAATATCAAAATGAAAATTCATGTCAGCCCTCCACAAGATTCGGGTTCAAATTATGTCGGCCTGCAACGGTCTTCAAGCATTTTACATGTCGGCCACAAGACTTGTATTTCTGTTATTTACCAGTGAACAGTCGGCGAGACACAACAGATAGTTATGCCGAAGGTAATTCAATCATCAATCGTTAGTCATCCCGTGTTCCTCTGTGCATCGTCGTGACCCGAAATGTTCTCCCTTCGCTTCATCCGCTTTGTTGTAGCCTTATGATGTCGGGAAGACCTCTCGCAGAATGCCCCAAGTGTTACTAATATGCATATCTTTACGTGCTTTCCATTCGCTAGGACATAGGGAGTTTCATACCGATGCACCTTTGTTTTCATTTACTGTCACTGTAACTTAATGGTATCAGAGAGACCTCTTGCAGATTTCATTACGTTTCCCCGAAAATCTTCATTCATATCGAGTCGCCGAGACAAGAGAAAACTCTTGCCGAGAAGCATCTTTCACATGTATGTCACTGTGACTTTCAAAGTCAGGAAGATGTTATAGAGATTACCGAGTTATAGCAAAAGTCCATATGAAACATATTGGTCTCCAAGACATATGATTCTTCCTGCCAACGAGTCTATCTATCGCTATAACTTGCAACCCTCAGCGAGACGTCACGTAGAGTATATTGTTATACCGAAAGGCTTGAGCTCACACCTGTTCGCCAAGAGAAATCAAAACTCTTGCTGAAAGAAATCCACTTTGAACATTGTCAGCAAGACCCGACCCATTCGCTATGACTTCCTACCGAAGATAACTTGTTTGGCCGAAGTGAATCCATATGCGATGTCGGAGAGACCGAAGGTCACTCACCAAGACCTCCTCCCGAACACCAACTCCTGCCGAAATGAAACTAAAACGCCAGTCGGGAAGACAAGAGAGACTCGCCAAGACCAACGTTGATAAACTTCCATATGCTCAAGTTGGTAAGACCTGACCAATTCGAGGAGACCTCACCCCGGTGAAAAAACTTATGCTGATAATAGCCTGTAGATGAAAAATCCAATCGCCATGACAATAGAAACGCCTTGCCGATAGGAAACAGATGTTTATCAAAATAAAACACACAATGGATCGGGGAGACCCTACCTTCCTCGTGTCGATATGAACCCAGATGTGGATGCCAGTCGCTGTGACAATGAGAAAGTCTTGCCGACCACCTGCAACAAACAAATGTTAACAAAAGGAAACATGGGTTGGGGAGACAGTCATGGACCTACACTGATAGGAACCAGAATGTACAAAATGCACGACCCGATGGATTCAATGGGGAAAAATGGAAAAATAAGAGTGGAATATGCATACGGTAGGACCAAATCAAGAAATTTATGAGTGAAAACATAAGTAAAAACATTAGATTTTTACATTTCTAACACAAGGTTCATAAATTTAGGGAAATAACATGGAGAGTGTTAATAACCAAGTTCCAAAGTCTATAATAACAACAAAAAATATATGATAAACCCTATAAAAAATGAGCCATTATTTGGACTCATCATCTCCCCCAACCTAATGATCTACTAGTCCTCCAACAAAGGGAACTCTATTCCTTTCCCTTGTCAAAGCTCTGAAGTCACCAACTGCTGCATGCCCTTGATCAGTCTCTGAATTTGGATCCCAATAGAACTCCTACTTGTTTTCCAATTTGCTCCACCTTGGCCTTTTTGTATGGACATCATACTGATAGTTTCTATAATCTGGTACTAGCCACAATATAGTAGGTGGCTAGAATGTCAATGGAAGCCAATAGTGTTACTTTACCCTTCCAAGCTATATGTACCTAGTGCTTCATTTACATGCTACAAAATAATTTTGCAAGGAATGGGGTTCAACCCGTTTTAACTGATCTAGCAAACTATTCCATCTCTATGATAGGTATCCCAATACTGTTTTCCCTATAGTAGTAGTTGCCTACTCATATTCCTGGTATGCTTCATCCCTATCAGGCATGATCCTATTTTTGTAGTCTAGATTATAGAGAATTATGTGCCATGTGTAGTAAATGTTTGAAGGGTTATTGGATTCAGCTCTGAGAGACAAGGGGGTATGGAGTTCTCTTTCTTTGTATATTTTTAATTGTTACCCCTAGCTGATTTCATTTTGGATCCATGACATGAATTCCCTCAAGTGAATATCTCCAATGTATAATAATAGATTCTTGTCATGGTCATTAGGAACAACATAATTATGCAAGTACAATTCACACAACAAATTTTTAACTTCAAGAGGAGAGGATTGGTAGGCTTGGAAAAACTCATGTGGGGTTTCAATAGAAGGGTTTAAACTAGAAATAACCCTTGACAACTTGAAGGAAAGATGAAACTCCTTTAAATGCAATGCATATACTCTTGGAGGAGTTCTGCATGCCATCATTTGTGGTACTAGAGCCACCACATTATCTACCTTATCCTTCAATACAGTAATCTTTGTGTTCTTCTCAATTTCTGAATTTTTCTTTTGGACTTCTTCTTGTAGCTTGAGTATTTCCTTATTCCATTCTTCCTCCTTTTTCATTTTATTCCATAAGTTGAGGGCTACAAATGCCTGTGAAAAAGTGGGAGGTTTATGTTTCCCTACCAAGATATTTCCTCATACCAACTCATGTTCAAATTGATCTGGTTGTAGTAGTTCTTGTTGTTCATCTTGCTCTAGTTGCAATGGTTCCTAATTTTCAACCCGCTTTGCAACAACAACAAGATCTGCCAACCCTATATTTGCTTGTTCCTCAGAATCCTCTTCCACTTCTATATTTACCTGCCCCTTAGGAGATTTTGTCTCCTTCCTAGGTGTCCTTCTGATTCTAGGGATTCTTTTTGGAGGCATATCAATAGCTGGCTCAGTTGGTTTTGATTTCTTTGTAGGCATTTTATGTTTCCCAGTGGCTGCAAGATGACCAGTGTCATCAGCTTTTCATTTCTTAGGGCTAAATGTTACTTTTTCTGATTTTTTCTTCTTAGCCTTCCCTTTTCTAATTTCTACCTCTCTCATTTGTGCTTCCTCTTTCAAAAAGGAATCCCTAGTACAAATTGAAGTTTTAGGGAGAACATTGACATTAGGGTATGAGGATGAACTTTCTTCTAATTTAGAGGATCCAATTTCTACCACTAATTCAGCTGTAAGAGGGTTTGTGCCAAAATTTGAAGCTCTAGGAGTGGTTTTAGTAACCCTCTCACCCCTACTAACCCTACGAACTTGGGGATGACTTCTAGGACCCACATTTTCTAATATGAACTTATCAATGCTCAAAAATTCTTCCCATGACATCCCATACACCTTTTGCAAATATTTATCTACTAACAATTTAATCAAACAGTGATGAGAAACAAAATTGTCCCTACCTTTTTTCATTTCAGCTGCCATGATTATAAGAAGGTTGTACAACACATTTGGTATGTTCATCCTTCTACCATGTCTCATGTGGTTCAGAAGATTAAAGTGCACAAAATGAAGGCATTATTGGTGACCCTCGTAGGTGATATATTTGATAATGTAGACAACAACTTGTTTCCATTTTTCTAGCAGAGAAGTTCTCCTTGTTCCTTGCTTATCTACAACAAGCGGAGGATCACTAGGCTCAGTGAATTCTGCCCTAGCTAACCTAGCATCCCTAGAAGCAAGGTAGGGCTCTCCTTTAGTAGGAAAACCTATTACCTTGGAAATTCTCTCTTTAGTGGCTATAACTTCTAGCCCTTTTACCATTTCCTTACCATCAGAAAGTGTGTGTGCGAATTCTAGAGCAATGTCCTCATTGAAACTATCTAGTTTTAGAAATTAGTCTAACCATCCACAATTGCTAAATTCGGCTAGAGAGAGTGCATCTTGTAGTATCACTTGGTGAACTATAGGTTTGTTTCTAATCAACTGACCTCCCATTGTTTCTACTCACAATTTGGTAAACACCTCTGCAAAAGTTTCTTTCCTACAACCCTTCTACTGAAAACCAAATTTCTTCTACTTCCTGCAACTCTTCTTTAGCGCTAACACCAATGTCATATGAATTTTCAATTTACCTTTTTGGTGACATTATGACTATGACTAAGGCAATAAAGAAGCATAAATGATGATATCATTAAGGAAAATGGTGGTGGTTCAGTGTCATATAAGCCGTCATTTTAACTATATCATTTCAAATTTTCTCATTTCAAATTTGTTGCCATGCTAGCGCATGGACGAAATGTATGACATGTGGACATGTTGGTTCATACTTCCCCCCCCAACCTAAATCAAAGCATGTGTCCGTACAAGCTAGGATGTAATTATGATTTTATAGGGAGGTGTACACATATGTGCTATGTGAAATATAAACATTGATGTATAGTAATTAAATGAATGCATTTAAGATCATTACGATGCATCAATTTTTTATGCACGTACCTAAAAATTTGGAGTGTTTTTTGCAAAGAATGTGGAAGGAAGTATGAGTTACTTTAAAAGTATAGTTGATCTTATTAAATGAAATGATGATGGAGTGAAGTGATGGTGGAGTTAAGGAAGAGAGAAAGGATGGAGATAGATGGGTGGATGGATTTGTTGATAGAGAAATTGATTCCCACAAAAAGTAAAATCTTTATTATGATTGCATGCATACCTTGACTAGTCAAAAGGATGAACACTAGGTCCACTTCCTTCGACTGCAGGAACTTCAAAGGTTTGGTGTTGAATAAATTGATGTATGAATTCTTTTTTGGAAGCCAGTTTATGGTATAATCTAAGATGATAAACGTTGACTAGGAGCTTGAATCTGATAGGTTCAATGGTTGTGAGTTGAACAACACCATTGGAGAAGACCTCTACAACTTCATATGATCCCAACCACCTGGTTTGTAGTTTTCCTGCATTTTCTTTATATCAAGAGTCATAAAGAAGTGCCCAATCACTTGGTTGGAACTTATTTTCCTTGATGTACTTGTCATGCCATTTGACTCTTTGGTTTTGCAGCATCGAAGGCATTCAGTTGTATGATCCTATCCTTTTGTGCCTCAGATATGTCTATCCCAAGATCTAGTGTTGTCCTAAGAGTTTTATGTTCAAAGTCTATAGGAATCATGGTTTTTTTTCCATACAATAATTAAAAAGGAGTAAAACTTATGGTTGTATTCCAAGTGGTTCTATAAGCCTAGATAGCCTCTAACAACCTATTTACCCAATCTTTCCTGTGAATAGCCACTATTTTGGTCAAAATAGCCTCTATTTCCCTATTTGTCACCTTAGACTAGCCATTGGCTTGAGGGTGATAGGGTGTAGATTTCTTGTGCCTTAAATTATATTCATTGACCAATATTGTGACAAGAGTTGATGTAAATGAGCCCCTTGATTCGTCACTATCTCTCTAAGAACTCCATAGCATGTGAAGATTTCTTCACAGAGGAATTATGCAACTTTATTGTCTTTGGCATGTTCAATTGCCTTGACCTCAACCCACTTAGTCACATAGTTAGTGCAAACCAAGATGTAATATTTTCCATTTGATGGTGGATCAATTGGACCTACAAAATCAAGTCCCCATTAATCAAATGGTGTGATAACTACTTAAGGGTATAGAGGCATCTCATTTGATTTAGTTGGCTGGCCCATCCTCTGACATCTATCACACTTCCTAGTATACTTTCCTGCATCCTTATGAAATGTGGGCTAGTAATACCCTATATTAAGAATCTTCATTGTTGTTCTCTTAGCTACAAAGTTCCCTCCACAGGGTTCATTGTGACATGCATGTAGTCTATCATAGGTTTCATCCTCTCTTACACATCTTCTCATCACATGATATGGTCCAGTGTAGAATAAACACCTTGCAGTCCATGAGAAAGGAAAGTTTTCTCAATAAGAACCCTTCTCTCTTTTGGAGAGAAATGAGGGGGAACTCTCCCTATAACAAGATAATTGGCTATATCTACATACCAAGGTCTATGCACATTGATGGAAAATAAATTTTCATCAGGGAAAGAGTCATCAATGACTTGAGTGTCCTCTGATGTAGTCAATTGTACCAATATAGAAAAAAGGAAAATTGCTTGATTTGGGGAATAATTGATGATAAATTGGACTTAATGAGGCCTTGATTTGGTGTTTTGAGGTGTTTTTCACATCCACACTAGATCTTGGACCCTTTCAAATGCATTTAACGATGTATTGTGAAGGTTTTGTGAAGTGTTGTAACACATTTCTACACTTTTCTAGACTCTTCTCATTATAATTCATCTAAAAATCACCTTCTTATCCCTTATCAAGTCCTATTTTAAAGTTTTTTAAAGTCTACTAACAAGCTTCCACACTTTTCTAGGCTTGTCATCACCAATTACACCTTTCTTATGCTTTATTTGGCCCTTTTATGCACATATAGGTCATAATTAAGTGTATTTTTGAATTCAAACCTGACAAACCTCATTAAATACAACTTAATTCCTGACACCCACTTGCAAGCCTAGAGTGGAACCCATTCGCCATGGGTGGAAAATGAGTCCCTCTTGGCTCAAAATTCAAAATAATTCAAAATTCCTTTTGGGTTTTTATTCAAAAAGACCTTATGTTAGCCTATGATGGTGTATTATTGGGTAATTAGGGCATAAGTGTGTATAAATAAGTGTTTTTCCATCCATTTGAACCTCCATTTATCCATTAACTCATACACACATCTCTTAACATTCATTCATCATTTATCTTCTATCTAAAGTCAAGCAAGTTAGGGTTTTATCATCTCAAGTCACCAAGATAACATTTTTAGACATTCAAGGAAAAAATATTCATGTTGTTACAGCAATCCAAGATAAATCATCATGGAAAGGTATTAATCCCTTAATTTCATGTTCATTATTCTTATCATTTCTTCATTTGGTTTAATTTCCTAAAAGGGGTTTGACCAAGGCAAACCCCCATGCCCTAACATTCAACATTTCTCTCTCTTGTCTTGTCTGTTTATAGATTTAGGCACCTTGGAGGCTTGTAAATCATTGAAGATAAAGTTTCAAAGTTTTTGAAGACATATCCTTGTTGTAAAAGTCAAAATATCAACAAAAATCCACTTTTAGGTTCAAAAATTAGACTTTCAAAGGTAGACACCTGTCAGGAGCCGAAGTGCAGATCAGAGATTTCAGCTTCCACCTTTGGATTTTTAGAAATTTAAAAGTGGAAATATTCACCATGGGTGGCGAATGAGTCCCACTACTAAGCCTAAAATAGATTTTCTACAGTTTTGGATACCCATTTGTTTGAAATGGGCTCTAGTACAATTTTCCAAAACTAGGACTGATTCACCCAGAATGGCGAATGAGTCCCACTAGGCCTAAAAATTGGGATCAATAGAATTTCAAAAGTCATTTCTAGTCTCCATCCATATCTCAGGTGCACACTTTCAGTTTCACCCTTTTCTATTTAGTTTTGTTCACATTTCTAGTTCATTTCTGCTTAGCACAATGTGTTTTCAAAAAACATGCATTTCCTTAGCTTTACATTTATAATCAATCAATTTCATCACTTAGCTACATTTAGATCATTAAATTTAGTCATAATTCCATTATACATACATTAGATTGAGTGAACCACCTAGATTTTTGGTGTGGGATCTATCTCTTTCCTTTAGGTGAAAGACCCTAATTGAGCAAAAGAGACTTAGCATTTCACACCTCTAAAAAATATATGGTTCATTTTGATTTAACTAATTTTAGAATACTTTCTTTTCTGATTTGGAGTCCATCACCATCCTAGAAATAGCTTGCATGCATTATATTTTGCATTGCTTTGCATTTTAGGGCTTCAAAACCTTGCATTAGTAAATAACTCATTTAAATAGCTTGCATTTTTGCATATAGTTTCCTTAAAAAATTCTGAAATTATACATCTACATCTTAGGTCTACATCATACAACATCAAACATATAAAAAATAATTCAAAATTTCTGATTTTTTTTCAAAAAACCCTTACTGGGACTCATTTTCCATGTTGGGCGAATTAGTCCTTGTCCATATTTTTGACTGACTGTTACAACATCAAAAACCTCATTTGTGTGCTTCCTAAGCCTCCTAGTATCATATAGTATAAGTCTAGAAAGTTTTGGGAACATTTTTTTTATGCACCTAGCTCAAAAACATCATTTTAGACTACTCATTTTTCAAATCACTTCAATTCCAAACACCCTTAGATCTAAAAATGCTCACATTTCTAAAATTTTGTATGACATTGATAAAAATAATTTTCTATTTTTCATACATCATGTTTCTATTCATAAAAAATTGCATTATTTTGGTAAAAATTCTTTTCATTCTTGCATATACATTGTGTACATTCTTCAAATCTTGCATAAATTGGATAAGAATGTTTTGTATTTTTGTACATACATTGTTTATATTGCTGAAACATTGCATGAAATGGTTAAAAAAAAATTTCATTCTTGTTCACACAATGCTAGTACCTCACATATTTAGACATGTTAAGAAACATTTCCTATCCCCTACCTATGAGAGTGTTTTAGTGCAAGAGAATACAACTTTGAAAATTCCTAACGATCATACTTGTTCTTCTCCTAATATCTCTCCTCTTGGTGAAGAAGATATTTTGGTAGAAGACTCAATTCATGATAGTTTTGAGAATCCTAATTTTTTCTTTCCTTTTACCTCTCTTAGTGGACAAGACATTCACAACCAACCTAACAAAACCATAGGTAATCATGACAATAACATGTGTTCTCCTAGTATCTCTCATTGTTATGAAGATGATACTTTGATGTTGGAAAACCTATTCTATGAAGGTCATGAGAATATTAGTTATCCCCCTTCACCTCAAAAAACCCTTCTTGTGCAAGATATTTCAACCATTGATCATCCTCCTACTTGTGATGAAGTCATTTTAGAAGAACCAACCTTAGAATGTCAAGAAAATTTGGTTTGTAGTTCTCCTCAAAACTCTCCTCTTAGGAAGGATATCATGATGCAAGACATGAACAACAATAATGATATAAACTCTCACTTTCTAAGGGATGTTAACATCATTCAACCTCAACTAATCCTCTACCTACCTTCACATAAACCTCCAACTTAAAACAAACCTAAACTCATCCTCTACCCACCTCAAAATAATGTATCATAGAAGCTAAGTTATAATACCATTGCTCATACATATAACACTAGAAATAATCCACAACTGCCGTAACCAACCCCAACACCCTTGCCTTTTCCTAATCCTATCCCATCTAACCCTATCTTACTAGGTCTCCCTAGTGGCAAGGAGTATAATCTTGTTGAACAACTAAAGAATACTCCTGCTAAAATCTCATTATGGGACCTTATTCAAGCCTCTCCTCACTATCACAACATGATCTAATCATCCTTGCAACAAGTTCCTATTTCTTCTACTACGCAACCAAATGACATCACAACCATAATTCAAGGAATAAATGCTAACATTGTTTTCCATCAAAGTGAGCTTCCTCCTTTGGAAGTGCAAAAACAAAATGAAGCTTTTATGGTCATCCCTCAATACAAATGAAAAGGGATCAAGAGAACTCTTGTGGATACTAGTTTTTCTCTTTATGTATGTGGAGTGAACCTTCTTGATAGACTTAGTATCGATAAATCAAACATTCAACCTAATCCTTTATCCATTAGGGGATTTGACAATATAAGCAAACAACCACTTGGTGTGATCACTCTACCTATTACAATTGGAGTGGCCACATTGAAAACACCAATCCATGTTATGCCTAATGATCTTGCATATAACCTTCTCTTAGGCAGACCATGGATTCATGCAATTAATGGCATGCCTTCTACTCTTCATCAAAAAATGAAATACATCTACAACAACAAAGTGTAAACACTTGAAGCTGACCCTCATCTAAATAGTTGTTTAAACATTGAGAAAGACAAAGAGAATCCCTTGAACACATTAACACCAACCACACAAGTGGACCTTGTCCAACATCTAGAACTAGTTTTGAAGCTCTTAGATGATGATTGGGGTTCCTTAGACTTCACACCCACCTCCTTTGGAGAATACCAGATCATACATAAAGACTCTAGCAAGGGAAAATAAACTATAGTTTTGTCAACACAAAACTCAGACAATCCTTCACAAGCATCCACCTCAACCACAACCTTTTATGAACTTAGTCATGAAAAACCACCAACTTCAAAATCAATGAAGAAGCTTTATGGAAAAGGTTATGAACTCATGAAACAACTTGGATATATTGGAAAATGATGTGGTGCTCAAGAACAAGGTATCCACAACTCTATAGAGCCTAACACACAACAAATGAATCATGGTCTTGGTTATTGTCCTTTGATAGAGATCGCCAAGCCTTCACTCAACATCAACACTCTCAGACAACATAATCCTAAATCATCCTTAACAGTCATCCATCTTGAACTCCTCGATACTAGTGGTCTTGAAGATCATACTTTACACAATATGACACAAACAAAGAAATATTCACTTAACATCAATGTCATCTCACATAGCACTAAAGATTTGCATTTGATAGATTTTCCCTCCTCCTGTAAGAGTGAGAAAAAAATATTGCAATCTAAAGAGCCTTGTGTAGGCATGACATCTTGTACTAAGAAAGACATCTCTTTTCCACCAACAATAGAAACTACTTCTCCCCTTGATCAAGCAAGTATCTTGTCGAGACTCCTCCAAGATCACTTGATATCCCTTCCCCCACGAACTCAAAATAAATGCTTTTACAAGACTTCATTTTGTGCATATCATAGAGTTCATGGTCATTCCACTAATGCATGTAAGGCTTTGAGTTGTAAAATCCAACATCTTAAGGAGTTTTGTATGCTTCCCTATGAGGGGGCATCTAATTCCTCTAATTGATACCGAATTTCACTTTACCATTTCTTTCGGCTCACCTTTGTCTTGCACTAAGTGGGGGCAAGGGGTTATGTAGCCTTGAACTCGTATGTCACTTGATGTTGCCTCCTTTGGATAGTCGTTAACCTTTCATGAACATATAAGCTAAATCTTGGGATGTGGAGGCCATACCTTACGGTGTATTGCATGTGACATACTACCTTTTCATGACGTAGCTTATCGGAAACAAATGACTTGGCATAGGGATTTCTGAGAAAGCTCTCATGTCCTTCTAATTTAAAGAAATTTCTCACAATACTGGTGTTTACAACCACTTTAAAGTGGGGGAATACATCACCATTCACATTTCATTGTATGATTTATTTCTTCTTGCGATGCATCCTCTCCTTGGTGAAGTCATTGGGTTTGATTCCATCCAAGAGCATGATACTTATTTTGACACATCTTCTCTTGGAATCATTAAGCACGATGTTCCCTAAGATGAGACCTTGCACGAACTAAGCAAAAATCCCTTTGAACATTCCTTGTACTTTACAACAATTGCCATATGGCCACCTTGCATAACATAGCTTGCATGCCTGTGGTCCCATCCTGTTTGTCTATGAGTGTTGAAAGCATATGAAGTTTTGCTTACTTCATAGAGCTCAAAAATAATTTTCCTTTGTGGTGCCTTATTAAAGTTATCAGGAGGTATAACTTTGGTATAGTTGAGCAAGAAACCCATTCTAAGGCATGACTTTCCCCATAGCCACCTGTGTGTTCGTGAGTGCATACCAACTAGTGTATGTTTCTCACCTTTTGGGCTTTCTCACCTGATAGATAGCCAAGAGTTCCATTTTTTTTTTTTAGACTGCAGGAATCGGGTAGCACGACCCCCTATAAACTATAGTGCACCTGGTAAACTTTTTAACATGACCAGCAGCGCTGGCATGACATGCCCTCCGGTACAACGGGGGTGGGGGGGACTAGAGCTCATGACCAACCTCCTGCAACAGGAAATATTTAGCCAACCGAGCTAGGGCCCCAACCCATAGCCAAGAGTTCCATTGCCAGAGAGTGAGTATGTATTTTATTTTTGGACAAACAACCTAAATTTGATCCACAACTAGTTGGAAAAATGGTCGAAGCTTGATCTTCCTTTTCAATTTCATCTTTCTCTTCTTCCTCGTTCTTTCCAATGCATGATCATGTATGTTGTTTTGTTGCAAATCCTTCATCTTGTGTGTGTCTTCTTGTGCTTATGCTGGCTTGACTTAGGATCTTGTATTCTAGGGGCTTGTGCAATCTCCTTTGGTCTTTGTCACCCTTTTCCATCTGCATGGGTATGATTGGACCTCTCTTGAATGTCTACTTTAGTGTGAGTTTGAAGCAATTTCATCCTCTCACTAAAGTGGGGGCTAAATGTACCATAGAAAAAATGAAACTTTCTTGATTTGGGGTATAATTGATGATAAATTAGACTTAATGAGGCCTTGATTTTGTGTTGTGAGCTATTTTTCACATCCACACTAGGTCTTGGACCCTTTCAAATGCATTTAATGAGTCTTGTGAAGGTGTTGTGAAGTGTTGTAACACATTTATACACTTTTCTAGACTCTTCTCATTATAATTCATCTAAAAATCACCTTTTTTATCCCTTATCAGGTCCTGTTTTAGAGTTTTGTAAACTCTTGTAACAAAATTTCACACTTTTCTAGGCTTGTTATCACCAATTACACCTTTCTTATGCTTTATTTGGCCACTTTATGTACTTATAGGTCAATTAAGTGTATTTTTGAATTCAAACCCAACAAACCTCATTAAATACAACTTAATTCTCGACACCCACTTGCAAGCCTAGAGTGCAACCCATTTTCCATGGGTGGCGAATGAGTCTCTCTTGGCTCAAAATTCAAAATAATTCAAAATTCCTTTTGGGTTTTTATTCAAAAAGACCTTATGTTGGGTTGTGATGATGTATTATTGGGTAATTAGGGCATAAGTGTGTATAAATAAGTGTTTTTCCATCCACCTAAACCCCCATTCATCCATTAAATCATACACACATCTCTTACCATTCATTCATCATTTATCTTCTATCTCAAGTCAACTAAGTTAGGGTTTTATCATCTCAAGTCACTAAGATAGCATTTCAGACATTCAAGGGAATATTCTTCATGTTGTTGCAGCAATCCAATATCAATCATGGAAAGGTATTAATCCCTTCATTTCATGTTCATTCTTCATATTATTTCTTCATTTGGTTTATTTACCTAAAAGGGGTTTGACCAAGGAAAACCCCTATGCCTTAACATTCGACATTTCTCTCTCTTGTCTTGTGTGTTTGTAGATTTGGGCATCTTGGAGGCTTGAAAATAATTGAAGATAAAGTTACAAAGTTGTTGAAGACATTTCCTTGTTTTACAAGTGAAAATATCAATAGAAAGCCACTTTTAGGTTCATAAATCATACTTTTGGAGGCGAACACTTGTCAGGAGCCGAAGTGCGGATTGGAGAATTCAGCTTCCACCTTTGGATTTTCATAAATTCAAAAGTGGAATGATTCACCATGGGTGGAAAATGAGTTCCGTTGCTAGGCCTGAAACAGTTTTCTACAATTTTGGATACCCATTTGTTTGAAACGGGCTCCAGTACAGTTTTCTAGAACTGGGAGTGATTCACCCAGAATGGCGAATGAGTCCTACTAGGCCTAAAAATTAGGATCAGTAGCATTTCAAAAGTCATTTCTAGTCTCCATCCATATCTTAGGTGCACACTTTTAGTTTCACCCTTTTATGTTGAATTTTTTTCACATTTCTAGTTCATTTCTGCATAACATAATGTGTTTTGAAACAACATGGATTTCTTTAGTCTTGCATTTATAATCAATCAATTTCATCACTTAGCTACATTTAGATCATTACATTTAATTATAATTCCATTATACATACATTAGATTGAGTGAACCACCTAGATTTTTGGTGTGGGATCTATCTCTTTCCTTTAGGTGAAAGACCCTAATTAAGAAAAAGAGACTTAGCATTCCACACCTCTAAAAAATATATGGTTCATCAATCTAGAGAGAAATTTTTCCACAACATTTTCTATATTGATTTCGTCTATAATGGTGATATCAAATTCCTGTATTAACAACAACCTACTGGCTAACCTTCCTGAAATCAATGGCTTATTCATAAGGTATATTATGGATGCATGGTCTATATGGACAAAGATCTGATATCCTATTATGTAATGCTTGAACTTATTGAGAGCATAGATAACTACCAACATCTCCTTCTCTGTCACTATGTAGTTAAACTCATCTCCTCGTAGGTTCTTGCTGACAAAGTAGATTGCATTCTCAATTGCTCCCTCTTTTTTCCCTAAGACAACCCCTATAGCATAATCATATGCATCTGTGTGAATATGAAAAGGGAGTTCCCAATTAGGGCCTTTGAGCACAGGAGCATGGGTTAAGGCTTCTTTTAAATTAGACAATTCTTTTTCACAACCCTCTGTCCACTGGAACTCAACATCTTTAGTTAGAAGATTATAAAGTGGTGCTGCCATCTTACTAAAATATTTTATGAGTCTCCTATAGTATCCTACATATCCCATGAAACTTCTAACATCTTTTTGCTTGGCAGGAATAGGAAGGTTGGTAATCACCTCAATCTTGGCTGGGTCCATTGAATTCCTTTCTGAGAGATATAATGGCCAATGACTACTCCTTCCTACATCATCATAAAGCATTTCTCACTTTTCTTAGGTTTTCTAATGCTTCTACAAAATCAACACCATAATTAGTAAAAGCATCCATGCAGATCTCCATACAATCATGTGAGATATATGAAAATATACTAATAACTACTCCTTGAAAGGTTGTAGGTGCATTACATAACCCAAATGGGAGTAATGAATAGGCATAAGTCCCCCAAGGACAAGTAAAAGTTGTATTATCTTGATCCTCAGGTGCAATCTATGTTTGATTATAACCACTAAATCCATATAGGAAAGAAAAATACTGCTTTCCAGCAAGTGAATCCAACACTTGGTCTATAAAAGGAAGGGGAAAATGATCCTTTTTGGTGGAAAATTTTAGCTCTTTATAGTCAACAAAAACTCTCCATTTACCTCCCTTTTTAGGAATGATTACCAATTAGGACACCCATTGGTTTTCTGAGATAGGGTAGATAAATCCTATATCCAATAAATTTTGTAGTTCTCCTTTTTCAATCTCCCTCAATGCAGGGTTGATTCTCCTTTGTGGTTTCCTTACTAGTGTGCAGTCATCTCTAATGTAGATCCTAGAGTACAAAGCTTGGGATCCAGTCCTTTCATGTCATGGTAGTCCCATGCAAATGCATGTTGATGCAACTTCAAGAGATTTGTTAGGGACAACTACTGCTTTTGACTCAACTTGTTAATATTTAGATGTTTCCCCTATGAAACTTGCACTTGTGTGGTCAACTCAATCATGGTTGTTTCACTGATGTTTGGCATTTTTAACTCATGTGGCAAAAATGTATGAAACATATCTATTGCTATAGGAAATTCTTGTGCAGGAGGGGCAGGAAGAAGTTTCTACAATGGACATGTAGAACTAGATTCATGAGTGGATGATTCTTCATGTACTTCACAATGGTTCTGAATTATATGGGATAATATTTCATCTTCTTCCTGGAGTTGCATGAGATGAATTCTACCTATCATCATGAGTTGTGCCACTGAATTGAATTCCTCGGCCTCTTCTCTAACATGTGGCCATATGGGGTTATCCATATCATGGGATGGTTGAGCAGGAGGGTAGAGAACAAAATTATTATTTCTTCTTCCATTAGAAATAGTCATGTCCCTTGACTAGAATCCAATGTAAGCATCTATTGTAGCTAACCATGCTCTACCCAGAATAATGGGATACCCTCCTAATGTAGCTTTAGGGGAAAGCATCATGAAATATGTTGGGTACTCTCAAGAGTCTAGAGTAACAATAAGGTCTTCTATTATACTATCTGGTTTGATAATGGAACTATCAACAAGCTACAGGACAGCAGGAGTAGGTATCATATTTGCAACATTTAGTTGTTGCAAGACATCCTTAGTCATCACATTGATCGATGCTCCCAAATCTATTAGAGCATTATTCACTTGGATTCCATTTATAATGACTCCTACCACATGACTACCTGGGTCAGTGTATTTAGGAACATTAACTTTCCCAAGCATGATATATGCTAACTGTCCCACCACATGAATGGTAGTGGGGTCTTTCTTTTTCCTCCCTTTCTTTTTGAGACATGATTCCTTGATTGCTTTACTATATATGGGGACATCTTTAATGGCCTGGAACTAAGGTATCTTAACACATATGTGTTTCAACTAATCCAAAATATCAAAGGTCATTTCTTCCTTCTCTTCCTTTTCTTTAACAACTTCTAACCTTTGAGGAAATGGTGGGTCTTGGTTAGAATGCTAAACTGGTTCAAGATTCTTAGGCACACTTGACTGAATAGGGACATTCTAATGCTCCTCTTCTTCCACAAGAAGCTCAATGATGATAGGAGTGGAAGGAGTTGGAAAAGTGGTTCTTGAACATAGATGAATATCACTCACACTCACAACACATGCAAGAAATTGATTGGGATCTACAACATAGACAGGTTGTTGCTATGGTTTATTATTTGGGTTGGGTGTGGGTTGACCTGGTAACTAAGAAAGTCTAGGTGTGCTAGAATTTGAGCTATTAGGAGGAGGCATTATGGAAATCTATTGAGGTTGTGGAGGTGGTTGCATCTAACTAATTTCTTGGTCTGTCCATTGTTGTCCTCCCCTCCATTGGGATGTCTATTACCAGTTTCTTGGAGGTTGCTTCCAATTCCCTTGGGATTGTTGCCACTAGGGTGAATATTTTTGGTAATTGGGCCATATTTGGAGGGTTGTTCCAAGGCTAATATGGATATCCTCTAAATTTGGATGGGTATGGGGGTTTCCATTGATTACCAGATGCATAAGAATTGAAATAAGGTCCAGTAAAAGATAATGGATCTAGTGGCATACCTTGTCTTGGGGCCCATGGTACTTTTTGTGCAATGTAGTAGACTTGATCATCATCACCCTAGATTGGATTGAACTCTGGTGGAATCTACTTGCTATCAATGTTGGCTACCATTTTGCATCTACAGTCCTTATTTTGTCTGCAATGAGGACAATATTCTGCCAACATTGCCTCTACCTCCTCATGTTTCTTCTTTGCTTGAAGTGTATCTAGTTGAGTAGCCAAATTGTTTATGATATCCTACTTGAAATCTGCTAGCAAGTGAGTAATTTCCATCCTTGAGACTCCATTAGTGGATGATTTACCCATAGAAGATTGGTAACCTCTTCCTTTCTTTAGAGCTTCCCTAGAGTAATTATGACATATCTTCTTAATACCATCCTAGGGAACTTGGGTGATGTCTCCTCCTCCTATTAGGTCTAGAGCATCATTACAACTTTCAGTGATCCCTCTAAGGAAGAGAAAATTTTGAGACTCTTCATTGAGTGCATGATGTGGAGATTTCTGTAGGAAAAATAGGAACCTTGAAATATAGTCCTCCAAACTTTCATCTTCCTTCTGCTACATCCTGAAGATATCATCTCCTCTCATATCACTGCCCCTACAATATTTTTTATACTTCTCAAGAAACTTTGTTTTCATATCATCCCAAGTCTCTACAATATTCCTACCTAAGCTCATAAACAATCTTAATGCAACTTCTTTCAAGGTGGTAGGAAACAATTCAGGCCTATGAGCATCAGTAGTATAGTTATAGCTTCTACAGAGGATATCAAAATCAAACAAGAAAGTGTTAGGGTCTTCTATTACAAGACCATAGAACTTAGGAAAAACCGAAGCAGGGATGTTCTTGAGGTTATCAACTTCATTCTGATGAGTGATAGGAAAGGGAAAATATGGTTGGTTATGTCTGATTGGATTTGCACCAGCCATATCTGTTTGATGGAGTGCCAAAGCAAACGGATTCTCAATCATGTTTTGGGAAGCTTGGTCTTCTGAGGAAGTTTCAGAATTGGTCAAATTAGGAAAAGCATCAATAAAAGGATTAGCCTCCTCTTCTTCTTCATCTCTAGGTAGATTTTGAAACTCAACTAGCTGGTTATCAGGATTAGGGTCATTAGGAAGGAATCTCCCATGAGAATCTCTTCTCCTACCTCAATGAATGCACTATTAACTCAGTATCAGCCAACTCACACAAATAATTGGTGAAAGAATGGTAGATCATTACTTTTCTAAAATAAAGGGTATGCTAGGAACAAATTTCAGAGATGCTAAAACAAGAAAGAAACTAGAAATGAATCCAAAGAACTTCTTAGTTTGACACCATCCCCAACAACGATGCCAAAAAAGTTGGCCTCCTCTAATGGTTCAATAACTAAGCCCTCAAAGCTATAACTTAGAGATTAAATATCTGTACTAAGTAGTTATCTTACTCACCATGAAGGTGCATTTCATTATCAACCTAGGGACGTGAACTTGAAATGGGTCAGCACTATATGTGCACTAGGAATCAACTGTAGTCATCCTTACCCTATAACTAGAAAGGAAACAATAATGAAAAAAAAATGATGGAAAGAGATTAACATAAGTACTGAGCATGAATTATCAACTAAATTGAGCATCAACAACTAAACTAGAATGGATGAAAGAAATAGAAATCTCAATAAATAGACATGAAGTTACTCTATCTGCCTTAGTTGCAAGAACAATCACATAATAGAGTTCCAATGGCTGTAGGGACATACAATTGTTGAGGCCGAAACTAATTACTGAATAGAAAAATAACTATTAAACTAAATGGATGAGATTCTCATCAAGTGCCCCCCTTGAATGAGTCTTCCCTAAACTAACTCAAATGTAGAAAATCAGAATATCATTTTATTCCTTGAAAACATGATTACAACATATCAGCAATATGACTGTATTACTTGAAACTAAAAATGCACATACAATCTTAGAACATCCAACCTTGTAAAAAGGGGCATCTGACCATTATTTATAAAGGGAAAAGCTTCTAATTAACCCTAGCTAACTAGGCATTTGACTCCAACATAATAGGAGGATACCATTTATTGAAAACATGGAAAGGAGGGAGGAAGTTATGCATGCACTAGATTTAGTCAAAGAAAACCTGCTTCAACAAGGATCCATCACAACAACACTTCCTATATTTTCTCAACTAACGGACATGATCATTTAAAAGGTAAGTTACAACTTCCTCATGAACTGGGAATTTCCCTCCATTGGAAATTTCCCTCCATTGACCTCTTTAATGACCATCTTTTTGACTTCCTTAGCAACCGACCACCTGGTATGAACTTCTTCCACTTTGTAAGCTTCATTTATATCAGCATCTTAATGTGAACCTGCATAATGACATTAGCATGCACAAAACAATTGCATATTCATAATTACCTTAAAGTAAAATTAATTCAACCACATGTAAAATTCATATAGATAATTCACATAGCAGGTTAATATCATCAAGAGTCACAAGGATAAGTTCATGCCCAAGGTTCATAAATTTAGGGAAGTAGCATGGAGAGTGTCAATAACCAGGTGAGAAAGTCTATAATAAAAACAACAAATATATGATAAACCCTATCAAAATTGAGCCATTATTTGGACTTATCAACCCCAACATGTCGTGTTGGAGTCTAAGTTTTGTGTTGTAGTCCTTTGGTATTAAGTGATCTGAGTCCTATTCTGAACCTCAAAAATCAACGCTCCTAACTCTTTCAAACATTCGAGTTAGTAGAGGGATAGTAGCAACCATATTTCTCTTCCTTTTCATCCCTAAATGCTTAACCTTTCCACTCACCTAGAAAAGCTTGAGGTAGATCAAGGCAACCTATTCCTTTGGACCCTCCTGTGAGCTAGGGTCTCAAAGTAGATGATCCCTCTCCTCTACATTTTGGTGAACCTAACGTGAACTATTTTGGTTCCATTTTGTAGTGTTGAAGGAACCTTCTCTCATATTCTAGGCATGTTGTAGGTTTGTGTGTTGTAGGGTGCATAGCCTTGCAACCCAACCTATTACCATTAGCAACGTAGTTAGAAGGATCCCTAGGTATTGGGAAATGAAATCAAGATAGGTCACCATTTGATTGTTGGAACTTTGGGGTATCCCGAGGAAGTCCTTTTGAAGTACGTAAATATGGCATATTTTATGCATCTCCTCATTCCTCCTACACATCCTGCAAATAGATCACCCACTATAACTTTTACATCACAGGTTCTTCTTATGAACATAAATAGAGAGCCTTCTCATTTGTACACTCCTGGTCACATCAAAGGGAACATCATGACTGGTGTTCTGGTTGTCCCACATGCTGTGTGAATTTTATAACAAAGGAGATTCTACTAATAAATTTCTTGCATAAGGATGGGTATAATGAATCAAAGAATGAAATATGTATAAATGAAAAAATCTCAGTCCCTCCAATTGGTTCCATCACCCTCTTAGTCTTGGTAGGACACAAGGCTATAAATGCTCCTTTCGATATCATCCCAAAGTTGGAATTTTTCAGAGTGAAACTAGGCATCTTGTGGCTAGTTTCCATGAATGTGATTGCTTCATTGATTCATAAGTGTTTAAATTTTTCTCATGAGGGCTCGATGCACATTGTGCATGAAACTGGATATAAACCTCTAGTGTTGCATGGGGGCTACTCATTAGATCACTTTTGGCCTAGCCTAGTCAATCTACTTCCTTCAAGGATAAACTTGTTGTATCAAACCTCTATCAAATATAAGAATGGAGGAATAACACTAAAGGTGATCTACCCTATCTCTCATTATCAAAGGCTTTATGATTGCACAGTAGCAGGCTACCTCCTTCTCTTCACAAAAGGTGAAAGGGAAGTATGCTTGCACCCAAGATCCTTCCTCTTCTTCTGCTATCTCATCTGCTTCTTCCTCTCACCCCGTTATGGCAGCTTCAACCTTTACTCACATGCCTTGCATGGAGAGTTTGATGGTTCCTGCTTGGTGGAAGGCTAAACATCAAGTTTTCGACATTCCCATCTTACCCATGGTGTTGAGGCCTGTTGTATATGGTAATGGGAAGGTCCCTCATGGAGTTTCCCCTGTGTCTCAATCTATGTGACCTCCTCATGATCCTACCCCTTGGGAAGTGAATGAGAAGAAGCCCATTTTTGAGGCACCTAATCCTGCTTCTCCACCTATTGTAGTTCACACTCCACCACTTCTTTCCCCTACTCACATCCAAGATGCTTCCCTTCCACTAGAAATAGTTATGGAGGATATACCTATGACAAAACATGATCCTCTTGTTCCTTCTCAAGCAACAAGTTCTAGTTCCTAAAGCCGACGAAACTGACTTGCATGTGAGAATAAGCACTAGAGGAAGGCTTTGGCTACTAAGCAAGCTACCTCACAAAAGGTAGAAGAGGAACCAACAAATCCTATTTCAAAATCTCCTATTGTGCCTCCCCCTTTTGTTCCTTCCACTTTAGTTCCCATTGCCTCAATTTTTCTTCTAGATCATCCCACGAGTGCTAGTGAGCCTCACCCCAAAAGGGTGCAAGTCCTCATCACTCCCTCAGTGGAGCTTCCTCTTCTGATGTCCCTTTCGGACATTCCTCCATTCTCTTGACATGTTGACATGCCAAACACCATGGTGGTGTTTGTTATGGCCCTATCCTCTTCCTCCTCACCTTCCACTTCCTCTGTGGTGATTCCACATCCTCTGATGAAGTGTAAGTTGGAGGATGACCTCTCTCCCAAAGGAGGTCAGAAGAAAGGATCACCTTCTTCAAGAGAGGGTTCTGCTTTGGCTTGCACCATCCTTGTGATGGAGGTGGCCTAGACATCTCATGAGTTTTTCACCGTCTCTTTTGATGAGATTGATGGTGGATCTGAAGTGCCTCCTTCATCTCCCACTCAATTAACACATGGAACTCCTATTAAGTGCATGTTTAACTCGGTTGATGATGTCTCAGCTTTTTTAGTGATCTCCATAAGATCGATGAACTTTAACTCACAAGACTTGAGTGAAGAGGACCTTGAGGGGCCTTCTTCCATAGCTCTTGTCATAGGAGAGTTAGAGGGTGCTCCCCTTGTCATTCTTCCCTTGCAAGCTCATCTTCTCTCCCCTTATGTTGATCTAGATTGGGAGAATGACAACCTCTTAGTTGATGAGGACTAGGGAGTACCTCTTCTTTATCTATAGATTAGATTTGTGTGTGTGTTTTGTGTTTCCCCCATGCTTGTTTTGTGTGTTCTTGGAAGACCCTTGTCACTCTTGTAGGTTCTTGGGTACAAGAATGAAATTGTGTCATAAAATTCCTCTATATGTTTCATCATTCTTCAATATGTTGTTCCTTGATTTTTGATAATTGGGGATGATGCAAAGTGTTGGGGGCGTTTAGGACTCCCTTCCATGTTGACCCAATTTTAGTTTAGTTTTTATCTTCATGTTCTCTTCGTCACATTTTAATACATTTTGGGATTGATGATGGTTCATATTTATATTATATTACATCTATCTATCTATATCTATGAACAATTTTGACCCCAAATTATTAGATCCTCTTGTCTCTTGATTTCTTCATATTTTCTTATTTTTCTTTGTTTATCATTCTCTCTTCTTTTCTTGCTTCTTGATGTTGTGGTGACTATTTTTTGTCACTCACATGTGAAACAACATTTCCACATCTACATCTCATCATGTATCATGGGTCATGACATCTCTGCATCTCTTCCCTTTCATTAGGATGGCATGTGCTCCTTTAGTTCGCATGCACCATCCTAAGGGGGCCTCCTACTTCTCTGATTTTTAATAAGGTGTATTTGATGGCCAATGAATCCCTTTTTAGAAATATTTACACTTTTCAAAAATTTCATCCTTCAATAAGGATCCCCTTAGCAATATTTTCTTTCAAAAATGAATTCGTAGTAAAAAGAATTGAAAATTTTCCTTCAAGGATGCCACTCTCTTTTTGGATTCCTTAATGATAGGATTGTTTATGAAAATGTCATCAATTTTGAAATGGAGCATCCATTTGCATGGGCCCCTTGAAATCTTGAAGAGTTCTTGAGGGACCCCTTTGAAAGCTTCTCCTTCAATTGTTTGTTTTGAGATATGACTGTTTTTCTATCTGCATGACTTTTCCTTGCCTAATGTTTTGTCTATGGATTAACATGTTTCTTTGTAGGAACAAGTAGCTGTGAAGCTTCTTTTACAATCAAGGTTGGAGGACTGAGCACCTTTTCAATCTCTCCTTGGAGGATCAAGCACTTGTAAGGATCAATTAGACTCTATGGATCCTTTCATTCCTATCCCCCCAAGACCGAGCACTTGTGAAACCTCCTTTGCAAGATCGAGCACCTATGAAGCACTTTCACTATGTGGGAACGAGCACCTATAGAACATTTTTTCACCTTCTATGGGACCGAGCACCCATGGAACCAATTCTATAGTAGGACCGAGCACTTGTAGAGCTTTTGTTCACCTTCCATAGGACTAAACACCCATGGCACATTTTCTCAAATGTCCATAGGGCTGAGTACTTGTGGAGCCATCTATCTCTCCATGTTTAAGCATGTTAGATTGTGGTTTTCTTCCTCGAAGGTTTAGGTATATCTTTTCAACTTTTTCTCTACTTCATCTCACATTTATTGATGCATATGCTTGCTAAAGTGGGGGAAAAATCTAATGGCGTGAATTTGAACCCCTAGGAAAATTCTACATTTACATTACCCCTTACCTTAGAGAATTAGATCTAATGATGTAATCCCTAAACCCACCACCTTTCCCTATCCACTTGGAAATAATTTATGTGTGAGTGGAGGAATTTTTTCTTGGGATGCTAGCATGACATGTGGATATCTACACGATGCACTTCCTTCCTGATAGGATTCTTACCTCTAGAATCTGTAAATGAATTACACTCCTCCATTGGATGCAAATTTTACATTTGATGCTCCTTTGACTAACTTCAAATGATCCTTTTTCCTCCTTTTTCCTTCAAATTGTCTAATTCTTCATTCCAATCAAATAAGGGTAAACTAACCCTAATTCCAACCACTATAGACTCATAGGCCTAGAGCTAAACCCTAAGCTTTGATACCAAATATAATGTGTCATTCTTAAATAACACAAAAATAAATCAATTATGACATTATGAAAATTCAAAACACAAATTGAAAAGCTATATTCTATCATAGAACAACATGTCAATGTAATGAATTATATTCATTCCAAAATGTCAAAATATCAGGTTACATAGTTTGACTAGGCCAACATCGCCAAGCAGACATATCAAGTTTACATCAAATTAGTACAATGTAAAATAATCAAAAGTTGGAATTCCTTGTAATTCTATTTCAATTCTCACCACAATTGGTGGATGAGAACATGGTTCAAGAACTTTTCCACCCAGCCATGAAGTTACGCTTCCTTGGAATTCTTCCTACTTGAAGAATTCCCAGCCCTACATAGAATACTTAGCTAGTGAAATCATTATGCAAGGTGGAATCTCGTGTGTGTATAACATAACTACATGCATTTCAATCCATAATTAGAACATGCAATATCAATGTTTGGAAATGATAGAGTTACATCATAAAATTAGTACATTCAAAATTTTGGGCTATGAAAGCTTGACCAAGCATATGTTGTATACAACAACAAAATGATAGATTTTGGAAAAAGAAAAACATATACCCTCTGTTATTTCACTTTCGGCACCCGTCCCAAAAGGAAACTTTCTACATACATAAGGAAACACCCTTTCCCTCTAAAAATTTAGCTTGCAAACATACAATCTAGTTTTCAATAGGTTATTCTATCCAACCTTCTTATGTTGAATAAATAAATAAAATTACAAGCACAATCTTCAAATGATTCACTAGGTGATCCTTGAAATCAAACAAATTCATGCATAGGAAACTAAACTAGATTTATTTCTTCTTGTACATTATGCAACTAACAATTAGTCATTTAAACATGGTCAATATTGAACAATTAAATGTAACATTCATGCACATTTCACAACACATGCATTAGCATACTAATACAAATATTTCCTTTCTTCTTCCTACATGCAATGAATCTTACATTATTCAGATAAAGAAAATAAGTTGTTATAAGAAGGTCTATTGCGTGCATGTGTATATACATAATTTTTTTTTATGTATATACGCATATATGGCCTTCGATTATAGTATTATAGTATTTGTATACATTCTTTGATTTAACAAAAAAGAACCATATTCACATAGAATATTATATTTCCATTTCCATAAAATGTGTAGAAAGAAGTGATAGGTATATATAATGGCTTATTTTCTATTGTTTTTATACCTATCTTAAGATACTTTTAAACATATTCTCCAGACAATGTTCCTACACTATACTATCTTTTCATATTCATTATGCAAACTTAAACCTTAATTATGATGATGGAATTATGGTTATAATAAATTACTATTATATGGTTTATATGAATGAATTTATGGAATGTTGATTAAATGCTATGGGTTAATTGTGATAGTTATCTTCATGTACATGTTTTGCAAAATTAACTTGTTTGTAGCTAAGAAGGAACCATGGTGCAGTAGTTGTGAGGTGAACTCGTAACAAAAGGGATTACTAGACACTGAAGTAGGGGAAGCTCCAGGTTAGGTTGAACATGGTGGTTGTTGACCAAAGGCTCTTAATGAATATTGGATGTGTGTTATTATGACTAGTTTAATAAACATTGAAGAGGACGTCTCCTTCACCTATGGAATTTTGACAAGTGGTTGTATGTTCACATACAATTTTGTTTTTAAAAAGTTCTAGTTTTGATAGGATTTTTCCTTCCTTTTTAGTTATAGGTTGAATAATTCAAATCTTAATTCCACGCTCTATTATTTGGGAGTGGAGTTAATGACTTCGGTTAGTTTTTTCTTTCAATAACGATTCCCTCAGTTTGTATATAGCTATTGATTTAATCTGTAGGATAGTTAGTTGGTTTTTATTATTTTTATGTTACCAATTACTTTTAGTTTGAAGACATGAAAAATATTCCAAATGATTGAGTCGAATCTATGGAAATATATTTTGTAATCTTTTACAATAAGGAATGAATGGAGTTAATCTTATGGGATGCATAAAATATATTAGTTAGATTGAGTTCAGTTAAAGTGGGAACAATTACTTGAGCAAGCCACTCAAGGTATTTTTCTTCACTTCATCTTTTAGTTATTTATTTTTGTTAATAGTTGTTATTAGTTGATCATTGTTCATGAATCATATGCAAGTTGATTGGAATTTTATTTGTTTCTTATTATGAATGAATGCTTGTGAATATGCATGTAATTATTATTAGTAGCCCTCCAAAGGATAATTTAGTTGTAATTAGTTTCTATTAAATTTTTGGCTAATAGAGTATCAATTTATTAGCAACAGTTCAGTTATAGTCTTTACTATAGGTACTCGTAGCAACTAGTTCTGGTTTATGCTTTTACTATTTTATAGATCTGTGAATTTCCAACAAGTAGAATGAGTTAGGTAGGGTAGTTTAAGTAGTTTAAAGTCCATGTAGGCATATATAATGTTGCACCATCATAAGCTTACAAGCCCTGGGTTGATAATTTAATGTGGTCTTAAACAATGTGAAGTGGACTATTCAACTAGTTAAACCTCTGAATTGAGTAGATTCTACCAAGTTTACAATACATTAGCTTAGACTCTACATTTTTGGAACCGATGCCAAGGATGTTGCTATCTTCATAAACTAGTCTTTACAGTTTTCATAGTTAATTTCTCTTTTCAAGCATTAGGATTGTTAGATACCATCTTTTTCAACACCAAGATATCCTTGTTACCAATTTTTTGCCATAGCTCGATTGGTGGAGCTGGCTGAACATTATTATATCATGAGGTGAAATTGCAGATTATGTTTGAGTGTTGTTTTGCATTTTTATCATTATTTGTCAAGTAACAGTTGTGCATTTAAGAGAAGAAATGGAGTTTCAAAGTGCTATTCAGATATTCCAGAATTAAATGAAGTACATAATTGAGCATATAAATAACAGAGCATTTTAGAATGCTTTCGTTTATTTCATGGAATAGTTCATATTTACATAGTTTCATTTGATTGCAAGAATCAGAATGATATTACAACATTGCATTGAAATGCATTTTATTTTCAAATGAAAAGCATAAAAGATGAAATCAAATATCCACACAAGCCATGGATGTGACTATTATAATGCACCATTAATAGTACACTACACTATGTAAGATGCTAAGAATAAAACATATAAGTGACGAAATAATCATCATTGCCTGATTATCGATGATTGATGCTGAATTGTGCACCTTTGTCTTCTTGAGCTCTGTCGACTTGTAAGAGAAAATAGGGGATATCAGTGGCTTCGATTATGAAGAAACCTATATGAGTCACCCACAATAGTGCAGCCTATTATTAATCATGCATTGAAACAATCAAAGAAGTGCAGAGGAAATGAGCTGAAGGAGAAATATCATGATTATCATATTCTATTTTTTATGCTAACATTGTTTGTTTCCTTGTGCAGGTATAGGTAAAATCACGAAGCTGATCATTAGTTGAAGACAAAGCATGTGGAGAAAAATGGGCTCCCACAAGGGTAGAGCTCAACATGCTGCCCTATTCATTATAAATGGGTCTGATTTAAAGATTACATCATCATATTAATCAAAAGAAATGAGGTGCAATTGAAAGAGTAAAGCATAGTTATCTATCGAGCTACTAAACCAACTATGCATTCGTAACAATCAGGTGGATATTTTTCTGAAAGTTACAGGTGAACAGTGATTTTAATTCACTCAATTAATTCAGCTGAATACATTTATATCAAACATTGTTGTATAGTTATGTGTTATTTGTTCATCATGATCATATATGTCATGCAAGGTGGTTCAGTTTATCAGTATTCTTTTCACAATCAAGGATAGTGAACAGGCATACATTATGCCTTAATGGAGAGTTTTGTTTTGATTTTTCATCAGGAAAGAGAGTAGATTTAAAGAATAGTTTGTTAAGTGGAACATAAAAATGCATGAAGAGTACCATGTTGATGCTCAAGAGTACGAAAGATAGACAGTGTATTCAAGTGACAAATGAATAACCAGTTCCAGATGACTGATAAGTAAATACAACTTTAAGAATCACAAGGTGAGAAATGATTGATCCAAAATGACATGAAATGATAGTAGTTTCATTCCATAAGGTGTTTCTGAGGTGTTAGTTATGCATAGGAACAGATGAGTAGGTGCAGTCCAAAGAACTACTATGTTTAGTTAAAGTTCTACATAAAGTCTAAGACAAAAAGCAAGAGTTGTTGTATGGTGGAATGAAGGAATCCAAAAAAAATTATGTGTGAAGAAAACAACATGGAGCAGTAGTCTGGTATACCTGTGTCATGGAATGACATAGATTGTTCTAATTTTCTAAATATCTGTGTGCTGGTTATTGAAAATTAAAAAGCCAAAGGGAGCTAGGGTTGTGCACAAAAGTCAAAATATATGGTTCTTGTTTGTTTTCATGCACCCACATTGGGGTTCGCATTTATAGTGCTCAATCCTGCATATTACAAATGAATTCATATGGCTGTAATACAAACAAAGGATACATTTCCAAAATTTCATGAATCTATGTTTCATTTTCTTCATGAAGAGACAAATACAGAAGCATGCTAAAAGTAAGAAATTCGAATGATGAAGGAGCCCAGTTTTATACAAAGTATTGAAATATATAGCCTCTCCATATTACAACCAACCTCATATGGTGAGGGTTTCAGAAATGTGTTTCACGAATGCAGAAGTAAAAAGACATTTCGAGCCCAGTCTTCAAGAAGCATTTTTCTTCATTTTTAGGAAAGCCCACAATGGGGTTTGAAATTACAATCCAGAATATTATAATTCCCAGTTTTCCATGAAGAGTTTAATAGGAAAGCTACAGGAATATCAATGAATGTCACCAACCATCATGGGCCGAGCTTCTAAACTAAATACAAGTGGATATACAGAGTACCCACATTTGGGGTTTGCATTTAAAATACAGAAAATAGAGTTGCAGTGATAACCCATATGGGGTTTTTACATAAAATGTGAATTTCCTTTAGAAAGTCAAGCTTCAGACTTAGAGAATGAAAGTTTTCCTTCTATTTTCATGATACCCAGATTGGGTTTTGTTCTCAAATGTGGAAAGAGGGGAGATTCATGTATTGGGTTGAACCCAATAGTTTTAAAATACATTTTATGAGATTCATATAGCTGCGGCTTGTATGGTGGTCAAAAAAAAATGAAAGTGAATATCAACTATCAACAACAATAGGAGCAAAGACTTACTGTCATTGCTTGTGGGACAACACCCTAGCCGCGGCCTAGAGCTCCACAGAGCTTCCAAAACACCAAGAGTTCGAGCTCTTAAATGGAAGCCAACCTCTAATAGTGGAAATAGAGCACATAAATAGTAGATGTAAGCACAAAAAATACAAAGAAATGTATCAGAGGCTGTGTTAGCCACGGCCATAAGGCCAGAGTGAACAAAAATGTGAAGCCATAGAAGCTATGAACAAATAGCTTACCTTGTGTACAGAAGCAAAAGCATTAACCCACGAGCGAGCTCTCTTATAGAGTTGTCAAATGAACCTTGAGCTCATAACAGGTCAGCCAAGCAAGGCGAAGTCACATGAAGGTAAAAAAGAAAGTCAAAAAAGTGAGCAGGCCGCGGCCATAGGTGTTTTTCTAGCTTTAAAATGAAGTAGAACCACAATACTATTAAAACAAGCTTACCCATTGAAGAGCTTGACCTTCTGAAGGAGAAATCATGATTCTTAAACACACGAGCTCAAATTCAACACAATCATGGCGGTGCTTTCTTTCCAAATAGAGCTCATTTTCTTCAAGAGTGATCATTTGCAAAATGAATCATTATTAGGGTTCGACCTTGTTTTGTTCAAACCCTAATTCGAGCCTTATCATTATCTAGAATATTTGGTCAAAAGCACATGGGGTAATTGTTGTATTATGATTTAATCAAAGTCTGAAGTTTGATATATGTTTAAGAGGCCAAAATTTATATGCCTAAGTCGAGCTTAGAGGGGTGATGGATTATTTTCCTAGGGTTTAGGCTTATTTATTATTGAAGGGAGGACTTAAGAAGAATGGTGATCAATAAGTTCCTTTGAGGAGAATGAAGTATGTCTTACCCTAAGTATTTGTTTTTAATTGATTTGAAGGAAGTCAATAATGAATATCTCATGACTTAAGGATAATGCCATGTTTTAGGTTTCTTGTTTTAATTGATTTTAAAGAAATCAATTGGAGATTGGTGAGAGGATAATGATATATATTAGTATTTTTTATGATTTTTTGAGAAAATCAAAGCATTGTAATGAGGAAATAGAATGTTTTCTTTTTTTGCAAAAGATTTATAATCTTTAATTGCAAAAAATAGACAAATTGCAAAATCTGCAATCCTGTAAAGTAGAATCGTAGAACAATCTTTTATAAATTGTTTTATGATTTCTTGCTATTTTTTAGTAGATTTTTGTTGACTTCTCCTCTTGGTCGGATTTGAGTCTTATCATGGAGAGATAAGGTGTTTTTTGGGTTTTTAAAGCAGATTCAACCTTTTTTTAGAGGCTTGACAGTTTGATCATAAAAGCAATATGCTTTTTTCTGCTTTTATGCAATTTTTCGAGATAGTCTGAAGCTTTTTTCCTTGAGCTTCTTCTTGAGCTCGGATTACGGTTTCTTGAGAGTTATGTATTTCAAAATACTTAGTATTTTTAGCTCTCCTTCTCAGTTCATATTTCAGTCCCTGCTCATACACAACTTTGAGTTTGTGGACTTCTTGTACTCAGTTCAGATTATGACATTCTCCTTCAGTTGAATAAAGACAACATTACTACTTCTCGATTTATGTGTTTACTTACAGTTTCAGTTTGATGTTATCTTGTGATTTCTATTTATAGAGTCCTTGTTATGTACTTAAACTATAATTCTTAATGCAGAAAGTTCAAATACAAGTTGCATGTTGTACTTCAAGTCAGGTTTTCATGCAAATTATTTATGTATCAATTGTTCATGAGAGGTTGTGAGATATTGTGTTTTTCTAAAAGTTGTTTGTGAGGAAGAAAATAGAATCATCATTAAGTCATTACGAGGTTTTGAAAAAATCATTTGTTGGTCATAAGTTTTAGTTCTAGTCATCCTTCTATCCCTTTTCCCTTAGAATATCTTAGAGTAAAATTAATCATTCAGAGAACCAACTCACTCTAGAGATTCCTTCTTCGCTCAGATCACCCACATCTGAAGGAGGTTTCCATGTTTCAATAGGTTGTTGAATATTTCATTCATTAGGGTGAAAATCTATTGAAAACAATACTAACATTGTGTAGGATAGCCGAATCTAAAGCCATATTTCATGTATGTGGAGGAAAAGAGGTTCCTTCCCTCCACATGATAGGAAGTTATTATAGAAATTAGTGACCATGGTACTCAGAGTGAAGGTACCATTGAAGAAGAAATTTCCTTCTCACCAACCTCTAGCACACATACAGTAGGAACATACAACACCATGGGTGATGGGATAGATGATGATGATTCCCTAACAACATTTGGGTTTCCCATTACTAGCTAGCAAATGGCTATAGTGTTGAAGAACATTCCTCTTTTGGCCTTTCCAATTTTCTATGGGTTAATGATTGAGGACCCAGATACATTCCTCTTTGAATTTGATGTCTTATGCAGAAGTTATGACTATAATTCTGATGCACATAGGTTAAATATTTTCCCTTCCACTCTCAAATATGCAACTTTGAGATGGTTCATGGGATTAGGTAAAGATGTTCTTGGTTGGGACACCATGAAGACACTATTTTTTGGAGAAGTATCAAGACTATTGTAGAGGACCTAACAGGAGGAAAGATGATATATTTAGAATGACACAAAAGGATGATGAGCCTTTAGAATATTATGTAGAAATATTTCAAATTTCTCTAAAGAAAAACCCTCATAGCAAGTCGTTAAAAGAGTCTCTTAAGTTAATTTTTTTGAGGCGAGTTAATGAAGACTGCATGGATTCATTGAACCTCATTGGTGAGGGAGATATTTCTCAGCTACCATTTTTAGACATTTGTAAGGCCTGTAGAAATTATTTTATGACCTTTACAAAAAGGCCAAGAGGAGATAGAACATTAGTTATTAGTAAATCATCTAGATGGGTTTCAAAAATAGAGCTAAGAAATATGTTATCCAACATGAAGAAGGATATCATCAGTCATTTGGAAAAAAAGTTGGATAAGTTATTCACATTAAGAAAAAGAAGGGGGAATTTGAGGCTATTCTTACTGAATATTGTCCAAGCTGTAGGCAAAGAAAAGAAAATTGTAAATGCAAAAGAGTGGCCAATATCCAACAGGATAAAGTTGAGAAGCCTAATTTTCAACCAATTGAAGGAGATGATGGACAAATATTTAATACAACACAAAGGAGGCCATGTCAACAAAGATAAGGTATTCCAAAAGACCCCCTTAGCTTTAATTCATCCTTTCCTATTGGGAATAAAAAAATTTCTACTTGGAACTCTCAGCCCTGGCAAGTGAACCAAAACCAATGGAAGAACAATCAACAGTGGCCACAAGCTCAACCAAATTGGAACCTATAATGTCGTACAATTTCACCCCTTGCAATTTCACATACATTCTTACATCTGCTTTAGTTTCCACTCCCTTTCAATTTGTGTAGGCTCATTTTAGACCTGCATCAGCCTTTTCCCCTCTTAGGATGCTCAGGACCCCTTTTTAGTAGCTACCCTTGTGCGTTAGCTTTGCACCAAACCTTGTGATTTTCCCATTCATGTCATTTTATAGTGTGATGTGTTTGGACATTAGCAAGTCGTGTGAACATTCGCGTGCCGCGCTAGCATCCTACAACATCTCAACATTCAAATGAACATTTTTGAGCATCTTTTCCAATTTTCAATAAGTTTTATCGATAGTAACGACCTGAGATGCCTTGTAATGGATTTGGAAGCTTTTTTCCCTCTTTAAAATCTATCTTTTCAACTCATTTAGACTTCTTCTCCTTCTTGGCATCTCTCTCAAACATTCTACCATCTTGCTCTTGCTTGCAAAGCTCCATACAACTTGTTACAGTAGCCTCAAGCTTTCATAGCTCACGACAATAGCACTCTCAATCTCTCACAACACACTTTACAACTCTCTTGGGTCTTGCAACTATCTTTCTTTTTGGATTCCTTAAGCCTTGCAACTCTATCTCCCTTATCTTGTACTTGTGAGCATCTTGGGGTTTCTCATGTCCCCTATCTATTACATTATTTTTTGATATGTGTTCTCCTCCTCAGGTGGGGATTACTTTTATCACCTACATCTTGTGATATAGGTTCTCCTCCTCGAGCGAGCATTAATTTTATCATTCCTTTGTTCATTTCTCTCTATCTATCTAGTTGTCTATGGAGGTGGGAACATCAAAACAAGGGTTTGATTGAGGCAAACCCCTATACAACTCCAAAATTTATCTCCAAATCTTATGCATGTAGGTATTGAAGACATTCATGTGCTAGAGGCTTCATTACTTGGGTTGTTATGAGAAGTTTATATCTCTTCTTTTTATCTCAATCATTTACTTAACTTTATTTCAATTCTATCGTATTCATTTATTTTCTTGTACTTTGGAAGTTCTCAGTAATCTAATTGTTAGAAGCCACTTTGTTGTTTATGTGACAAACTTACTTTCTAGTCCATACGGGATGCTTGTGCACTATGTTATCGTCCATATTTTGTGTTACTGTACTTTGGCTGAGAGCTCATCAATTTGTCTAGAAAACCTTTGTGACATGTTGTGTTATAGAAAAAAGTACCCTTTTCTTGACATGGGATTAATTGGACTTAATAAGGCCTTAATCTAGTGTTGTGAGGCATTTTATGTGTCCACACTTGGTCTTGGACCCTTGCAAACTAAATAAAATGCTTTTAACGACGTCTTACGAAGGTGTTGTGAAGTGTTGTAAGACATTTCTACATTCTTCTAGGCTCTATTTAATGCAATTTACCTAAAACCCACCTTTTCACTCATCAACAAGCCCTATTGTGAAGTGTTGTAAAGTCTTGTAACAAGCTTTCACACTTTTCTAGGCATATTTTCACTATTTACACCCTTCTCATGCTTTATTTGGTTCCTTTATACCCTCATAAGTTGTAATTAAGTGTATTTTTGCATATTATCCTAACAAACAACATTAAATACAAAAAATTTCCCGACACATGTTTTTAGGTCCTAGGTGGGATCCATTCACCATGGATGGTGAATGAGTGTTCCTTTGTCCCAAATTCAAATTATTCAAATTTCCTTTCGAGATTTTATTAAAAATCACTTGATGTCAGCCTGTGATGAGGTATAAACGGATACTAAGGCACAAGAATTGTATAAATAAGTGATTTTCACCTCATTTTGACATCTCCATCTTATCTTTCACACCTTCCCCATCTCTAATCAATTCATTCATCCATTCTTCATCATTCATCATCTATCTCCTCAAGCAAGCTAGGTCTTTCACATTGCAAGTCATTCATTAAGCTTCCTAAGACTTTCAAGGGCTGATTCTACATGTTATGTTTCAGAATTTCAAGATCAATCATCATGGCAAGGTAATCAATTCCATTTTGCATGTTTCATTCCATATTTTCATCATTTTGGTTTAATTACCTAAATGGGGTTTGACCAAGGCAAACCACCATGCCCTAACATTCAACACATCTCTTCCTTGAATTGTTTGTTTGCAGATTTAGGACTCTTGGAGGCTTAGGAAATCATTGGATATCAATTTGTAAAGTCATTCAAGTCATCTCTTCATCATTCAAGTCGAAACATCAACAAAAAGTAACTTTTAGACCCAGATCCGACAATTTCATAAGTAGACACCTGTAGAGAGTAGAAGTGCAAATCTAGCTCCTCAAAATCAACTCCTAATTTGAATATTCCTGTAGGTGGACTAATTCACCACCCATGGTGAATTAGTCCCATCTATAGGCTTGAAAATTGGTTTTTCTCAGATTTCAACTCCTGGCAGTCAGAAATAGGTTTCTAGAACTTTTCATTAGAACTAGGACTAATTCGACATGCATGGTGAAACAGTCCTAGTGACCATTAACAGAGGTTTTTGAGACATTATAGAATATTCCAGTAACATCAATCTTCCTCTAGGTGCACTCTATTTAGTCTCATTCATTTATGTTTTCATTTCCTTAGGTTTCTAGTTTATGTTTGCAATCAACACTATGTTTTCTAGCATCTTCCATTAGATTAGTTTACAACATTCAAACACATCCTCACACACATTCCACACTCCTCTTTCTATTCCTTCTAATGTTAACAAAGGCATTTTGGCCCATTCTCTCTCCTTCTAGGTGAAAAACCCTAGGAGGAGCCAAGAAAGAAAGTGGGTGCCAAAATATTTGTTACACATGCTATTTTTGATTCTAGAACTCTCGTGTTGATCCCTAAGGTAGTTTAGGGTAGTTCTCCCCTTGGAAATATCTTGAGAATAAAGAGACTCATGAGTAGTGAATCCCCCTTCTCTACATTTTGGTGAACCTGGCATGAATCAAGTATTTTTCAAAAAACTAGGAATTTATTTACCCCAACTTGGTGGGGTCATAACTTTTGACTCAGTGCTTAGAATTTAGAACCATTTGCACCATTGGAAAGGTCTCCAAAAGGAATAATTTAGTCCCTAAAATAAAATTCCTTTGGTTATCAAATTTTAAATATTGATGTAAGTTTTGACCCCAAATTTTGCTCCGAAGACCTCTGAAAATGCAAATTACTAGAACCTAGAAAATATAAAAAAAAATAGAAAATTGGGATTTTCTATTTTTCTCAGTTCTATCTCTATATCTCTATTTCAAAATTTATATTCTATATTTCTTCCTTCTATCTCTTTCTAGCTTTAAGAAGCTTCAATAATTTCTCTTACAAGCATGTGAAAGTGAGTTCTTGTCTCCTTTCTTATTATTCTTTGTTGATCCCTCTCCTGAAATTCCTTCTGAGGATATTTTGGTGCAAGAGGATGAAATCATTGATACTTTTCTTAACACTACTCTACCCTCTCTTCATTCCAATGCACTCTCTTCTAGAGATGATACATTTGTGAATGATGAATCTTCTCTTCATTCCAATGCACTCTCTTCTAGAGATATGCATTCGTGAATGAAAAATCTACCTTTCATTCCAATGCACTCTCTTCTAGAGATGTTGCATTGGTGAATGATGAATCTCTTCTCTATTCCAATGCACTCTCTTCTAGAGATGATGCATTAGTGAATGATGAATCTCCTTCCACATTTGATCCTCCCTAGATCAATGTTGAGAATATTTCCTTAAATAATTATTCTACTAGTTGTGATGATTCTATAAATGTAATCTATGTCTCCTCTACCCCTCAAAGGCCTAAGAGACTAGTCATTTATGAACTCCAGATAGTCCTTCTCCTAAAAGGATTTTTTATATTGACGGTGTCCCATTTGATAGTGATTCCCTTGATCTTTCTAAGGATCCCTCTTGTAGAGTGGTAGCCCATACTTATAGGATAAAATGAATAAACAATCAAGCCTTCCTCAAGCACCTAAACCTACAACTAAATCACCCAGTGATTATGGTCTTTTCGAGCAACTCCAAGTTACTTTGGTTAAGATCTCATTATGGGACTTGCTTTAGTTTGCTCTAATTTACTAAGGTATGATATAGGAAGCCTTACAAAAGATCCTCTTGCATGCCTCCGCTATGCTGACAAATGTTAGTGTGTTGATAGACCATATTCATGCTGATTCATTGAATATTATGTTCTATCCATAGGAACTCCCACCTCCAAAAGTACAAAAGAAAGAAAATCATCAAATGATTATAGTTAACATTAATAAAATTGGTATTAGACATACTCTTGTTGATGATGGTTTAGCGCTCAATGTATGTAGCATTGATCTATTATCTAAGATTAATATTGATTCATCTTCTTTTAGTGCTTCTTTTGTTGTTATTCATGGCTAAGATAATGTTGGTCGGTAACCTCTAGGCACGATAGTCTTACCTTTGAGGTTGGGACCCATTACTATACCCACCCTTGTATATGTTATTTTAGAAAAATTACCGTATAGCTTTCTTCTTGGTAGACCATGGATTCATGCTATGGGTGCAGTCATGTCTACTTTGCATAAATATATTAAGTTCATTTGTAAAAATCAAGTATTAAAAGTCAAGGTTGACCCTAAGGCTATGCACTTATGTGAAATGGAAACTATTGGTTAGATTTTGGTTGTACCTACTCTTATTCCTTCAGTGTCTTCTAATGTGTTGATGTTTAATCTAGTAGTACCTACTACAAAGGATACTCTTGAGATAGATGTCCCTAAAGAAGATCCTTCTGAAGCAAGAAATCTTTATTCTACTCTTTCTAATTATCAAAAGAATGCATGTATTAGTGATGATTAGGGTTCTTTAGAGTTTACAGGATCCTTAATTGGAGAACATAAATTCAACTCTATCCACTTAATCCTTCCAAAAACATAATCCAAACCTAATATCAAAGATAGTTATTCTTCTCTATCATGGTATAATGTGAATGTGAATTGCAATATTCTTAATGCCAATCCTCCTCCTTTTGAGGAAGATGATCACACTTCTATTAAATAGGTTAATGTTGGAAGTCCTATCAAGAAGGATAATGGTGATCCCATAGAAGAGTGTGATCCCCATTGTTGTAATAATGCTCTCTATGAAGATCCTCCATTGTCTTATGTCTTCGTGTCTTCTTCTTGTGAGCAGTCGAGACTTTCACCACAAGAGAAAGGGTTGCTTCCTACTCCTCATTATTTATCTGAGCAAGATCATATCTTGTTGAGGTTTCTAAAAGCCCACTTGATTACTCTTCCTTCTCCTACATGTAAGAAATTTCATAAGCAGTATAAAGAAAAATATTTGTTCTATGCATACCATCAAGTACCTGGCCATTCCACTAGTGAATGTAAGGCCTTGAAGAATAAAATAATTTTTTTTTTGATTCAGGTGCCATCACTCATTTATTTGTTGATGCACCTACCTCCTCTTCAAATGATAAGTGATATCAAGGTCTTCCTCTATCATGTATGTTATAAGTATCTTCAATGGTTCTCCTCCCCTATATGTTGGGGGAAGTGATAACTTGTTCTGGAGATGTGTGTCCTTTTAAGGAATCCCTCTATTCTCTCTATCTTTCAATTAGAGCATCCCATTGAGTGGGCTCCTTGCTATCTTGAAGGGTTCTTGAGAGAACCCCCTTTGGAATTTTCTCCTTCGAATGAAATCATTTGCATCTAGCTTGGGGGTTGCTTGACTAGACCTTTCTTTTCCATGACTATCCTGCAATGCAACTTGCAATTTCCACAGGCTTTTCTAATTAGTTATGGTCTACAAAAACAAGAACCTATAGATCTCCTTTGCATCAAGATTTCCTAACATGTTTAGTCTACAAAATAACATGCTGCTTTGTAGGTATGCTTGTGAATCCACTCTCCAGTCTGACTCTATGGATTCCCCTTACACTAGGCTTCCTTCATGAGAGAGTACTTTGGGGATTCCTTCTTGTAGTTCTATAGGCCTGTAAGGTGCTTACTACACTGGGCTTCCTTCGTGAGAGAGAACTTGGGGGAATGCCTCCTTACAGGTCTACAGGCCTATGAGATGCTTACATCCTTCATTGGTCCATCATTGGTCTAAGGACCTTTGGTGTAATATGTGCAACTTTATAGTTCCACAGAGCTACGGAGTGATTCATTCAAACCTCCTCAGGAGAGGGTACTTGTGGAGCCATATCTCTTGGAATTTTTATTCCTTTCCCTCTTTTAAATTATTCACTTTCTTCTCTTCTCAGTTGTGTATACTGAATCAAAGATCTGCATCTTCTCTATCTTGAGCATATGCTCTTTCTCTCTTCGATATTGGTTGCTTCTATGGTTTCTGCATGCATTCTTCTCTTGAAGAAATCGATCCTTACGTTCTTCTCTTTGTTTAAGAATTATTCTATGTGTATTATTTCTCAATTTGGGGACAATGCATAGTACTGATACAACCCTTTACATCAAGGTCTCTTTCACTTTGCTGACTCAAATCCTTTAGTTTGTTGTGTGCATGTGTCTGTGTGTTTTTATATTCTAACCTCTATGATGTAATGGCTTTGTATGTTATAACATTTGTTGTCTTGTGCAGGTCTTTCTTGTCTAATGTGTTTTTTTTGTAGGTCTTCAGTCTGGGGGCAAGCTTCCTTGGTGTGAAGGGTTTTTTGCTTCCTCTATAGTATCTTTTTGGTATAATGATGTTATTTATGTTTAGTAGATCTCCTTTAGCTTTCATATTCATGTAGATTCATATTCCCACTAAAGTGGGGGAAAAATGTAATGTCATAAAATTACACCCCTTACAATTTCACATACATTCTTGTATTTCCTTAAGTGTCCACTCCCTTAGCATTTGTGTAGGCTCATTTTAGCCCGTGCATTAGCCTTTTTCTCCTCTTAGGATGCTCATAACCCCTTTTCAGCAACTACCCTCGTGTGTCAGCTTTTCCCCAAACCTTGTTCTTTTCCTATTTGTGTCATTTTGTAGCATGATGTGTCTAGACATTAGCATTCTGTGCAAATGTATGCATGTTCCGCTAGCCTCCTTTGACGTTTCAATGTTCAAATGACCATTTTTGAGCATTTTTGCCACTTTTCAGTAAGTTTTTCAATGGTAATAGCCTGAGACGCCTTGTAACATCTTGGGAAGCTTCTTTTCCCTCTTTAAAAGCTATCTTTTCAAATCATTTCACCTTCTTCTCCTTCTTGGCTTCTCTCTCAAATATTATACCATGTTGCTCTTGCTTGCACAACTCCATATAGCTTGTTACAGTAGCCTCCATCTTTCACAACATCCTTTACAAGTCTCTTGGATCTTGCAACTATCTTTCTCTTTGGCTTCCTTAAGCCTTGCAGCTCTATCTCCCTTATCTTGTGCTTACAAGCATCTTGGGATTTCTCACATCCCCTATCCATTACATATCTATTTTGTGATACAGGTTCTCCTCCTTGAGCAAGGATTTCTTTTATCACCTACATCTTGTGATACAATTTCTCCTCCTTGAGTTGGGATTGCTTTTATCATGCCTTTGTTCATTTCTCTCTATCTATTTGGCTATCCGTGGAGGTGGGAACACCAAAATGGGGGTTTGACATAGAAAAACCCCTATACAACCCCAACATTTTCCTCTAGATCTTATGCATACAGGTATTGAAGAAATTCATGTGTTGAAGGCTTCATTACTTGGGTTGTTGTGAGAAGTTTCTATCTCTTATTCTTTTTATCTCGATCATTTACTTTACTTTATTTTAGTTATATCATATTTTGTTATTTTCTTGTACTCTAGAAGTTCTCAGTAATCTGATTGTTAGAAGTCACTTTGTTGTTTCTATGAAAAACTTACTTTATGGTCTATATGAGATACTAGCATTCCTCTGAGAAATTAGCACGTTGCACTATCATCTATATTATGTGCTATTGTCCTTTGGCCAAGAGCTCTTCAGTTTGTCCAAAAAACCTTTGTGACCTTCTCTTTCTGATTCTATAACTCTTGTGTTGCTCCCTAAGGTAGTTTAGGGCAGATCTCCCCTTAGGAATCTCTTGAGAATAAAGAGACTCATGAGTAGAGAATTCCCATTCTCTACAGAACCAACAACCAAATCCTTGGCCACATCAAAAATTTTAGGGTTCCAATTACAATCCACAATGGCCAACCCAACAAAATTAGTGGCAACCTCAGTGGCAAGAAGGCCAACAATGGTAGTAGCAAAATATGAACTACCAATAGCCTCTGATTCCTCCTCCACAATAGTAACAACCTCTAATTCCTCCGTCAAATCCTACATCCTAGCCACCCAAACAACAACAAATACCTACCCAACTTGCACCTAACCCTAACACTAAGCCTGTTCAACAGGATTATACTAAAAAAGCTAGGAAATACCCCACTTATGGGGTAGAGGTGAGTGATGTCCACCTTAGATAAGAAAAACAACTTGTTGGACCTTCATCTCCCAAAATTATAGAAATGGAGGATGAGGAACCTAAGCTAAATTAGGTACACCGAACTACCTCAAATCCCAAGCCACCTTTTCCTTAATGCTTAGCTATGAAAAAGCATCACACACAAGCTAAGATGGATCCTTTAGGGAAATTGAAAGATGTGAGCATAAAAATCCCACGTATCCAAGCTATTAAAGACATCCCTATCTATACCAAAGCTGTAAGGGATCTATGTCTTAAGAAACTAGGAAGGAAAAGAAAAGATCCATAGATAGTCCATATCTTGGGAAATCTTACAGATATCATGTTAGGGAACATTATAGTCCCTAAGTATATAGATCCTGGTAGTCTAGTTGTGGATGTTAAGATTAATGTAACCCTCATTAAGAATACTTTGATAGACTTGGGGGAATCCATCAATGTCATGACAAAAGAAACAATGCAGTTGCATCAGTTAGTTAAATCCTAGTAGTCTAGTTGTGGGAATTAAGATTAATGGAACCTTGACTAAGAATACTTTGATAGACTTGGGGGAATCCACCAATGTCATGAAAAAAGAAACAATGTAGTTGATTCAATTAGTT
>VDFB02271358.1:495826420-495901761 GCA_007258455.2 Sequoia sempervirens | reverse complement strand
TATGCTTGCTAAAGTGGGGGAAAAATCTAATGGCGTGAATTTGAACCCCTAGGAAAATTCTACATTTACATTACCCCTTACCTTAGAGAATTAGATCTAATGATGTAATCCCTAAACCCACCACCTTTCCCTATCCACTTGGAAATAATTTATGTGTGAGTGGAGGAATTTTTTCTTTGGATGCTAGCATGACATGTGGATATCTACACGATGCACTTCCTTCCTGATAGGATTCTTACCTCTAGAATCTGTAAATGAATTACACTCCTCCATTGGATGCAAATTTTACATTTGATACTCCTTTGACTAACTTCAAATGATCCTTTTTCCTCCTTTTTCCTTCAAATTTTCTAATTCTTCATTCCAATCAAATAAGGGTAAACTAACCCTAATTCCAACCACTATAGACTCATAGGCCTAGAGCTAAACCCTAAGCTTTGATACCAAATATAATGTGTCATTCTTAAATAACACAAAAATAAATCAATTATGACATTATGAAAATTCAAAACACAAATTGAAAAGCTATATTCTATCATAGAACAACATGTCAATGTAATGAATTATATTCATTCCAAAATGTCAAAATATCGGGTTACATAGTTTGACTAGGCCAACATCGCCAAGCAGACATATCAAGTTTACATCAAATTAGTACAATGTAAAATAATCAAAAGTTGGAATTCCTTGTAATTCTATTTCAATTCTCACCACAATTGGTGGATGAGAACATGGTTCAAGAACTTTTCCACCCAGCCATGAAGTTACGCTTCCTTGGAATTCTTCCTACTTGAAGAATTCCCAGCCCTACATAGAATACTTAGCTAGTGAAATCATTATGCAAGGTGGAATCTCGTGTGTGTATAACATAACTACATGCATTTCAATCCATAATTAGAACATGCAATATCAATGTTTGGAAATGATAGAGTTACATCATAAAATTAGTACATTCAAAATTTTGGGCTATGAAAGCTTGACCAAGCATATGTTGTATACAACAACAAAATGATAGATTTTGGAAAAAGAAAAACATATACCCTCTGTTATTTCACTTTCGGCACCCGTCCCAAAAGGAAACTTTCTACATACATAAGGAAACACCCTTTCCCTCTAAAAATTTAGCTTGCAAACATACAATCTAGTTTTCAATAGGTTATTCTATCCAACCTTCTTATGTTGAATAAATAAATAAAATTACAAGCACAATCTTCAAATGATTCACTAGGTGATCCTTGAAATCAAACAAATTCATGCATAGGAAACTAAACTAGATTTATTTCTTCTTGTACATTATGCAACTAACAATTAGTCATTTAAACATGGTCAATATTGAACAATTAAATGTAACATTCATGCACATTTCACAACACATGCATTAGCATACTAATACAAATATTTCCTTTCTTCTTCCTACATGCAATGAATCTTACATTATTCAGATAAAGAAAATAAGTTGTTATAAGAAGGTCTATTGCGTGCATGTGTATATACATAATTTTTTTTTATGTATATACGCATATATGGCCTTCGATTATAGTATTATAGTATTTGTATACATTCTTTGATTTAACAAAAAAGAACCATATTCACATAGAATATTATATTTCCATTTCCATAAAATGTGTAGAAAGAAGTGATAGGTATATATAATGGCTTATTTTCTATTGTTTTTATACCTATCTTAAGATACTTTTAAACATATTCTCCAGACAATGTTCCTACACTATACTATCTTTTCATATTCATTATGCAAACTTAAACCTTAATTATGATGATGGAATTATGGTTATAATAAATTACTATTATATGGTTTATATGAATGAATTTATGGAATGTTGATTAAATGCTATGGGTTAATTGTGATAGTTATCTTCATGTACATGTTTTGCAAAATTAACTTGTTTGTAGCTAAGAAGGAACCATGGTGCAGTAGTTGTGAGGTGAACTCGTAACAAAAGGGATTACTAGACACTGAAGTAGGGGAAGCTCCAGGTTAGGTTGAACATGGTGGTTGTTGACCAAAGGCTCTTAATGAATATTGGATGTGTGTTATTATGACTAGTTTAATAAACATTGAAGAGGACGTCTCCTTCACCTATGGAATTTTGACAAGTGGTTGTATGTTCACATACAATTTTGTTTTTAAAAAGTTCTAGTTTTGATAGGATTTTTCCTTCCTTTTTAGTTATAGGTTGAATAATTCAAATCTTAATTCCACGCTCTATTATTTGGGAGTGGAGTTAATGACTTCGGTTAGTTTTTTCTTTCAATAACGATTCCCTCAGTTTGTATATAGCTATTGATTTAATCTGTAGGATAGTTAGTTGGTTTTTATTATTTTTATGTTACCAATTACTTTTAGTTTGAAGACATGAAAAATATTCCAAATGATTGAGTCGAATCTGTGGAAAGATATTTTGTAATCTTTTACAATAAGGAATGAATGGAGTTAATCTTATGGGATGCATAAAATATATTACTTAGATTGAGTTCAGTTAAAGTGGGAACAATTACTTGAGCAAGCCACTCAAGGTATTTTTCTTCACTTCATCTTTTAGTTATTTATTTTTGTTAATAGTTGTTATTAGTTGATCATTGTTCATGAATCATATGCAAGTTGATTGGAATTTTATTTGTTTCTTATTATGAATGAATGCTTGTGAATATGCATGTAATTATTATTAGTAGCCCTCCAAAGGATAATTTAGTTGTAATTAGTTTCTATTAAATTTTTGGCTAATAGAGTATCAATTTATTAGCAACAGTTCAGTTATAGTCTTTACTATAGGTACTCGTAGCAACTAGTTCTGGTTTATGCTTTTACTATTTTATAGATCTGTGAATTTCCAACAAGTAGAATGAGTTAGGTAGGGTAGTTTAAGTAGTTTAAAGTCCATGTAGGCATATATAATGTTGCACCATCATAAGCTTACAAGCCCTGGGTTGATAATTTAATGTGGTCTTAAACAATGTGAAGTGGACTATTCAACCAGTTAAACCTCTGAATTGAGTAGATTCTACCAAGTTTACAATACATTAGCTTAGACTCTACATTTTTGGAACCGATGCCAAGGATGTTGCTATCTTCATAAACTAGTCTTTACAGTTTTCATAGTTAATTTCTCTTTTCAAGCATTAGGATTGTTAGATACCATCTTTTTCAACACCAAGATATCCTTGTTACCAATTTTTTGCCATAGCTCGATTGGTGGAGCTGGCTGAACATTATTATATCATGAGGTGAAATTGCAGATTATGTTTGAGTGTTGTTTTGCATTTTTATCATTATTTGTCAAGTAACAGTTGTGCATTTAAGAGAAGAAATGGAGTTTCAAAGTGCTATTCAGATATTCCAGAATTAAATGAAGTACATAATTGAGCATATAAATAACAGAGCATTTTAGAATGCTTTCGTTTATTTCATGGAATAGTTCATATTTACATAGTTTCATTTGATTGCAAGAATCAGAATGATATTACAACATTGCATTGAAATGCATTTTATTTTCAAATGAAAAGCATAAAAGATGAAATCAAATATCCACACAAGCCATGGATGTGACTATTATAATGCACCATTAATAGTACACTACACTATGTAAGATGCTAAGAATAAAACATATAAGTGACGAAATAATCATCATTGCCTGATTATCGATGATTGATGCTGAATTGTGCACCTTTGTCTTCTTGAGCTCTGTCGACTTGTAAGAGAAAATAGGGGATATCAGTGGCTTCGATTATGAAGAAACCTATATGAGTCACCCACAATAGTGCAGCCTATTATTAATCATGCATTGAAACAATCAAAGAAGTGCAGAGGAAATGAGCTGAAGGAGAAATATCATGATTATCATATTCTATTTTTTATGCTAACATTGTTTGTTTCCTTGTGCAGGTATAGGTAAAATCACGAAGCTGATCATTAGTTGAAGACAAAGCATGTGGAGAAAAATGGGCTCCCACAAGGGTAGAGCTCAACATGCTGCCCTATTCATTATAAATGGGTCTGATTTAAAGATTACATCATCATATTAATCAAAAGAAATGAGGTGCAATTGAAAGAGTAAAGCATAGTTATCTATCGAGCTACTAAACCAACTATGCATTCGTAACAATCAGGTGGATATTTTTCTGAAAGTTACAGGTGAACAGTGATTTTAATTCACTCAATTAATTCAGCTGAATACATTTATATCAAACATTGTTGTATAGTTATGTGTTATTTGTTCATCATGATCATATATGTCATGCAAGGTGGTTCAGTTTATCAGTATTCTTTTCACAATCAAGGATAGTGAACAGGCATACATTATGCCTTAATGGAGAGTTTTGTTTTGATTTTTCATCAGGAAAGAGAGTAGATTTAAAGAATAGTTTGTTAAGTGGAACATAAAAATGCATGAAGAGTACCATGTTGATGCTCAAGAGTACGAAAGATAGACAGTGTATTCAAGTGACAAATGAATAACCAGTTCCAGATGACTGATAAGTAAATACAACTTTAAGAATCACAAGGTGAGAAATGATTGATCCAAAATGACATGAAATGATAGTAGTTTCATTCCATAAGGTGTTTCTGAGGTGTTAGTTATGCATAGGAACAGATGAGTAGGTGCAGTCCAAAGAACTACTATGTTTAGTTAAAGTTCTACATAAAGTCTAAGACAAAAAGCAAGAGTTGTTGTATGGTGAAATGAAGGAATCCAAAAAAAAATTTGTGTGAAGAAAACAACATGGAGCAGTAGTCTGGTATACCTGTGTCATGGAATGACATAGATTGTTCTAATTTTCTAAATATCTGTGTGCTGGTTATTGAAAATTCAAAAGCCAAAGGGAGCTAGGGTTGTGCACAAAAGTCAAAATATATGGTTCTTGTTTGTTTTCATGCACCCACATTGGGGTTCGCATTTATAGTGCTCAATCCTGCATATTACAAATGAATTCATATGGCTGTAATACAAACAAAGGATACATTTCCAAAATTTCATGAATCTATGTTTCATTTTCTTCATGAAGAGACAAATACAGAAACATGCTAAAAGTAAGAAATTCGAATGATGAAGGAGCCCAGTTTTATACAAAGTATTGAAATATATAGCCTCTCCATATTACAACCAACCTCATATGGTGAGGGTTTCAGAAATGTGTTTCACGAATGCAGAAGTAAAAAGACATTTCGAGCCCAGTCTTCAAGAAGCATTTTTCTTCATTTTTAGGAAAGCCCACAATGGGGTTTGAAATTACAATCCAGAATATTATAATTCCCAGTTTTCCATGAAGAGTTTAATAGGAAAGCTACAGGAATATCAATGAATGTCACCAACCATCATGGGCCGAGCTTCTAAACTAAATACAAGTGGATATACAGAGTACCCACATTTGGGGTTTGCATTTAAAATACAGAAAATAGAGTTGCAGTGATAACCCATATGGGGTTTTTACATAAAATGTGAATTTCCTTTAGAAAGTCAAGCTTCAGACTTAGAGAATGAAAGTTTTCCTTCTATTTTCATGATACCCAGATTGGGTTTTGTTCTCAAATGTGGAAAGAGGGGAGATTCATGTATTGGGTTGAACCCAATAGTTTTAAAATACATTTTATGAGATTCATATAGCTGCGGCTTGTATGGTGGTCAAAAAAAAATGAAAGTGAATATCAACTATCAACAACAATAGGAGCAAAGACTTACTGTCATTGCTTGTGGGACAACACCCTAGCCGCGGCCTAGAGCTCCACAGAGCTTCCAAAACACCAAGAGTTCGAGCTCTTAAATGGAAGCCAACCTCTAATAGTGGAAATAGAGCACATAAATAGTAGATGTAAGCACAAAAAATACAAAGAAATGTATCAGAGGCTGTGTTAGCCACGGCCATAAGGCCAGAGTGAACAAAAATGTGAAGCCATAGAAGCTATGAACAAATAGCTTACCTTGTGTACAGAAGCAAAAGCATTAACCCACGAGCGAGCTCTCTTATAGAGTTGTCAAATGAACCTTGAGCTCATAACAGGTCAGCCAAGCAAGGCGAAGTCACATGAAGGTAAAAAAGAAAGTCAAAAAAGTGAGCAGGCCGCGGCCATAGGTGTTTTTCTAGCTTTAAAATGAAGTAGAACCACAATACTATTAAAACAAGCTTACCCATTGAAGAGCTTGACCTTCTGAAGGAGAAATCATGATTCTTAAACACACGAGCTCAAATTCAACACAATCATGGCGGTGCTTTCTTTCCAAATAGAGCTCATTTTCTTCAAGAGTGATCATTTGCAAAATGAATCATTATTAGGGTTCGACCTTGTTTTGTTCAAACCCTAATTCGAGCCTTATCATTATCTAGAATATTTGGTCAAAAGCACATGGGGTAATTGTTGTATTATGATTTAATCAAAGTCTGAAGTTTGATATATGTTTAAGAGGCCAAAATTTATATGCCTAAGTCGAGCTTAGAGGGGTGATGGATTATTTTCCTAGGGTTTAGGCTTATTTATTATTGAAGGGAGGACTTAAGAAGAATGGTGATCAATAAGTTCCTTTGAGGAGAATGAAGTATGTCTTACCCTAAGTATTTGTTTTTAATTGATTTGAAGGAAGTCAATAATGAATATCTCATGACTTAAGGATAATGCCATGTTTTAGGTTTCTTGTTTTAATTGATTTTAAAGAAATCAATTGGAGATTGGTGAGAGGATAATGATATATATTAGTATTTTTTATGATTTTTTGAGAAAATCAAAGCATTGTAATGAGGAAATAGAATGTTTTCTTTTTTTGCAAAAGATTTATAATCTTTAATTGCAAAAAATAGACAAATTGCAAAATCTGCAATCCTGTAAAGTAGAATCGTAGAACAATCTTTTATAAATTGTTTTATGATTTCTTGCTATTTTTTAGTAGATTTTTGTTGACTTCTCCTCTTGGTCGGATTTGAGTCTTATCATGGAGAGATAAGGTGTTTTTTGGGTTTTTAAAGCAGATTCAACCTTTTTTTAGAGGCTTGACAGTTTGATCATAAAAGCAATATGCTTTTTTCTGCTTTTATGCAATTTTTCGAGATAGTCTGAAGCTTTTTTCCTTGAGCTTCTTCTTGAGCTCGGATTACGGTTTCTTGAGAGTTATGTCTTTCAAAATACTTAGTATTTTTAGCTCTCCTTCTCAGTTCATATTTCAGTCCCTGCTCATACACAACTTTGAGTTTGTGGACTTCTTGTACTCAGTTCAGATTATGACATTCTCCTTCAGTTGAATAAAGACAACATTACTACTTCTCGATTTATGTGTTTACTTACAGTTTCAGTTTGATGTTATCTTGTGATTTCTATTTATAGAGTCCTTGTTATGTACTTAAACTATAATTCTTAATGCAGAAAGTTCAAATACAAGTTGCATGTTGTACTTCAAGTCAGGTTTTCATGCAAATTATTTATGTATCAATTGTTCATGAGAGGTTGTGAGATATTGTGTTTTTCTAAAAGTTGTTTGTGAGGAAGAAAATAGAATCATCATTAAGTCATTACGAGGTTTTGAAAAAATCATTTGTTGGTCATAAGTTTTAGTTCTAGTCATCCTTCTATCCCTTTTCCCTTAGAATATCTTAGAGTAAAATTAATCATTCAGAGAACCAACTCACTCTAGAGATTCCTTCTTCGCTCAGATCACCCACATCTGAAGGAGGTTTCCATGTTTCAATAGGTTGTTGAATATTTCATTCATTAGGGTGAAAATCTATTGAAAACAATACTAACATTGTGTAGGATAGCCGAATCTAAAGCCATATTTCATGTATGTGGAGGAAAAGAGGTTCCTTCCCTCCACATGATAGGAAGTTATTATAGAAATTAGTGACCATGGTACTCAGAGTGAAGGTACCATTGAAGAAGAAATTTCCTTCTCACCAACCTCTAGCACACATACAGTAGGAACATACAACACCATGGGTGATGGGATAGATGATGATGATTCCCTAACAACATTTGGGTTTCCCATTACTGGCTAGCAAATGGCTACAGTGTTGAAGAACATTCCTCTTTTGGCCTTTCCAATTTTCTATGGGTTAATGATTGAGGACCCAGATACATTCCTCTTTGAATTTGATGTCTTATGCAGAAGTTATGACTATAATTATGATGCACATAGGTTAAATATTTTCCCTTCCACTCTCAAAGATGCAACTTTGAGATGGTTCATGGGATTAGGTAAAGATGTTCTTGGTTGGGACACCATGAAGACACTATTTTTTGGAGAAGTATCAAGACTATTGTAGAGGACCTAACAGGAGGAAAGATGATATATTTAGAATGACACAAAAGGATGATGAGCCTTTAGAATATTATGTAGAAATATTTCAAATTTCTCTAAAGAAAAACCCTTATAGCAAGTCATTAAAAGAGTCTCTTAAGTTAATTTTTTTGAGGCGAGTTAATGAAGACTGCATGGATTCATTGAACCTCATTGGCGAGGGAGATATTTCTCAGCTACCATTTTTAGACATTTGTAAGGCCTGTAGAAATTATTTTATGACCTTTACAAAAAGGCCAAGAGGAGATAGAACATTAGTTATTAGTAAATCGTCTAGATGGGTTTCAAAAATAGAGCTAAGAAATATGTTATCCAACATGAAGAAGGATATCATCAGTCATTTGGAAAAAAAGTTGGATAAGTTATTCACATTAAGAAAAAGAAGGGGGAATTTGATGCTATTCTTACTGAATATTGTCCAAGCTGTAGGCAAAGAAAAGAAAATTGTAAATGCAAAAGAGTGGCCAATATCCAACAGGATAAAGTTGAGAAGCCTAATTTTCAACCAATTGAAGGAGATGATGGACAAATATTTAATACAACACAAAGGAGGCCATGTCAACAAAGATAAGGTATTCCAAAAGACCCCCTTAGCTTTAATTCATCCTTTCCTATTGGGAATAAAAAAATTTCTACTTGGAACTCTCAGCCCTGGCAAGTGAACCAAAACCAATGGAAGAACAATCAACAGTGGCCACAAGCTCAACCAAATTGGAACCTATAATGTCGTACAATTTCACCCCTTGCAATTTCACATACATTCTTACATCTGCTTTAGTTTCCACTCCCTTTCAATTTGTGTAGGCTCATTTTAGACCTGCATCAGCCTTTTCCCCTCTTAGGATGCTCAGGACCCCTTTTTAGTAGCTACCCTTGTGCGTTAGCTTTGCACCAAACCTTGTGATTTTCCCATTCATGTCATTTTATAGTGTGATGTGTTTGGACATTAGCAAGTCGTGTGAACATTCGCGTGCCGCGCTAGCATCCTACAACATCTCAACATTCAAATGAACATTTTTGAGCATCTTTTCCAATTTTCAATAAGTTTTATCGATAGTAACGACCTGAGATGCCTTGTAATGGATTTGGAAGCTTTTTTCCCTCTTTAAAATCTATCTTTTCAACTCATTTAGACTTCTTCTCCTTCTTGGCATCTCTCTCAAACATTCTACCATCTTGCTCTTGCTTGCAAAGCTCCATACAACTTGTTACAGTAGCCTCAAGCTTTCATAGCTCACGACAATAGCACTCTCAATCTCTCACAACACACTTTACAACTCTCTTGGGTCTTGCAACTATCTTTCTTTTTGGATTCCTTAAGCCTTGCAACTCTATCTCCCTTATCTTGTACTTGTGAGCATCTTGGGGTTTCTCATGTCCCCTATCTATTACATTATTTTTTGATATGTGTTCTCCTCCTCAGGTGGGGATTACTTTTATCACCTACATCTTGTGATATAGGTTCTCCTCCTCGAGCGAGCATTAATTTTATCATTCCTTTGTTCATTTCTCTCTATCTATCTAGTTGTCTATGGAGGTGGGAACATCAAAACAAGGGTTTGATTGAGGCAAACCCCTATACAACTCCAAAATTTATCTCCAAATCTTATGCATGTAGGTATTGAAGACATTCATGTGCTAGAGGCTTCATTACTTGGGTTGTTATGAGAAGTTTATATCTCTTCTTTTTATCTCAATCATTTACTTAACTTTATTTCAATTCTATCGTATTCATTTATTTTCTTGTACTTTGGAAGTTCTCAGTAATCTAATTGTTAGAAGCCACTTTGTTGTTTATGTGACAAACTTACTTTCTAGTCCATACGGGATGCTTGTGCACTATGTTATCGTCCATATTTTGTGTTACTGTACTTTGGCTGAGAGCTCATCAATTTGTCTAGAAAACCTTTGTGACATGTTGTGTTATAGAAAAAAGTACCCTTTTCTTGACATGGGATTAATTGGACTTAATAAGGCCTTAATCTAGTGTTGTGAGGCATTTTATGTGTCCACACTTGGTCTTGGACCCTTGCAAACTAAATAAAATGCTTTTAACGACGTCTTACGAAGGTGTTGTGAAGTGTTGTAAGACATTTCTACATTCTTCTAGGCTCTATTTAATGCAATTTACCTAAAACCCACCTTTTCACTCATCAACAAGCCCTATTGTGAAGTGTTGTAAAGTCTTGTAACAAGCTTTCACACTTTTCTAGGCATATTTTCACTATTTACACCCTTCTCATGCTTTATTTGGTTCCTTTATACCCTCATAAGTTGTAATTAAGTGTATTTTTGCATATTATCCTAACAAACAACATTAAATACAAAAAATTTCCCGACACATGTTTTTAGGTCCTAGGTGGGATCCATTCACCATGGATGGTGAATGAGTGTTCCTTTGTCCCAAATTCAAATTATTCAAATTTCCTTTCGAGATTTTATTAAAAATCACTTGATGTCAGCCTGTGATGAGGTATAAACGGATACTAAGGCACAAGAATTGTATAAATAAGTGATTTTCACCTCATTTTGACATCTCCATCTTATCTTTCACACCTTCCCCATCTCTAATCAATTCATTCATCCATTATTCATCATTCATCATCTATCTCCTCAAGCAAGCTAGGGCTTTCACATTGCAAGTCATTCATTAAGCTTCCTAAGACTTTCAAGGGCTGATTCTACATGTTATGTTTCAGAATTTCAAGATCAATCATCATGGCAAGGTAATCAATTCCATTTTGCATGTTTCATTCCATATTTTCATCATTTTGGTTTAATTACCTAAATGGGGTTTGACCAAGGCAAACCACCATGCCCTAACATTCAACACATCTCTTCCTTGAATTGTTTTTTTGCAGATTTAGGACTCTTGGAGGCTTAGGAAATCATTGGATATCAATTTGTAAAGTCGTCCAAGTCATCTCTTCATCATTCAAGTCAAAACATCAACAAAAAGTAACTTTTATACCCAGATCTGACAATTTCATAAGTAGACACCTGTAGAGAGTAGAAGTGCAAATCTAGCTCCTCAAAATCAACTCCTAATTTGAATATTCCTATAGGTGGACTAATTCACCACCCATGGTGAATTAGTCCCATCTATAGGCTTGAAAATTTGTTTTTCTCAGATTTCAACTCCTGGCAGTCAGAAATAGGTTTCTAGAACTTTTCATTAGAACTAGGACTAATTTGACATGCATGGTGAAACAGTCCTAGTGACCATTAACAGAGGTTTTTGAGACATTATAGAATCTTCCAGTAACATCAATCTTCCTCTAGGTGCACTCTATTTAGTCTCATTCATTTATGTTTTCATTTCCTTAGGTTTCTAGTTTATGTTTGCAATCAACACTATGTTTTCTAGCATCTTCCATTAGATTAGTTTACAACATTCAAACACATCCTCACACACATTCCACACTCCTCTTTCTATTCCTTCTAATGTTAACAAAGGAATTTTGGCCCATTCTCTCTCCTTCTAGGTGAAAAACCCTAGGAGGAGCCAAGAAAGAAAGTGGGTGCCAAAATATTTGTTACACATGCTATTTTTGATTCTAGAACTCTCGTGTTGATCCCTAAGGTAGTTTAGGGTAGTTCTCCCCTTGGAAATATCTTGAGAATAAAGAGACTCATGAGTAGTGAATCCCCCTTCTCTACATTTTGGTGAACCTGGCATGAATCAAGTATTTTTCAAAAAACTAGGAATTTATTTACCCCAACTTGGTGGGGTCATAACTTTTGACTCAGTGCTTAGAATTTAGAACCATTTGCACCATTGGAAAGGTCTCCAAAAGGAATAATTTAGTCCCTAAAATAAAATTCCTTTGGTTATCAAATTTTAAATATTGATGTAAGTTTTGACCCCAAATTTTGCTCCGAAGACCTCTGAAAATGCAAATTACTAGAACCTAGAAAATATAAAAAAAAATAGAAAATTGGGATTTTCTATTTTTCTCAGTTCTATCTCTATATCTCTATTTCAAAATTTATATTCTATATTTCTTCCTTCTATCTCTTTCTAGCTTTAAGAAGCTTCAATAATTTCTCTTACAAGCATGTGAAAGTGAGTTCTTGTCTCCTTTCTTATTATTCTTTGTTGATCCCTCTCCTGAAATTCCTTCTGAGGATATTTTGGTGCAAGAGGATGAAATCATTGATACTTTTCTTAACACTACTCTACCCTCTCTTCATTCCAATGCACTCTCTTCTAGAGATGATACATTTGTGAATGATGAATCTTCTCTTCATTCCAATGCACTCTCTTCTAGAGATATGCATTCGTGAATGAAAAATCTACCTTTCATTCCAATGCACTCTCTTCTAGAGATGTTGCATTGGTGAATGATGAATCTCTTCTCTATTCCAATGCACTCTCTTCTAGAGATGATGCATTAGTGAATGATGAATCTCCTTCCACATTTGATCCTCCCTAGATCAATGTTGAGAATATTGCCTTAAATAATTATTCTACTAGTTGTGATGATTCTATAAATGTAATCTATGTCTCCTCTACCCCTCAAAGGCCTAAGAGACTAGTCATTTATGAACTCCAGATAGTCCTTCTCCTAAAAGGATTTTTTATATTGACGGTGTCCCATTTGATAGTGATTCCCTTGATCTTTCTAAGGATCCCTCTTGTAGAGTGGTAGCCCATACTTATAGGATAAAATGAATAAACAATCAAGCCTTCCTCAAGCACCTAAACCTACAACTAAATCACCCAGTGATTATGGTCTTTTCGAGCAACTCCAAGTTACTTTGGTTAAGATCTCATTATGGGACTTGCTTTAGTTTGCTCTAATTTACTAAGGTATGATATAGGAAGCCTTACAAAAGATCCTCTTGCATGCCTCCGCTATGCTGACAAATGTTAGTGTGTTGATAGACCATATTCATGCTGATTCATTGAATATTATGTTCTATCCATAGGAACTCCCACCTCCAAAAGTACAAAAGAAAGAAAATCATCAAATGATTATAGTTAACATTAATAAAATTGGTATTAGACATACTCTTGTTGATGATGGTTTAGCGCTCAATGTATGTAGCATTGATCTATTGTCTAAGATTAATATTGATTCATCTTCTTTTAGTGCTTCTTTTGTTGTTATTCATGGCTAAGATAATGTTGGTCGGTAACCTCTAGGCACAATAGTCTTACCTTTGAGGTTGGGACCCATTACTATACCCACCCTTGTATATGTTATTTTAGAAAAATTACCGTATAGCTTTCTTCTTGGTAGACCATGGATTCATGCTATGGGTGCAGTCATGTCTACTTTGCATAAATATATTAAGTTCATTTGTAAAAATCAAGTATTAAAAGTCAAGGTTGACCCTAAGGCTATGCACTTATGTGAAATGGAAACTATTGGTTAGATTTTGGTTGTACCTACTCTTATTCCTTCAGTGTCTTCTAATGTGTTGATGTTTAATCTAGTAGTACCTACTACAAAGGATACTCTTGAGATAGATGTCCCTAAAGAAGATCCTTCTGAAGCAAGAAATCTTTATTCTACTCTTTCTAATTATCAAAAGAATGCATGTATTAGTGATGATTAGGGTTCTTTAGAGTTTACAGGATCCTTAATTGGAGAACATAAATTCAACTCTATCCACTTAATCCTTCCAAAAACATAATCCAAACCTAATATCAAAGATAGTTATTCTTCTCTATCATGGTATAATGTGAATGTGAATTGCAATATTCTTAATGCCAATCCTCCTCCTTTTGAGGAAGATGATCACACTTCTATTAAATAGGTTAATGTTGGAAGTCCTATCAAGAAGGATAATGGTGATCCCATAGAAGAGTGTGATCCCCATTGTTGTAATAATGCTCTCTATGAAGATCCTCCATTGTCTTATGTCTTCGTGTCTTCTTCTTGTGAGCAGTCGAGACTTTCACCACAAGAGAAAGGGTTGCTTCCTACTCCTCATTATTTATCTGAGCAAGATCATATCTTGTTGAGGTTTCTAAAAGCCCACTTGATTACTCTTCCTTCTCCTACATGTAAGAAATTTCATAAGCAGTATAAAGAAAAATATTTGTTCTATGCATACCATCAAGTACCTGGCCATTCCACTAGTGAATGTAAGGCCTTGAAGAATAAAATAATTTTTTTTTGATTCAGGTGCCATCACTCATTTATTTGTTGATGCACCTACCTCCTCTTCAAATGATAAGTGATATCAAGGTCTTCCTCTATCATGTATGTTATAAGTATCTTCAATGGTTCTCCTCCCCTATATGTTGGGGGAAGTGATAACTTGTTCTGGAGATGTGTGTCCTTTTAAGGAATCCCTCTATTCTCTCTATCTTTCAATTAGAGCATCCCATTGAGTGGGCTCCTTGCTATCTTGAAGGGTTCTTGAGAGAACCCCCTTTGGAATTTTCTCCTTCGAATGAAATCATTTGCATCTAGCTTGGGGGTTGCTTGACTAGACCTTTCTTTTCCATGACTATCCTGCAATGCAACTTGCAATTTCCACAGGCTTTTCTAATTAGTTATGGTCTACAAAAACAAGAACCTATAGATCTCCTTTGCATCAAGATTTCCTAACATGTTTAGTCTACAAAATAACATGCTGCTTTGTAGGTATGCTTGTGAATCCACTCTCCAGTCTGACTCTATGGATTCCCCTTACACTAGGCTTCCTTCATGAGAGAGTACTTTGGGGATTCCTTCTTGTAGTTCTATAGGCCTGTAAGGTGCTTACTACACTGGGCTTCCTTCGTGAGAGAGAACTTGGGGGAATGCCTCCTTACAGGTCTACAGGCCTATGAGATGCTTACATCCTTCATTGGTCCATCATTGGTCTAAGGACCTTTGGTGTAATATGTGCAACTTTATAGTTCCACAGAGCTACGGAGTGATTCATTCAAACCTCCTCAGGAGAGGGTACTTGTGGAGCCATATCTCTTGGAATTTTTATTCCTTTCCCTCTTTTAAATTATTCACTTTCTTCTCTTCTCAGTTGTGTATACTGAATCAAAGATCTGCATCTTCTCTATCTTGAGCATATGCTCTTTCTCTCTTCGATATTGGTTGCTTCTATGGTTTCTGCATGCATTCTTCTCTTGAAGAAATCGATCCTTACGTTCTTCTCTTTGTTTAAGAATTATTCTATGTGTATTATTTCTCAATTTGGGGACAATGCATAGTACTGATACAAACCTTTACATCAAGGTCTCTTTCACTTTGCTGACTCAAATCCTTTAGTTTGTTGTGTGCATGTGTCTGTGTGTTTTTATATTCTAACCTCTATGATGTAATGGCTTTGTATGTTATAACATTTGTTGTCTTGTGCAGGTCTTTCTTGTCTAATGTGTTTTTTTTGTAGGTCTTCAGTCTGGGGGCAAGCTTCCTTGGTGTGAAGGGTTTTTCGCTTCCTCTATAGTATCTTTTTGGTAGAATGATGTTATTTATGTTTAGTAGATCTCCTTTAGCTTTCATATTCATGTAGATTCATATTCCCACTAAAGTGGGGGAAAAATGTAATGTCATAAAATTACACCCCTTACAATTTCACATACATTCTTGTATTTCCTTAAGTGTCCACTCCCTTAGCATTTGTGTAGGCTCATTTTAGCCCGTGCATTAGCCTTTTTCTCCTCTTAGGATGCTCATAACCCCTTTTCAGCAACTACCCTCGTGTGTCAGCTTTTCCCCAAACCTTGTTCTTTTCCTATTTGTGTCATTTTGTAGCATGATGTGTCTAGACATTAGCATTCTGTGCAAATGTATGCGTGTTCTGCTAGCCTCCTTTGACGTTTCAATGTTCAAATGACCATTTTTGAGCATTTTTGCCACTTTTCAGTAAGTTTTTCAATGGTAATAGCCTGCGGCGCCTTGTAACATCTTGGGAAGCTTTTTTCCCTCTTTAAAAGCTATCTTTTCAAATCATTTCACCTTCTTCTCCTTCTTGGCTTCTCTCTCAAATATTATACCATCTTGCTCTTGCTTGCACAACTCCATATAGCTTGTTACAGCAGCCTCCATCTTTCACAACATCCTTTACAAGTCTCTTGGATCTTGCAACTATCTTTCTCTTTGGCTTCCTTAAGCCTTGCAGCTCTATCTCCCTTATCTTGTGCTTACAAGCATCTTGGGATTTCTCACATCCCCTATCCATTACATATCTATTTTGTGATACAGGTTCTCCTCCTTGAGCAAGGATTTCTTTTATCACCTACATCTTGTGATACAATTTCTCCTCCTTGAGTTGGGATTGCTTTTATCATGCCTTTGTTCATTTCTCTCTATCTATTTGGCTATCCGTGGAGGTGGGAACACCAAAATGGGGGTTTGACATAGAAAAACCCCTATACAACCCCAACATTTTCCTCTAGATCTTATGCATACAGGTATTGAAGAAATTCATGTGTTGAAGGCTTCATTACTTGGGTTGTTGTGAGAAGTTTCTATCTCTTATTCTTTTTATCTCGATCATTTACTTTACTTTATTTTAGTTATATCATATTTTGTTATTTTCTTGTACTCTAGAAGTTCTCAGTAATCTGATTGTTAGAAGTCACTTTGTTGTTTCTATGAAAAACTTACTTTATGGTCTATATGAGATACTAGCATTCCTCTGAGAAATTAGCACGTTGCACTATCATCTATATTATGTGCTATTGTCCTTTGGCCAAGAGCTCTTCAGTTTGTCCAAAAAACCTTTGTGACCTTCTCTTTCTGATTCTATAACTCTTGTGTTGCTCCCTAAGGTAGTTTAGGGCAGATCTCCCCTTAGGAATCTCTTGAGAATAAAGAGACTCATGAGTAGAGAATTCCCATTCTCTACAGAACCAACAACCAAATCCTTGGCCACATCAAAAATTTTAGGGTTCCAATTACAATCCACAATGGCCAACCCAACAAAATTAGTGGCAACCTCAGTGGCAAGAAGGCCAACAATGGTAGTAGCAAAATATGAACTACCAATAGCCTATGATTCCTCCTCCACAATAGTAACAACCTCTAATTCCTCCGTCAAATCCTACATCCTAGCCACCCAAACAACAACAAATACCTACCCAACTTGCACCTAAGCCTAACACTAAGCCTGTTCAACAGGATTATACTAACAAAGCTAGGAAATACCCCACTTATGGGGTAGAGGTGAGTGATGTCCACCTTAGATAAGAAAAACAACTTGTTGGACCTTCATCTCCCAAAATTATAGAAATGGAGGATGAGGAACCTAAGCTAAATTAGGTACACCGAACTACCTCAAATCCCAAGCCACCTTTTCCTTAATGCTTAGCTATGAAAAAGCATCACACACAAGCTAAGATGGATCCTTTAGGGAAATTGAAAGATGTGAGCATAAAAATACCATGTATCCAAGCTATTAAAGACATCCCTATCTATACCAAAGCTGTAAGGGATCTATGTCTTAAGAAACTAGGAAGGAAAAGAAAAGATCCATAGATAGTCCATATCTTGGGAAATCTTACAGATATCATGTTAGGGAACATTATAGTCCCTAAGTATATAGATCCTGGTAGTCTAGTTGTGGATGTTAAGATTAATGTAACCCTCATTAAGAATACTTTGATAGACTTGGGGGAATCCATCAATGTCATGACAAAAGAAACAATGCAGTTGCATCAGTTAGTTAAATCCTAGTAGTCTAGTTGTGGGAATTAAGATTAATGGAACCTTGACTAAGAATACTTTGATAGACTTGGGGGAATCCACCAATGTCATGAAAAAAGAAACAATGTAGTTGATTCAATTAGTTAGGCCCACACAAACTATTTTGTAGCTATTTGATAGGTCCACGATCAAGCCTGAGGGAATTATTGAAGACCTAGTCATTGCATTGGATTCTTGGGAATACCTTGTAGACTTCATAGTGTTACAATCCAAATTCAATCTTGCGGGTTACCCACTCATCCTAGACAAGCCTTGGTTGGAAACAGAGGATGCATTTATAGGTTGTAGGTCTAGTAAAATGATAATATCCAATGGGATAGTTATAAATAACTTGGTTCTTTATCCATCAACCCAACCATATGCAGACCTTGAGCACACCATTTGGCCCAATTTGGGTGAGGAGGAGGATAACTATTCTTTGTAGACATTGATGACTATAGAGCATAACCCCTTATTGGATAATGAGGATGAAGATGAGCTCATTTCTCACATAATCCAAAATGACTGTGGCAAGAGCCCACAACAATAGGACTACCTCATATTCCTACAAGACTCCTTGCAAACTATTATACCCACCAATTATATAGAGGAGATATCACAACTATTTCATTCATTACTACCTCAACAATATTTACCCATCATACCAATCCTTGATCTCTCACCAATTTAAGATTCATTAAAGGAATAGGAAATCATGCCAGGAAGGAAGTTGAATATTAATAATGCCTTGATAGAGGAATAGAAAAATTCTCTGTAATAAGTGTTATAGGAACACTCAATCACATATGCATGGGATTACCATGATATGAAGGGTATAGATCTTGATTTATGTATGCATAGGATCTATATTAATGATGACTATAGACCCATTTGACAACCACAGTGATGTATGAATCTTTCTCTCAAAGAGATAGTGAAAGTTGAGCTACAAAATCTCCTTGATGCATGTTTTATCTATCCAATCTTAGATAGTGAATGGGTCTCACCTTTGGTAATTATTCCCAAGAAAGGTGGGAAATGGAGAGTCTATGTAGACTATCGAGATTTAAATACAACCACTAGGAAAGATTATTCTTCGCTACCCTTCACAGATTAGGTACTTGACTCACTAGATGGGAAGAAGTACTTATTTCTTAATAGTTTTAGTGGTTATAACTAGATTAAAATTGCTCCATAGGACCAAGAAAAGAATAAATTTACATGTCCTTGGGGGAATTATTCTTACTTTATTCTACCCTTTTGCTTATGCAATGCTCTAGCTACCTTCCAAAGAGTAGTACTCAACATATTTTTTGATTATGCACATGACTACATCGAGATATACATGGATGGCTTCACCACTTATGGTGAAAGTTATGCAGAATCTCTCAATAACCTAGAAAAAGTGCTAAAAGGGTGTAAAGAACACAACTTGTCACTCAACAATAAAAATCGTTTCATGATGATGACACAAGCAATCATATTGGGACATTTTATATCCAATGCAAGAATTCAAGTTGATCCACACAAAATAGAGATGCTATCTACTTTACTCATTCCTTAGAAACAAAGAGATATTAGGATCTTCTTTGGTTATGAAAGCTACTAAAGGAAGTTCATCAAATATTTTAGTAAGATTGCTGCACATTTGTTTGTTTTTTTGAGTAAGGATATTGAGTTTGAATGGACCTTCGAGTGTCAACACTCCTTTGAAGAACTAGAGAAATCTCTAACTCAAGCACCACTTTTGAGAGGGCCTAATTGGATTCTCCCATTTCACATACATGTTGATGCTCTATATTTTTCCATTGGAGAAGTCTTAGGTCAAAAGGATGGAAACAAGGAGTATGCAATTTATTATATCAACAAGAATCTTCAAGGGGCAGAGTTAAACTAGGGGAGATGACAAAATAGTTGTGCACCCTAACTTTTCACTTCTAATTATCCTACATGGAAATTTCAAATCACTCCCAATTTTTTACAGTAGCTTACTTGGCAAGTCCCCTGCTTATAACTAAGGTTTCAGGGCCACATCATCAAATATGATGCCACATCAGCATGCTTTTTGTCAAGGTATCCAAAAAATCCCCCCAAAAAAGTGAGACTAATACTTGTGCATTCTCAACATATTTTATTGAGAGCTAATATGGAATCACATGATTTGTTGCTTTTTAGATCAAAGGAATACATTTTGTTTAATTATGGGTAGTCATCATCAACACTAACAACTTTAAAGTCATGACTATTAATCCAATATATATAAAAATATTGGACATTATATAAACAACTACTATCACACTTATTGAAACATGCTCAGGTACTACTTCCTCTCCCCTATTCTATAACAGAAAAACAAATGCTTGTTTTAGTTTATGCTATTAATAAATTCAAGAACTATATTACTTGTTATCCAATATTTTTCCATAAAGATCACACAACAATTAGGTATTTGATGAACAAGCCAGTAGTTGAAGGTAGATTGGTAAGATGGTTACTTCTCTTACAATAATTTGGCATTACCATTGTAGAAAAATTTGGTAAATCAAATGTGGTGGAAGACTTCTTGTCAAGATCACCAACTCAATCAACTAAAGAAGTTGTGGATGATTGATTCATTTCCTAATGAACACTTGTTTACTTTGCAAGTACAAATACCTTGGTATGTAGATATTGCTAATTATTTGGTCACAAGGCAGATTACACCACATTTCTCACCAAGAGAGAAAAGATAGTTGGTTCACAATTTTTTTCTCTACTCCTGGATATTTGTTTATCTATTTTATACATGGCCTGATAACACCATGAGAAGATGCATAAGGGAAGATGAGATTTTTGATATCATGAAAACATGCCATGATGAGCCATGTGGAGGTCATTTTGCAGCAAAGAGAACAACTTTTAAGATCCTCACAACTAGCTATTATTGGCCTACTTTACATAAATATGCTTTTAAATACACTATGAGTTGTGATAGGTGTCAAAGGATGGGAAGGCCAACAAAGAGTGATGATATTCCTTGGAAAAATTAGTTAACATTGGTACCTTTTGACAAATGGGGTTTGTACTTCATTGTGCCAATCTCTCCTACATCTAATAACAAGGAATATATCCTTGTTTGCACTGACTATTTGAAAAAATGGGTGGAAGTTAAGGCTCTAAAGTTTTCCAGAGATGGTAATGTGGCTAAGTTCTTATATGAAGATATTTTTACTAGGTATAGAGTACCTAGAGAAATAGTCACTGACGAAGGGCCCCAATTCACTTTTGATCTAATTAACAAGTTGGTTGAAGAATACCAAGTTATACATAATAAATCAACACCCTATCATCCACAGGCTAATGGTTAGGTGTAAGTAACTAATAGGGAGATAGAAAGAATTCTCACCAAGACAGTGCAACTACATAGGAAGATGGGTTTCAAGGTTACCTGAAGTAGTCTGGGCATACAAAACTACATGGAAAACAACCACTAGATTTACACCCTATGAGTTAATCTATGGAAAGAAAACAATCCTTCCTATTGAATTTAAATATAAAACATTAAGGACAATAGTAGAGTTGAGAATAGATTGAATAGAAGCATAGAAGGTGTAGACACTAAAAATTATCCTAGGCCTGCAACTCTTAAGTTCTTCATCATTTCCCCTTTCATTCTTCATAATTAAATAATTTTTAATTATTTAATTATTTTTTAAAGTCATATGTCTTCTATTAATTAAATAATTTTAAATAATTCATTTCTATCTTTATTCCTCCTTGATTAATTAAATAAATTTCATTTATTTAATTACGTCACTAATTAAGTCATTTTCTTTCTAAAAATAAATAATTCCTATTTATTTAATTTCTATTCCACTTTCCACTATAATTAAATAATTATTTTAATTATTTAATTATTCATTAGCCTTTTCTCTCATAAATTAAATAAATTTTATTTATTTAATTTGGTCCACTCTTGAATTTTGAATTAAATCATTATTTAATTCAAAAGGTCCTCTTTGTCACATTTCTCTATAATTAAATAATTATTTTTAATTATTTAATTATTCATTGGCCATCTAAATTAAATAATTTTTATTATTTAATTTCAACTATCACCTATTTATCTGTGTCATTCCTTATCTATCCATGTCTCAATTAACCTCCACCCTTGATTGAATTATCTTTAATTTAATCTTGACCATTCATCCTTATCATTTTCCCTAATTTAGCCCTAACCCTATTTCATACCTCATCTTTTAATCTTGGTCATTGATTATTGACATTCAATCTCATCCCTTCATTCAAAATTGACTTCCCTATAAATGACCTTTTCATTGTCATTTGTTAGACATCTTTTGCCATCTAGAGTCTACATGAGCTTATGCTATCTTGCTATCAAGTCAAGTGCATCCATAGTCATATAGAATCTTCAATATTTTTCTTTGTCATTATCATTAGGCCTATTTTCATACTAAAAATCTAAGGGAAATTATTATATTCAAGAAAAATGGAGAAGTGCAATGAAGGCGAATCAATGGTGGCATGGAGATTTGGTAATATTGCTTTATGTTTGTCTTTATGCTTATTTGTGCCTCATTGATTATTAAGGTTTGATTTATATGCTTTATATCCTAACATTTAATATTTTAACCTTGATTACATTGGTGAACCCGACGTCAAAGAAAAATATTGCATAGATCATATGTAAATTTTGATTTCACTGGTTATAGGTACAGATCGACGTAATCGTAGAACCCAAAACAACACAATTGCAAAGTTGAATGACACAACTAATTTGCATTAGGGCATATTTAGATTTGGTTTAAATTTCTAGTTATTTCTATTAGATTTAGGTCATTTAGCTTTCTAGTTCATTAGTCTAACACTAGTTTCATATCATAGACATCCTTAGATCATCTATTTTTTGGTAGATTTCTATTGTTTTACAGGTTCTGGTTATTCAACCGCAACTGACTATGTTTTACCACATTTTCCTTTTGAGTTAATTGCATCCACCATTGATACAAGCCACAACTATTATGATGAACCACAATCGACATTCTGAAACCCACATTCGCAATTCCTAAGATGCATTTGTTGATTTCTGTGAGCCACATTCACTCTTTCTATGACACAATTTCCTATCTTTCCAAAATTTGAATTTTCAGTTACAATTTTTAGTTTAGATCATTTTCATTTCATATCTTAGGTGTTTTTTGTTACTAATCTTTGATTTCTAGCATGTGGCATAGGTGGAAAGGAGATATTTTTATATTAATCATAAAACCAATCTTGTCTTCTTTACATTCATTCATGGGGATTGAAATTATCCTTCCATTCACATGGCATTTGGCTTAAATTAACCTTAATTTTCATCTCACTCATTGGTTTAAAAAGAACTTTCATCTCACTCATAGGGTTTAAAATTAATCTTGCATTAAGTGTTTTCTCACATATTGCTTTGGAGGCTAAAAATAACAAGTGTTTCCTTTGTCTTATGATTTTCATTTTGCTTCAAGATGTGTATGCTCTCCTCTCGTACCTTTTAGGTGATCTTGAGTGACCAAAACCATCTTTAGGCATCTTGTATAATCACCCACACATTTGGATTTTGGGATTAAAATGAACCCCATGTAAGTGTGAGGAAAAGGTGTTTGTGTATGCACTCCCCTTGTGCTTCGTGTGATCTTGGGTGATAAAAAAAACATCCTTGTCTTGCTTTTGTTACCTTTAGAGGGGCCTGCCTCAAAAGAGGGAACAAATCCAACTGGTTTTTCACTCGGGCCAATATATAAAAGGATAAGACTAAACCATCAAGTCCTCATGGTATGTAGGCCTTAGTTGTGCAGTGTCATTCAAAACAGGGTACCTACCTTTAAATTTTAAAGATATAAGAGCCCCTAGTAGAGTGATTAAAGCCTTAAGTGGCTTTTTGGATGCTTGTAAGGTGCCATGTCCTTGAGTATTCACTAAGAACCTTGTTGTAGTGGCAAAAATCCCTTTCACTTGCTAGCGCAGGAACGATCATTCTAAAGCCGCCTCACATCTTCACTAAGAATTTGTAGACATAGGAATTCCTCTTTGGAGAATTTAGACTTGGTAAGCCTAAGAAGTGAGTGTCATGGAGGGAGCCAATGCCTCCAAGTCTCTAGTGGTTGGAGAAATCTAAGTGGGGATCTAGTGGGTGGTATCTCTTGAAAAGCCATAGGTTGTTAAGTGTGTTTGCAAGTTTCTTTTACACATTTCAACATTCAGACCAAACTAGAAACAAGTTTCTTCATACTGTCTTTTGTATTTTCATAATTGAACATCAAAAAATCACCTCAAAACTTGATCAAATTCAACCAAATGCCATTAAAATACACATAAAACTGCAATTTCTATTCTAGAAAATTGTAAGTGACTATCCTTAACCACAAATGTTATACATAAAACCACAATTGATCATTCTGAACTATAACTATCATTCCAAAAAACTGCATTTGACTATTTTAAACCACAACTGATAGCTGAAATGATGCAACTACCTGAGACCATATATTTTCCAAAAAAATGAAACATAGTTATTTGTTAATTGATCTTGAGTATCACCATAGATTTGTAAGATTTTCAACCACCATCCAACATTGTATCACTTGCATACACCATAGGTAGTACATTAAGGTATCTTCTAGCTTGCATAAACCTTGTTTTGAACCTTAGTTTTGGAAGCCTATCGGATTTAAGACTAGTTCATAGTGATCAGATCAAAACTTGTCATGACTTCAACTTTCCATCATCGTCAGTCCTCTTGTCATATAGGTTGGTCCTCAACTCCCAAGGCTAGTTGGAAACCAAAATTTTCAACCTTTTTTTCATTTTAATCACCATCATCCTTGAAGTCTTGAAAAACTTGATTTGAACCTTTTTCTACCTTGATCTAGTTTAGCAACCTTGCTTAGGTCTTACCATAAGGAATTTAGTGGTCATTACCTTATTTTTTGTTACCATTTGAACCTACCATACCTCTTGCATTGGAATTTAATTTGCATACTTTAGACATCATTCTAGATATTTGCATTCCTAATATCCAAAAAACAAAAAAAAAATAGACATCTTGCATAGACATTGCCATATTCTAGACTTCATTGTGACATTATTTTATTGACCTTTTGACATCTTGTTACCTTGAATTGATAACTTGGAATTTTCCTTAGAAACATTCTTGCATAGGAAATCTTAGGCATCATTTATAGTTAGCCTCATCATCACCCCCTTTGAAAAATCTTATATGGTTGAAACTAGGTCAAAAAGGAAACAAAGACAATATGGCTACTCCACAAGAATTTATCAATCCATTTGAAAACTCCTCACAAGGTAAAACAAGACCTCACTTACCCCTATTGGAAAAATTGATCACTAGAGACCAAAATGGATGTACTCTAGCTGAAGAATTAGAGGCTTCCACTCAAGAACCAAAATTTACCTCTTTTGTAGATGAATACTTGGCACAAGACCCTCAACGATATTTAGAAAAACTATTAAATATAAGGTGCCACATTACCTCTTGGATTTGATGTCCATACACTGCTAGCCTCATCTACACAAGGAAACAACACAATGGTCTCTAATGGATTTATCACACAAATAAACACGTCCATACCATTAGGAGGATCCACCCAAGATGCAACAATAGTCCACACATCACCTTTTGCACACAAAGCATGACACAAGGAATCACATTCACCATAGGAGCATCATCATCAAGTCTATTTGGCACTAATAACACAACCAAAAGGACCAAAATTAACACAAGCATGAAAAATGCCACATCAAAAATCAATACTACTAGTGTTATACCAAAAATAGGGGTCTCACAAACAAGACATATACCTTTCATGCAATTTGGAAAGAAACACAATCCTTTCCATAACATTCACATTCCCAACCAGCATACACCAAACCAAAAAACATCCTACATTCCAAACCAAAATCCATTTTACACTCATACACTATACCAAAACCTATCACATAACGTTGGATCCCAGAACACTTACATAGACCCCAACAATACACCAAACACATCATTGAAACAAGTGGATGTTTTGCAAACAAAAATGAAATCCCTTCAACAAGAAATGGACAATATGCAAATGTCTAGCAAAAAGAATTATTCAAAAAAAGACTTATGTTCGTTCCCCTTTGACAAGAGTTTACACATGCCACCCTTCCCGCATGGATATGTCACACCAAAATTTCCTCAGTATAATGGGAAGTATAATCCTCTTGAGAACATAATAGAATTCTTCACAATGTGTATAGACATTGCATATGACCCCACATATCTCATGAGAATTTTTCCACAAAGCCTGACTAGAATAGCACTTGAATGGTTTTCTCGACTTCCATATGGCTTAAGATCATAGGGTGAACTTTCCAAAAAAAAATTTGAACATTTCTCCTTTAAAATTGGAAATTAAATCACACTAGCCAGATTATGTCACACTACACAAGATAAAGGAGAGAACTTTATCACCTTCTTCTAGAGATGGAGGAGTCTAGCTAGTCGATGTCCAATTGAAATACCTGAAAAGAAAAAGGTCACCATATTCCTAGAAAACCTTAATCCAAATTTGAAAAGTGATCTAAGAGTACAATGTTTCACCTCCTTTGTTGAACTAGTGGAAAAGGGTATCATACTTTAAAAATCTCTCATTAACAAAGGTGGAATAAAAATTCCAAACAAGGATCCAAATGTCTAAAGTGCCCCTAATGACAAGAACAAGTATTGGTCCCAAAAAAAGAACATAACCAATGATGACATTGTCGATGCTAAAAATATACACACAGGCCCAATCATTACACTTAGAGGACATAACCAATCTAACAACATACCAAGAAGTGTTTATCAAACTACTAATGTTTTCCAAAACACACAACAACCAAGAATATAAAGGAAGTTCCCAAAACACGAATACACTCCCCTAGGGGAACCGATTTAATTGTTCTTTAAAATACTTATGAAACACAATGTCATACAACTTCCTGAGCCAAAACAATATGATTCATGACAGTTTAAACCCTCTTGGTGGGATGCCAACTCTTTTTGTGATTTCCACCGAACTAAGGGACATACTCTATCACAATGTCGATAGTTGAAAAATATTATACAAGATCTTGTGGAAAATGAAACTATTGAAGTTAATGGACATAAACAACCATCCTCAAACAATGATCACAAAGTCTTTTCTAATCCTCTACATGACCATGGAAAAGGAAAAACCTCTAGCTCGAGAAATAAGAACAATAAAAATTCAGCGAACTACACAAATGCCAAATATGAATACAATCATACTACCATTATAAATCATATCCGAGCGCTGATGAATATGTCAACACTATTACCATAAAGAAATCACCCGAGTGTGTAGTCAATACCCATCGCACAAGAGTAACTATCCAAGGTCATCCACCTCGACAACAATATCATTCCTCTATGGCCCAATACAATTTTCTTGACCAACTAGGGAAGACTCCTGCACAAATCTCCATCTTGGAATTATTGTGTCTCCCTCGAACATTGAGTCATCCTAGACAAAGCTTTACAAGAAACAACTATGCCAACTGATCTTGATGTCAATAATTTTTAGGAGATGGTAGGATACCTAACCAATTCCCATCATGCTACTTTCTCTGAACAAGATTACTCAACTAATAATACAAACCATAATGACTCGTTGCACCTCAAAGTTTTTTTCCATAAAGCAAAAGTTAGACGAGTCTTGGTAGTCGGAGGAGCAAGGTTGAACATTTGCACCTTGAAATTGAGTAATATGTTAGGCTTCTCAGAAGCATGTGTAGAGACCACCAAGAGAATTGTCATCAAGGCATATGACAATGAAGAATGGTCATCTAAAGGAATCATAACACTTCCTATCAGAGTTGGTCCTATGGTTATGGATACCACTTTCCAATTCTTGGATCTTGAACTCCCATATAATCTTCTCATAGGCTAACCATGGATTAATGCCATGAAAGTTGTCCCATCTGCATACCATCAATGCCTCAAATTTCCATACGAAGACACTGAAATTACAATAGCTGATGATCTTGATCCCTTCCAATATTGCAACAACCTAAGAGGGATCATGCAATTCCAAGTGCCAATTAATAATGAGGCTTCATTCGCCACTCCATCACATTACATTGATCCATATTCATTGACTAAAGAATCCATTTCATCTACCATACCATCAATTCCAAAGACCCAAGTCCATGATATGGGATGTGGAGAATATCATATGGATAAGTTACAGATAAAGGACAATGCTACTGCTACTAAAGATAGTCATACTTCCACTAATGATGTCAAGACCACTTCAAAAGGCTCACAAATAGATCATCATGTTTGGATCAAAACCTTTTGGGATCTTGATGATACATTCACCTTTGTGCTATCCACTTCTAGTCAATCTTTTCATATTCATGACAACCCCATGTTCGACCAAGATATATATGATAATCCACTCTTTGACCTTGACCTCACTGAAGATATCTATACATCATCATTCCATACTGCTTTTCCTGGGTTAGGGTATGTACCCCTTATTGTCGCTTCTACTAAGCCATCTTTCCAAGTCATTAAGGATGTGCAAGCCTTCGTTGATGTGAACAATATTGAAAAGGATAGTAACAAAGTCTCCATTGACAACATCGCCACTCCCTGTCATTCACTAAACACTTTTGTCACTCCATCCATTTCATCCATTTCACTCTCATCCATCTACATAATAGACATGGATCAACAAGTCATATCTAAAGAAAAGAACAAAGGAAAATCCCAAGAATCAATAATGAAAATGACTTTAAAGAGAGATCAAGAATCAAAAGACATGATGAAAAGAAAAGAAAACCAAGAAAAGTCCTCTAGCCAACATAAAAAGCTATTGGAAAAATCAAAAGAAAAAATAAAAAGTGAAAATTAGAAAGCATTGGTCTCCAAGAAAATTCCTCCACCAAAAATCATTGGGGGCATCTATCAACACAAAAAGTCAAATAAAGAGCATGTTGGTCCAAGGTCTTCATCTCCATCACTTTCACTCATTCCATACATTTCATCAAATCCATCCATATTCACTTATTATATCACCTCCATTGGTGATTTTTTTCAATGTACCTTTGACAATGACCCCTTGATGTACCCTAGCTCATCGGTCACCCAAACTCCTTGTCATATGAAGCCTGGTGGCCCACATAGTGTGCACATTAGGGATCATGCAATAACCTCTTTTGTCTACCACTTCTATCACCCGTCATATTTGCCACTTACATTCTACATCAAAATCAAGCCCTCTCATCCAACATAGTCATCTGAACAAGGTTAATGCATCATCACAACATATCGGTTCTACACGTAGCTTCCAAGAGTCTTGTATTAATCATGAAAAGTACAAAAAAAATGAAAAAATTAAGAAAATAGTAAGGAGAAATAATTTGTCCAATACTAAAAACCACTTCGGTGGCACCTTGGATAAGTACCATGGTGAAAACCTAGCAAATAGGTGCCTTGTGTAGTTGACTTTGCTCCTTCATCTACCATCATTCCAATCTGACTACCTTTTCATATCATTTGTTCTTTCCACTATCCACTCATCTCATCATTTATCCTCTTCATATCACCCATAATAAATGGTTGTCCTTTTCCATAACTTGGAACGATTGACATCAAGCACACTTTTGCATCCCATTCCATCCTACTCCTAATAAATTGGTCTTATACCCAACTAGGGGGAAATAATTGACCTATGTCGTTTGTATCTTACACTTGTTGTTCGAAGGTCATAAAACCATCAAAAAGACAAAAAAACATCATAAAACTATCAGAAAGACAAAAAAATAATAAAATCTCCAAAATCCAAAAAAGAAAAAAACATGACAAAAACACAAAAATATTCAATTTTTGTTAAAAAATCCCAAAAATAGAGTCAGAATCAGTCATGTTATTCCATGTCATCATCAAACTATGTTGCCTCTATGACTAAACATAAGCAAGGCCATTTGTTTATGTGCCCATGAGGCATTAGGTTAGTCCTTCTAGGCTTATCAAAATAAAAATCATGACTCAATCCTTTGTCAATAAAAGAAGGTCATGTCATGTCGAACTACGAGGTTTTTGTGCATTGTTACGTAGGCAAGGCCATCTATCGATGAGCCCCCAAGGCCACCTAGGTCAGTCCTTTAGGCTTCATCGCGTCAGTCAAATAAGTCAGACATTGTCATAAAACACACAATTAGTCATCAAAATATCAAGACAAGTCATGTATCAACAAGACAAATAAACAAAACAAAGTCATCAAGTCAAACTAAATAAATTGTCAAAATAGTCAAACAGTCAAACCGTCAAAATAGTCAAATATATGTCTTACACAAGATGTGTCCTTCCTGAAACCAAAAATTTTCATTTAGTCAAACCTCGTTATTCACCTTATACAATTGGTCGCATGATCGAAACCAGACTTGACATCTTATACAACATGTGTCCTTCCTGAAACTAGGCCTTATCAATCGCATAACCGTCAAACAGTCATATTTTGGCAAACACTTTGAATGGTTGTTGACCTTGTGGTTTGTTTTGTCTCATCTTTTTTCAATTTATCTTTTGATTCAAGTTACTAGCTTCCTTGAGGATTCCCATGAAGGATTTAGAGGAGCGATGATGTCTCATGACTCTTTTCTTTGACTGTTGTCTGTGGATTGTCTTGGAAAAAAGACTAGGGAAATTTGGCCCTTCGTATGAGTCAAGGCATTCCTTGTTTGTGACAATTTTTTTTAAAAGTGGATGACCTTGCACACCTTGGTCTATGCCATACCATGGTGTTTGTTATCTATTTTTCATATTTTACCGCCCAATGATGATTAATGCAAATCCTATTATGTATTTGGAAAAATATTGAAGTTCTTCTATACTAACTTCCATATCCTTCATGCTAACATTTCTTCTATCCTTCATCCTCTAGTCTTCATATTCATTTCGAGAGCACACTTGTGTTCTTTGAACCCACATGTCCTCTCAAGGGGGTATACCACAACTCTCCTTGTCATTCTTCCTCATCCTCTTTACACTGGGGCATATTTTTGACTAATTTTCTTCGACACAACATGATAAAATGCATTGTATCAAAGAGAGGAAAAATGTAGACACTAAAATTTTTCCTAGGCCTGCAACTCTTAAGTTCTTCATAATTTCCCCTTTCATTCTTCATAATTAAACAATTTTTAATTATTTAATTATTTTCTAAAGTCATATGTCTTCTATTAATTAAACAATTTTAATTATTTAATTAATTCATTTCTATCTTTACTCCTCCCTGATTAATTAAATAAATTTATTTATTTAATTACGTCACTAATTAAGTCTTTTTCTTTCTAAAATTTAATAAATTTCTATTTATTTAATTTCTATGCCACTTTCCATGGCTCTAGGAAAATTCACCCCCAGCAATTCACCGACGGAAAATTTATCGTCAACAATTCACCGCGGGAAAATTCACCGCCACCAACAATTCACCACCAAGGAAAATTAACTGCCAAAAATTCATGCAATTAATTTTTTGCACAACGAATTGTCATCGCGATGAATTTTCCCATGGTGAATTCCTGGGGGTGAATTTTCCATTAGTGAAATGCTAGCGATGAATTTTCCATTTACCACTTTCCACTATAATTAAATAATTATTTTAATTATTTAATTATTCATTAGCCTTTTCTCTCATAAATTAAATAAATTTTATTTATTTAATTTGGTCTACTCTCTTGAATTTTGAATTAAATCATTATTTAATTCAAAAGGTCCTCTTTGTCACATTTCTCTATAATTAAATAATTATTCATTGGCCACCTAAATTATATAATTTTTATTATTTAATTTCTCGTATCACCTCTTTATCTGTGCCAGTCCTTATCTATCCATGTCTCAATTAACCTCCACCCTTGATTGAATTATCTTGAATTTAATCTTGACCATTCATCCTTATCATTTGCCCTAATTTAGCCCTAACCCTATTTCATACCTCATCTTTTAATCTTGGTCATTGATTATTTACATTCAATCTCATCCCTTCATGCAAATTTGACTTCCCTATAAATGACCTTGTCATTGTCATTTTCCAGACATCTTGTACTATCTAGAGTCTACATGAGCTTATGATATATCACTAACAAGTCTTCTCTCAAGTCAAGTGCATCTATAGTTGTATAGAATCTTCAATATTTTTCTTTGTCATTATCATTAGGCCTATTTGCATACTCAAAATCTAAGGGAAATTATTATATTCAAGCAAAATTGATAAGTGCAATGAAGGTGAATCAATGGTGGCATGAAGATTTGGTAATATTGCTTTATGTTTATGTCTTTATGCTTATTTGTGCTTCATTGTTTATTAAGGTTTGATTTATATGCTTTACAGTATAACCTTTAATATTTTAATCCTAATTATAGAAGGAAAGGCTTCATTCTTTAAATGGGTTGCATGAAATAAGAATGGAAGCATTACATTATATAGAGGTAGTACAACAATAATGGATGAAGTGGCATGATCAGTATATTAAAACAAAAGAGTTCACTATAGGAGATTGGGCCCTGTTATATGATTCATGGTATAAAGATTCCAAGAAAAAATTATAGTCCAGATGGCTGGGCCCCTATGAGATTATCAATGTTTACCCTAATGGGGTAGTACAATTAGACACCATTGATGTAGTCTAGTTTTCCCTTCTCGTTAATGACCATAGACTGAAGTTGTATAGAAATCCATCATAGAAGGATGAATTTATATTTTCACTGATCAAACAATATGGTGCTTCTAGTGAACTTGATACAAAATATGATATACAAAGTCCTACTTCAATAATATGTGATATACCCAACACTTTTGGTGGCCTAGAGATTGAGTTACACATCTCAGTCCCTAAGCTTCCTTGACACTAATTTTTCATGCTTTTCTTCTCACACGCACACACTTCATGTTATAATAATGTTTAACATATCTTCATAGGGTCCTATTATCAATATTCATAAGGGTCCTAATGCCGAAGGGACCTACAACTTCACACTATCAATGTTCAAAATGGGACTTGACACTGCAAGTTCTCGTAGCAACATCTAGCAACCACAAGAATATTTAACTCACTTGGTGCCATATTTACTACAAGTTCATCCATATTCATTTCAAATATATTCTTGTATAATATCCATCATTCCATGCAAAATAAAGTGACATAATTATTTTATTACCCACTCTCATTTCAATTACTTGAGTTGTCAAATCACCAGCTCATACTTGTCATTTTTGTCCCATAAAATCCACTCACCACCCATTATTCATTATCTTGCAGTTAATATGTGTCACATTGAATCAACAAATAAATATATTCTTTCAATTTCCACACATGAAATATGGTTATTTCTATGAGGTAGTATTGAAGGTATGTTGTTATGATTAATCTAGTTTTCTTTAAAATTTCATACACTTTTTTATTTAATTCCATGCATGTGAAATATTATATCTTTAATTTCCATCATTATGAATTTACGCCACCTCCAAATCATGAATGTGAAGTGAGGTCACTTCACCAATTAAGTTTGGGGGAGGGTACACCTCATTCAGTCTTTTCGCCAGTCGTTTCAAATCTGCCACCCAAAACCAAATTTAATGAATATTATGAAATGCAAAACCCTTAGTTATTTTTTAATTTTTGTTGCTATTTCCGCTACCATTTTTAAAATTGCTACAACTTGAAACCCTGAGAGTTTATGAGAACTTCAACTTAGTTAGACTCGAGCTAAACTTAAAAGGGAATCTATAGTTGCAGTATAGTATAATAGTAAGGATATATGAGGAAATGGAGGCTTTGAAGTGGTAGAGAAGTTCAAAGGTGGTGGGAAGATAGAGTTGAATTTCTAGAGTTGAATTTGGTATATTGAGTAGAAAAGAAAATAAGGATGGGAGGAGATGTTATAAGAAGAGAGCCAACGACTCACCAACAAATTTTGGAGCACACAGTAGTCCTACCTATCTTCACAGGGGTTGGATGGCTTGACTACTTTCTAAAGTTAACAAAATTTAGTGATGAATTAACAATAAGATTTGTAGAAACTCTTCAATATGATGAAGCCATGGTAAAGGGATTTTTTGTAGATGCATCTTAAACTACCATTGCATTGGTTACAAGACTACCAAGGATAGGAACATAATTCCCAGCTTAGTATGATGCAGTTATAGCTCAGAAAGAATTTTGCATAAGAGTAAAGGAATTGGATTCCTCATCACAAGGTGTGAAGATAATTTCTCTCCACTGGTTATGGGAAATATGTTCCTCTTATATTATAAGATACATTACCTGTGATGGTAGACAATTTTTTTTGTATATGACCCATTTCAAATTGTTAAGTCATCTCAGGCATAATAGGGTAGTAAATGTACCAAATTTTCTTTATAACTTGTTGAAACAAATGGCCTTAGAATGCCAAAAAAGGAAATATGATACTTCCCTCTCATCACTTCTTAGTTACCTTATTGATAAAAAAGAGTTTAAGAATCTAATACCCACAAGTGAGGTGGGAGGATTTTAGAGCAGAGGAATGCATAAACATTAATAGTTTGTTGGATGCACCCGTAGTGCCTGAGGATGTAGAAAACCAAAATGAGCCCCAAGATGAACCTAAAGAGGAAAATCCTCATGTTTTTTTATGTGGCCTCACCTACCCATAGCCAAGGAGAGCATAAAGAACTTAAAGAGCCAGAGTCTAGGCTGCCCATAAATGAGGAATTACCTTCTTCTTCTAAGTCACAGAAATATAAAAGCTGGAGAGGTAGTGTATCTACCTCCCCTACGCCCTCAAAACCAAAAGAATATATTTCAAAGAAATAGAGGGATACTCAAAAGTAGAAAAAGGAGGTAGTTCTTAAAAATAAAAAGAGTATAAAAAGGAAAATATGAAAATTGAGGAAGAATTATTAACACCTAGACACTCTGGTAGGCTCAAGAAACATAGTGCTACAAAAGAAAATATAGAATTAAAACCTCAAGAAGAACAACACCAGAAAGAAAAACCTTAGGAAAATGTCATCCTTGTAGAAACTGACTCTGAATTGGAAAGGAATGTTCTTGATAATGAGAATATACTAGTGAAAAAGAGAAGGTATGTAGAGACCACTTCTAATTCTAAATTAGAAGACATATTTGATGCCAATAAATTCTAGATAGAAACCTTCCCCACTCCTAGAGATTATGAAGTGTAATGAGCAATTTGAGAATGTAGAGGAAGCTTACATTAAAGACAGGGATGTAAGAAAGGAACTTTAGAAGGCACTGGACAAAATTAAACACCTAGAGGAATTGGTACAAGATTATGAGAAGAAGGATAAAGAAAGAAAAAAATGAAGGAGATGGAGGAGAAACTACAGCTATATGGTCATGGCACTAAACTAGATGTGTTGGCATAGTTGGTTGTTACTAAGATAGGGGATAAGGAATTCATAGTGCTAGATGAGAAACACCCTCCTCTTAAAAATATTGATTATCATACAAATTGCTCACTTGGATACCAATTGTGGAAAGTAACTAATAAGTTTGCAAAGGAAAAATAGAAGTGGGGAAAGGAAAAGGAAAAATATGAATAAGAATTGGACAAAAGAGTTATGGAATTGAATAAAACAATAGTTCGGTTGGAGGAGATAGTAGATAAGGCTGTACAAATAGTTAGGTGTAGGCCTCCACCAAAAATTTATGCACTATTTCTACAAGAAAGGTTTTTATGTTTTCAATTCATTAGATTAGTTAGCAAGCATTCAATTGCAATGAGTCAAACTTTTGAGTTTCTTGAAGTTTTTGTTGCTTCCACACTTGAAGACCAAGATCAGTTGTGTGAATTTTATTTGCACAACTATGTGATAACTGATGAAACATAATGCAACCATTTAATCTTTGTGGGGGATCTTCAGATCAGGGCACTTTCCTCTCACTACATAAATGAACAGATTAGGGGTGAGATTATGGAGGAATATGAAGAGAAATAAAAATCTATTGCACTTCCAATTAGAAGAGGGGCTAAGGATCTAGATACAATAATTGATGAATGGATAAGACTCCTTACACATAAGGGAATAGGTGATAAAATCATGAAGTTCAGGGAGGCAGACTATGACAAAATGAAAATGTTAGCTATAGGAGTAGGACAATAGTGTTTTAAATGTGTGCAAGATAGATGGAATAGTTTGACACTTGAACTACAAAAGAAAGAGCCAAATTCCATGCATAATTTCATTGCTATGCTTTAAACAAAATGTAATTACCTAATAGTCGGTATCAGCAAGGGATTTCATTGGATGCCACTTACTTTTATCCACCCATTCTCCTTTATCTGATCCCACATTGGACATGGGAGAAAAGTGATGAATGTGAGAGAGTAGAAGCTATCTGGATGAGGAAGATTTTAGAACATCAAGGTTTTTATCTAAGGAAAATTAAGGGTGTTAACATAGTTATGGACCTAAGACAAATTGCTCAGCAGTATAATTAAGATCCCTAATGTTTTTCTTGGGGAAAAGAAAAAAGCTAGTTGGGGGGAGTGATAGGTCTAGATAATGGCTTATTTCGTGTTTTTTTATACCTATCTTAAGATACTTTTAAACATATTCTCCAAACAATGTTCCAACACTATACTATTTTTTCATATCCATTATGCAGACTTAAACCTTAATTATGATGATGGAATTATGGTTATAATATATTAGTATTATATGGTTTATATGAATCAATGTATGGAATGATGAAATGCTATGGGTTAATTTTGATAGTTATCCTTGTGTACATGTTTTGTAGAATTAACTTGTTTGCGGCTAAGAAGGAACCATGGTGTAGCAGTTGTGGGGTGAACCCATAGCAAAAGGGATGACTACACACTGAAGCAAGGGAAGCTCTAGGTTAAGTTGAATGTGATGGTCATTGACGAAAGGCTCTTAATGAAGATTAGACATGCATTATTATGAGAAATTTAATAAATGCTAAAGAAGAGGTTCCCTTCACCTATAGAATTTTGACAAGTGGTTGTATGTTTACATACAATTATATTTTGACAGAGTTCTAGTTCTGATAGGATTTCTCCTTCCTTTTAAGTTATACATTGAATAATTCAAATCTTAATTCCACACTCTATTATTTGGTAGTGGAGTTAATTATTTCAGTTAGTTGTTGCTTTCAATAAAGGTTCTCTCAGTTTGTATATATTTTTTTGTTGAATCTGTAAGATAGTTAGCTGATTTTTATTAGTTTTATGTTACTAGTTACTTTCAGTTTCAAGACATGAAAAATATTCCAAATGATTGAGTCCAATCTGTGGAAAAATATTATGTAATCTTACACAATATGCAATGAATGGAGTTAATCTTATGGGATGCATAAAATATATTAGTTAGATTGAGTTTAGTTAAAGTGGGAATAATTACTTGAGTAGTCCACTCAAGGTATTGTTCTTCACTTCATCTTTCAGTTATTTATTTCTATTAATAAATGTTATTAGTTTATCATTGTTCATGAATCATATGCAAGTTAATTGGAATTTCATTTCTTGCTTATTATGAATGAATGCTTCTGAATATGCATGTAACGATTATTAGTAGCACTCTAGAGGATAGTTCAATTGATTCATTAGTTTTTATTAAGTTTTTGGTTAATACGGTATCATTTTATTAGTAGTAGTTCAGTTACAATCTTTACTATAGGTACTAATAGCAACTAGTTTTGGTTTATGCTTTTATTGTTTTGCAGTTTTGTGAATTTCTAGCAAGTAGAATAACTTAGGTAGGGTAGTTTAAGTAGTTTAAATTCTATCAAGGCATATATAATGTTGCACCATCATAAGCTTTCAAGCCCTAGGGTTGATAATTTAATGTGGTCTTAAGCAATGTGAAGTGGACTATTCATCCAGTTAAACCTCTGAATTGAGTAGATTCTACCAAGTTTACAATACATTAGCTTAGAATCTACAAGAAGACATTAATTTTAACTAGAAAACCCATTACCTCTTTAAGAAAATTTTGATCTTGGAATCAATGAAGTCTAAGGATTTCACAGGTACTACTTAGTTTCAAAAAAAATCTTCAAAAATTTCACAAATATTTACATAGAAAGTTAAGAATGTTCTTTTAATTCATTTATTACATTATTTCCCTTCAAAAATAATTATGTCTATTCCTTTTTCAGAGTTACAATCATTTGTTTCAAAAAAAAAAGAAAAAGGGATCCTTTTGATTCTAGCATTCTAATTGATTTATAATGATTATGTTAAATCCCTATTACTAGGTAAAGGAGACGTGAGATTCAATGATTCATGAGACACATTTATTCTGGAGATTCGCAATAGTCATTTGATAAATGTGGATGTTCATTCTAGAAATTCCCACTAACAGTTTATACTAATAGGCACTAAATGGTTTGAACAACACTTTACATGCCCTTCACTTATTGGAGGATTATGGAAAATGATAATAATAAAATGGTTCGAACCCTCAAGAAACACTTAGAGTTGACATGAACATGCATGTCTTAGGATGCCTACATTAGTCTATAATAGATTAAAAGGAGCATGCACATACGTGGGAATGGTCAACTTCAAATGCAGAGAAGAAATATACAAATGTTATCTCTTGTGAAGACATTTAAATTTTCTAGCATAACAAATAATGAAGCTTCAAGCTAAGAGAGGATTAGACTCTATGGTGTCCTTTATTGGGTTACAGTGGAATCATGACATAACAAGCTCAACCATGATAGAGATTTGTGGTGAAAGAATTGGTTATGAAGCCGAGTCGACTCACTAGAATCCCACAAAATAGAAGTTAAACAATAAGAGATAGGTGTGTAAGGACATGTAGGCAACCACCAGAGGGAGTAAAATGAGTCAACCGAGTGCATTCTCATTGCACAGACATAAACAAGGCATAGAACTGTACACTACCCATAAAATGTGAATTCCATCAATGTGGTTTAATCACAAAATGAATCAGCTTCTATGATGGCTAAGAAACATTCACCACCAAAGGGAGAATGATACATGTAATAATTAAAGTTGAAATAAAAATAATAATACTCCTATATTCAAAATATAATGCACAGGTGGAAAACTTTATTTAGAAGTAACAATGAATTTGGTGATAGCCGATACATAGTGTGAGATGGTTTTCAACTACAAGCCAAATCAGCTTTACTAAATACTCATAATGGTATATAGGAGAACCTCTACAACATGAGAGGAACACAATTAATAGAGGACTCAAGTATGTCCTATCATTGTGTGAATGAAACAAGTGAAAAAGAGAAGTAAACGAATGCATTCAAAATGCATAACGATGTGCCTCTTTAGGACTTGGCCGACAAGAAATAGCAAAAAATTTCCCAAGAGATAGCAAAAGTAGAATAAAGATAGTGAAGGCAAATAAAAGGATTCGATCCCACCATAATATCATCGAAGCAAGTATAAAATATTCATAGAAAATGATAATAACAAAATAAATCGATCCCATTAAAAAGAAATGAGATTCCAAAGGATAACAAAGATGTTCTATGGTGAAAGAAAATCCTTCGATAAATTAAATGGAAAGATTCTAATTTATCCATACCTTCATTTCTCACTGAAATCCAATCGTGGCTAAGAGGGGACAATCCAACAATGGAAACAGTAAGCTTTTTAACTCCAAACAAATCAATTTTTCTCCTCTTTTAAGAACTCGACCCCCTTCCTTTTCTTTTTGCCAGATCTTCTCCTTTCATCATGCTATCTTCTTTTCTGTTATATTAGTGATTCTCTTTGTTTTAAAATCCACATTTTCACTCTAAAATTGGAGTGTTTCATAATTGTTAGCCACCCCTATCTTCTTGCAATAAGAATTATCTTTCTTTTTTTAGAGGTTATGGGAAACCTCTATTCATTTTGATTTCACTCTTTTAAACTTTGAAAATCAAACCATTTAAATATTAAAATAATAAGATTTAAATAACATTTAAATTATTTCATCTAAAATTTATTTCTCTTGTTATTATTTCTTGCAAATAACAATGTGTTTTAATATGATAGTGTTCATTTTTCTCATATCTTCATAATGTTTAATTCGTTTACAAGAAATTCACTTACAAATTATTTTAAAAGAATTTAAATTAAATTGTTCTCTTAATGACTCATGAGTGATATTAATCCAGACAATTTTATCTTTTTCTCTTTTCAAATGTAAAGAGAATTTAAATAACGAGGTAAAAAAAATGAACTAATAATTTGTTTTCCATTAGTTTACCTATTTAATCATTGAAACATTCACATAAAAATGATATCTACCAATTACAAATTTCAATGTAGATACTATGATTTTTTAGTGGTGTGTGCACTTTAGATTCCAACATGCTTACATATTGTCATCTAGCTAAGTACTCCTATCTCAACCATGTTGTCATTCTTCAAACCTACTCCTGCACTCACACACATTTTCACTTGCAAATTTTCATCATTAACATTTAACCGATTCTTAAAATGAAACGATTTCATTACTTCATAATAACGTTTGGCCTTCATGTTCAATCATCAACTTTACATAGATAAACATTTTCAAATGTCATTGAAATGGTAAATTTATCACAAGTTAAAAATTGATAAGTTTCATTTTCCAATTAGTTAAATAACTTAACATTATTAAATGTAAGAAAAAATTTAGATGTGACAAAATGTTAGTTTACTCAGTACACTAATGTTTTAAGGAGATAGAAAGGGAGCCCTTGTTGGAAGGAATGCACCTAATACAATGGGGACACAAATACCTTGTTATTTTACACTTGGGGGGCTACCTAACCTCTTGGTCCCCAAGAGGTTAGGTATCCCTATGGATCAAGCTAGATTTTTTTTTAGAAAAACAAGTTATAGAATTGATGCTAAAAAATTGATGCCAAATTTGGGCAGAGACCAGAGACAAGATTCTACATAGTGAATTTCAGCTCAATTTGGCAGGACTAAGTTGCCTAGGGTGACTATGTCTTGTACAAGTTCTTGCAAAATTCAAAATTTGAGTGTGTGTTATATTGTTTAAGGATCTCAGGTCTATGTGGAAATAGGTCAAACTAAATGTTGCTCTAGAATTTGCTCAATTTTATGACTATGTAACTCAAAATGCAAGTGTGCAAGAATTTGCAAAATTTTAAAATAATAAAAGACAATTGCAAATGCAATTTCTAGATCTAAGATGCATGAATTAATTGATTCTAAGATGCCAAAATTTGAAAATGATAATGTTAATGCCTTTTAGACAAAATAATGCACTTTTTCACTTTTTGAGCTCTATGAAAGATGCCTAAATGGATGTAATGAACAATTTCATATTTGATTTCAAATTTAAATAACCTAATGCGGATTTGTAAATATAATTAGGATGTAGAACTAACCTTGAAAGATGGAAAATTGTTGCTTCTCTGGGGTTTAGGACCTAGAATGACAATCTTCACTCTCTCCCATTTAAGAACAAACCCTAGATATCTCAATCAAATGATGATAATGGGAGAAAGATATCTACTAAGGGACTATCCTATGGTATGTTTAGAGATTAATGAGGGGTTCACCACCAAGCTAGGGCTTGGAAAAACAAATGAAATGTAATACCTAATGACAAATCCTAGTGATGCATTAAACTTGAATGAATGGCCTAGAAATACATATAAAACAAAACATAAAGCTGTAAAATTAGAAGTGTGCACCTAGAAATTTGTAGAGGCTTGAATGAAGACTGGAAATGCTGCAAATCCAAAAATTTAGACTTGCTGGGACTCATTCACCAATATGGGTGAATCAATCTAAGATTAGGGTTTCTACATAGGAATAGGTTTCTAGAAAGAGGGTATCCAAAACTGTAAAAATCTCAAAATTGACCTAAACTCTAATTTTGGGGAATTTCAAAGTCTGATCTGGTCTTCAATGTTTGCTCTTTCTATTGCACATTGTCTCTCGATCTGAAACTCTAATTTTGGGGTTGTAGGTGACCTTTTAGTGAAGATTACAACCTTGCAAATGAGGGGACAAATCCAACAATTTTCTCTAAGCTTATAACCTAATCTTCAATGATCTTTCAAGTCTTCAAAGCACCTAGATCTGCAATCACACAAAGAGAGAGAGAGAGAGAGAGAGAGAGAGAGAGAGAGAGAGAGAGAGAGTTGATTGTTAGGGAATAGGGGTTTTACTTGGTCAAACCCCTTGTAGGTAATTAAACCAAATGATGTGAGAATGAGATGAAGGCATGAAACATGAAACAAAGAACATGAATCATGGAAAATGATACCTTGAATGATGCCTTGTAAATGATGTCTTGGAAATTTGCAGCTCAGCATGAAATGGCCATGAAGGATGTAGATCTTGATCTTGATAATAGGTGTATAACAATTCTTTTTCTTGGATCCTCAATGCTACATCACAACACTAGGTTAATAACATGCTTGATGTTTGATGTCCTTGACATGATGATGGATTTTGAATTGCTGCAACAATTGTTGAAGAATTTTTCCCTTGAATTCCTTAAAAATGACCTTGAATGCTCTCTAGATGATCTTGTGAAGTCTTGGAATTCTTAACTCTTGAATACTTGACTTGATAACATGTAGAATTAATGAAATAATAATTTGAAAGCTCATTTATATAGGAAATTCATCTAGTATCCCATGTATTGGATCCTAAAGGTTGACATACATAAAATTTGAACTCAAAACCCATTTTTTCCCGCTCAAAACCTTGAAAATAGGCCAAATGGGACTCATTCACCAAGTTGGGAAAATGAGTCCCACTTGGATGGGACTCATTCGCCCAAAGTGGTGAATGGGTCCCACAAGGCCTATTTTGATTACTAAAGTGTTGGGGAGTGTGTAAATTAAGCTTATTTGTTGATCTTGTTGGGTTTTTTATTGAAATAGTCCTTGGGATGCATAATATAGGGTCTTAGGGGCCTATTAATGTTGATATTAAGGTCATAAATGTAAAGGGGCCCAAAATCCAATGTGAAAGTGTAAAATCTAATGCACTTTACAACACTAAATTAAGAAAAAATTGGGTCTATTTAGCTTTGAAGGGCGATAAATCCCATGTGAATGTGTAAAACACATTACAACACTAGATTAGGTCCACCTTAGTTTACAAGCCTCCTAAATTTAATGTGAAGGTGTGAATAAATACACTTTACAACATTAAATTAGGGCAGAGTTAGGTTTGTTTAGCTTAAAAAGGTCCCAAGACCTAATGTGGATGTGTAAAACACCTCACAATACTAGATCAAGGCAACATTAAGTCTAATTTATCATTAATTATTCCCAGATTAAGTGTGAAAATGTACACGACGACATTTTTTGACACTACATATAGCCCCCACTTTAGTGAGAGGGTGAACTTGCTTCAAACTCACACTAAAGTAGACATTCAAGAGGGGTCCAAGTGTACCGATGTAGATGGTCTAGGATAACAAAGATCAAGGAGGTGATCAAGCCCCCAAGATCCAAGATCCTATGTCAAACCAACATAAGCACAAAAGGACATGCACAAGGTATGCAACATCAAGATACACGATCATGCAATTTCAATGACTAAAAGAAATCATTTTTCTCAGTCATTTTTCTCATCTAAGCAAGATTCTAAGTCATTTTTCTCATCTAAGAAAGCATTTCCAAGAGCAATTTCAAGATTCAAGCATTCAAAATCTTCAATCCTTCTTTCACAAGAGAATTCAAGTTTTAAAAACATGAAAATTTGAAGTCTTGGAGCAACATTAAAGTGTTTTTGCAGGCCTTCAAGCTCACTTTCATTTAAAATCTAGCATTGTCAAGGGTTGATCATGGTTGTCTATGGTGAATCATGATAGATTCTAGGTTGGGGAGATGCAACTAGCCATCAAGCCAAGCCTAATGACTTGTTTCCTAAGTGATTCCATCCTCCATTAAAACTCTAGATTTAGCCTAAGGAAGGTACAAGCATTACTGAGACTCATTTGGGTGATTAGAGATCTCTCAAAGTGAGTCATTCATTGTCATATTTCATTAATGCATCTCATTCTTACACATTAGAATAGGGTTGCATTATGTTTTAGATTCATTAGTCTTAGACACACTTAAGGTTAGGGTTTATGTTCACATTTACATTCAAGTTTCATTATTTCTATCAAGGTTTAATTACCAAACTAGGGGTTTGACCAAGGAAAACCCCCCATAAGCAAATCAAGTCTATATTGTGTTTTGCAGGCATTTTCACAGATTTAGATCCAAAAATAAATTTGAGAGAAAAGAGTAGGTATTGAAATGCATATCTAAAGTTTGAATTCTTGGAAAAGAAAAATGGGACTCATTTTCCAGAAGTGGAGAATGAGTCCCAGTAGTGTTTTTTTAGGATTTTTGTAGATTTAGATACCCTTTTCCCTTAAACTTGTTCCTGTGCAGAAACCCAGATCTGGGACTAATTCACCTAGATTGGAAAATGAGTCTAGGGTATGATTAGTAATCAAAGAGATGTTCAACACCAAGTAAGAACTTGCAAAGGAAAATGTAATGCAAGATAGAATGTTTAAACCTAGTTTGATGCAATGACTTACGAAATGATCTAAAGATGCAAATGAAACAAAATAAAAAGCTACAGAATGGAATGTGTACACTTGGGAATTTGGAGATGAATGGAAGGAGGTTTAAAATGCTAGAAATCTTTCCTTTAATGCTGAGTGGGACTCATTCACCAAGCTTGGTGAATCAATCCAAAATCTGGGTTTTTGTGTAGGAACAAGAATATGCCAAATGGGTATCCGAATCTGCAAAAATCTGATTTTTGACCAAAAAGGGACTCATTCACCAAAAGTGGTGAATCAATCTAGTTAGGGTTTTCTAAAACTTCAAGATCTGAATATGCTCGTCTCAATCTGCTTCTCCAATTTTTCGGATATGAATCTTTGTTAATAAACCTGTAGGTGCTCTCCAATGTTCTCCAATGCTTGATGATAACTTTGAAAACTTTAGGAATTTTGGAAACTTTCTCCAAGCTTTCTTCTCAATGTGTCTTCAATCAAAACTTGCAAATCACACACTAGAGAGAGGGAAACATGTTTTTTTATTAGTGGATAGGGGTTTTCCTTAGTCAAACCCTGTTTTGGTAATCAAACCTTCAAATAGAATGAAATAGGAATGGAGAATGATGAATGAACAAAATAAGATGTTGCAACTCACCAAACCCTAGAAATGAACTGCTGAAAATATGTATGAGATGGCTCCAATGGATGTAGATCTTGACTATTACTTAAAGGTGATATATCTTGAATGAAGTGCTAGCTTGAATCATAAAACCCTACATCACAATTGTTAGCTCAAAAACAAACATGATGCATGAAATATTTGAGATGATGCTTGATGCTTGAAGTGTGATCTAAAGTGCTTGATAATCTACCCTTAAAGACTCTTGAATGCTCTTGTGAATTCTTGAATTCTCTTATGAACTCAACTATGTTATTTGAATGCTCATTCAACTTGCTAGGTGTAAAATTAGTGAAAGAAACTTGTATTTATACTTAATTATGTAAGAATTCTTGAAATTACAACACTAAAAGCCAACTTAAAATCTAGGAGGATGAAATACCACCAAAAATTTGAATTAATTTTGACTTTTGGGCCACACGGGACTCATTCGCCCAAGCTGGTGAATGAGTCCCATTAGGCATAATGTATGGGACCAAATTTAAAAATGCTTAGAAATGTGTGAAACTAGGTTCAAGACCCAAATATCTAAGTGGGAATCATTTTCCCAAGGTGGAAAATGAATCCCAGATCACTAAATCTAGGGCCATTCAACCGAAAAAACCTGAATTATGATTAGGAAATTATTTGTGTTAGGATTATCCTCTAAAAGATGCATTAAATGAGGCTTGTGGATGTAAAATAAGGCCAATTAAAGCATAATAAAGCCAAATTATTAATGAAAACCCTATAAAAATGTGAAAGTGTGTTACAACACTTTACAACACTCCAAATAAGATAGGATTAAGGTTTATTTTAATTAAAAAGAGGTTTATTAGGTTTAGTTAATTAATCAATAAAACCTTAGAAAAATGTGAAAGTGTGTTACAACACTTCACAAAACTTTATCAAGGTATCATTTAAATTCATTAGTTCACAAAAGATGAAGACCTAATGTGAATGCATCAACCACATTACAACACTAAATCAAGGCATCATTAGGCTCAATTCTACAAGGAGGACCCAAACAAGTGTAAAAATGTCCCCAACAACATTTTTCAACACTTCATTTAGCCACCACTTTAGTGAGAGGATGAACTTTCTTGAAACACAAACTAAAGTAGACAAACTAACTTCAAGAGGGGTCCAAATGTACTGATGCTGATAAGATAAGACAACAACGATCGAGAGGGTTGATCAAGCCCCCAGGATCACGATCCCATGGAAAACCAACATAGGTACAAAAGAACACACATGAAAATGATATAAAGAGCATCATAAAGGAACAATCATACACTGTCAAAGATGAAAACAAAAGGTAAAACAAAATAAAAGGATTAGATCAAGCTTCAACTATTTGTCCATCACAATGTGGATTAGATCTAGGCTATTTTTCCAAAAAAAATGTGAGCTCACTTTGAGGCAATAGAACTTTAGGTTGTCCATTGGGTGAGGATCCAAAAGAGGTGAGACACGTACACATATGGCCAGTATGCACTCACACATGAGTGGATAAGGGAAAGTCATGCCTCGGTCGGGCTTCCTGTAAAACCATACCAAATTTATACCTCCTGATAACTTTAATAAGGTACCACACAACAATGGTTTTTGAGCTTCATGAGGCAACCAAAACTTTGTATGCTTGGAGCTCATAAAAAATGAACCTCAAGCTTCATGAGGAAAGCACAAATTCTTATGCATGGAACTCATGAACAAGCAAGATGGCTCTACTTGCATGCAAGGTGTATTATGCAAGCTGGCCATATAATGGAAAATAAAACAATAAGGAATGTTCAAAGGAGTCTTGTTTAGCTCATGCGAGGTCTTTAACTTAGGAGAGATTGTGCCTAATGCCTCCAAGAGAGAAACAATCAAAGAATAAAAGATTCACAACTTAGGGGATGTAGTGTGTCACATCAAGCCACTAAGAGGAATATAATATGCTGAGAGAGATCACACTCTTGAAGGAAATCACACCCAATATCATCCACAAAGAAAAAAACACATCATATAAATTAAGAAGATTGCACCATACACCATGAAAAATAAAAATGCAAAAGAATAATATTGATGTATGCCCCCACTTTAAATAAATTGCTAAACACCCTACTGTGAGAAATTACTTTAAAGTAGCAAATGAAAAATGCAAACAATAAAGAGGACATGAGAGCCAACTTGGAAAGCCTCATGCCAAGTCATATGTTTATAGATGAAGCTATGTCATGTAAGAGAACAAGAAAGTAGAGGGGTTTCCCCCAAAATTAAAATCCAAACACATAAGGGATCTATGGATTTGGGGACAGTATGTTCTTGTTGCAATATTTTTAAAGAGCTCAAAACTATCATCATTCCCCAAATACACATAGAAATGGAAGAATGACACAAAGAGAGAAAAACCAAAGAAAAAAAATCTAGGTCAACATGGAAGAGACATGAATTTCTTGATGCCTTGCATCATTCCCAAAAGGAAAACACAAGATGAAAGATTAAAATAAAAATATGTACAACATAGAGAAGAATGAAGGTACAAATAGAAGAATGCCACAAAGAGAGAGAGAGAGAGAACATCAAATAGAATGTCATGAGGGATCACATCACGCACATGCAATCACACAAAATAAGATGAAAAATAAATAATGAAAAATACCGGTAAGGCACATGCGAGTCAACCTAAAGAAAATCGTTTGCATCCCAATCATGTTAATTGCATACCGAAGATGGAAAACTAGCCAAAGGGACAATAGCAAGTTCCAAACTAGGGTCATCATCAGGTTCAACACTCTTCTTAGGAGAATTTTCATTTAAGCTCACAGAAGAGAAAAATAATGTATTCAATTCATTATGCACTTCATCAATTTTAGCAACTTCCTCGTCACCATCTAAGTTAATTACAATAGGAGGTCAAGTGATAATGTCTAAAGAAGTGTTTGGATCTTGTTGTGATGGAGTTATAGGATCGTTTGGTTTCAGTAAAGGGGTGAGGCTCATCATGCATTGCTTCAGTCAATTTTGGATTTTGATTTTATTTGTTTAATTCTTCATGTAATTTTTGAGCAAGGGAAAGACATCTATGCCTATGCTCTCTAGCACCTCTATTTCTTTTAGTTCTATTTTTAAGTTGCATCTCTGTAGGAGCAAGTTGATCAACCATAGGTTTATTTTCTTCCCGAGGAATGGAAGGAACCATGGGAGGTTGTTCAACCACTTTCTCTTTGACTTTTTAAACTTGTTTTATTCTAAGAGGTGTGACGAGGTTTTTTTCATTGTCTCTTGGTATTTTGTAGGAAGGAGGTGAAGGTTTTGTCTTAGGTTGGTTTTGGTCATTTGTAATTTCTTTAGGTTCAATCATGATTTAATCAAGGATGGTAGGTTCAGTGGTAGGTTGAGGCATGTTTCAGAGGGATAATTTTTCTACTTTCTTTAACTTGAACTTTTGATTGGATAGGAAAAAGAAGTCTTCTCATGGTTTGATAGGTTCTATAGGTTTAGGCCAAAAGAAATCTAAGGAAAATTTTCCTTTGAAGGACAATGAGTTAAAGCCACTATGATGTATGGTGAATATTTCATTGTCAAAGGGAAACTATAATCATTTACGTACGACTGAAGGGACTACATTTATGGAGCGAAGCCATGGATAGCCTACCTTCACACAAAATTGGTTTGACTGTGGGATGATGGAGAACAAGATATCCAATGTTTTCAGTCCTATTTGCAATGGTAAGGTGATCGATCCCATCGTAGGGAAAGAAAAACCATTGTGCATATTGATCCATTCTTTCAGTTTATTGTATATATATTGATAGAGTTCATGCATAAGTAAGAATTCCTCAGGGATCATGTTCTCTCCATAGACGAGATCTATTAATATCCCAATGGGCTTATCATAGATATGGCTGACTATGTAAAGAGGACCGTTAGGTGCATGTTTAAGTATATCTTGTGAGGAGAAAGAAATATCAAGAGAATTTTTAGGTCATCCCTTACGATGTTGAGTTTCAACCAATGCAACCAAACCATTGAAAGGATTTTGTTCTTGTTGATTAGTATTCATAGGACTTTTTTGAATTGTATCTATGTTCTCATCATCTGTGTCAACATTCATCACATCAATCTTTGTATTTTTGGTAGCTTTAACAAATGAAATGTTATGTTTTGACATGGGGTTGGTAAATATTTGCAAGTTTTGGTTAGGAGGGGCAATAAACTTATTTCCTTGATCACTAACACCTCCAATGGAAAGACGACTGGAATCAATGAGGTCTTGCACAAGATGCTTAAGACACTTACAATGTTCTATATCATGTCCTTTGTCGGCGATAATGGAAATAAGCATTTGATCTAAAGTTTAGGGGTAAAGGACTTATTAGGATCAGGTGTTTTGATGGGAGGAAAGGTAATCATTTGTTGTTCTAAAAGTTGGGACATTGTGTTATGAAGAGTATCAGGTAAGGGAGTGAATTGTCTTTTCAGGTCTCCATAGCTAAAGGGTATCGCGGCCTTAACAACAACTACTTGGTTATTGAAATTATGAGTTGTTTGTTGAGGGGGATTGAATTAAAGGAACCCTCTATTCTATTTTCTAAAAGATTGAGATTTTTTTTGGTTTGCGGGATCAGATTTCTTAGTTTGACTAGAAGTGTATTTTATATCTTCACTACTAATCAAATTTTGATAATCACGAGGGGTAGTACACAAGTGCATAAAGGAGGGAATTTTAATCATGGTAAGCTTGTCTTGTATCTTAATTTGAATTTTTTTTATGAAAATATTTTGAAGGTGAGGATTAGGAACCTTAACATCGATTTGTGAGTAAAGTGATTGATAGCATGAGATAAAGTTAGTTATCTTTTCTTCTTCCTTTTTCTTACATCTCATCAAATTGGCCAAGGTCATCTTAGGAGTCATATGCACTTGGAAATGGTTTACAAATGCCTCAACAAGTTCATTTAATGAATGAATTGAGTTGTTCGATAAAGAAGAAAACCATTCCAAGGCAGTATCTTTTAAGGACCTAGGGAAAATCTTAGCCAAGAGTTTATCATCAAGGCCAAAATCACTGCATAAAGTGGTATAAGAATTAACATGGTTATAAGGATCTCCCTTTCCTCCAGATTTCTTGAATCTAGGCACCTATACACCTTGTGGCATCAGTATTTGCAATATCTCTGAGGACAATGGACTGCTTTTGACATAATATGTAGGTGGGCCATTTTGATTTTAGTTGATGGTAGAAAATTTCTTTTGAAGGGATGAAACTATTTGCAAAAGTTGATTTATGAGAGGTTCATTCCTTGTATAATGAGATGGAGGTGAGAAAGGTGAAGGGGTGTATGTGTATGAAGATAAAGTGAATGGAATGCATATAGGTGGTAAAGTGGTAGGAGATATGACGTGTGATGCCACAAAGGTACTAGGGATGCTAGTGGAAATACCCAAGGAAGGAATCACATTACTAGTTGGTTGCATTGTTGTTGTGACTTGAGGGTTGGTATAGGTAGGGATTGAGGAAATTGTTGTGGGAGGAGGAATTTGAATTCCTCCTTGACATGTAACTTTGTTCAAAGGTAAAGGAGAACTAGTGGTTGAGGTAAGGAGTGGTCCAAAAATATAAATTATGTTATGCATAAGATCAATTCCTTCACCTTGGATTTTGAATGCTCTCTTGATGCTCTTGTAAATTCTTGGAATGTCTAACTCTTTCTTTCTTGACTTGATATCATGAATGCTTGATGAAATAATGGATCTGAATCTCTATAAATCAACCTGTAGGTGCTCTCCAAGGTTCTCCAATGCTTGATGACAACTTTGACAACTTTAGGCTCTTTGAAAAATTTCTCCAAGCTTTCTCCTTAATGTGTCCTCAATCTAAACCTACAAATCACACAATAGGGAGAGGGGAAAATGTTGTTTTGTTAGTGGATAGGGGTTCTCCTTGGTCAAACCCCATTTTGGTAATCAAACCTTGAAATACAATGAAATAGGAATGGAGAATGATGAATGAACAAAATAAGATGTTGCAACTCACTAAACCCTAGCGATGAAGTGTTGCGAACATGTATGAGATGGCTCTAATGGATGCAAATCTTGACTCTTGCTTAAAGGTTATATATCTTGAATGAAGTGCTAGCTTGAATCATAAAATCCTACATCATAATTGTTTGCTCAAAAAAAAACATGATGCATGAAAAATTGTTGCCACTAAGGGTTTTAGGACCTAGGGAAACAAGCTCTCTATAATCCACATTCAAGGATTCCCTATGTCCTAAAACCCTTAGTGGAAATAATTTTCTATCTTACAGACCTATTGCAACCTATGATGCAATATTATATACAATTTTTTGAATTTTTATGCTTTTTATGATGCAAAAATGAATTCCTCCTAAACCAAGATCTAGGGTGAATTGATTCAGATTTAAATAGGTTTATAATGTTAAAATGTTAGGTTTAGCAAAATGAAATGTAGAAAAAGTGAAACCCTTAGGGTTTATGAACTTTTCCTAAACATTTCATGTAAAATTTGAGGTAGTAAGGTGTTTGATGGATTTAGATAAGGCATGAGACTAAATTACAACTGGAAAAGTGAGTCAACCTTCCCTTGGAAAAATTTGGAATGGATTTGGGAATGAAATGCAATGCAATGACTAGACTAATGATGTAAATTACTATTCTAATGTAAATACAAAAATCATAAAAATTCATAGATAGAGCAAGAAACTGTGCACCTGTAGCTCAAATATGGGGGTAAAAATAGAGGAATAATTCTCCCAGGATGTATATGTCCTTGTAGGATTTTATATTTGTTTTCATAGTCCTCTAGTGCCAAATCAAAGCTTTCCATTTTGTCTACAATTTTTTTTGATCATTGTTGGATATTTTTGTTAAGTGATTTTTCATGGGTTGTCAAGATGGAGGGTTTTGATTGCAATAATGAATAATTTTTCTTCAAAATTCTTCCAATATCCTCAAAACTTGGAACCTACACATTCAAAGAGAGAGAAAGGGTTGTGCCATTTAGGGGCTTTCCTTACTTAAATCCTGTGATAGTGTTTCCACTTCCACAATGGAAATGTCAATGATAGAAAGCCTATCCTTTTGAGGGATAGGGATGAATGATAAGAGGAATGATAAATCCACAAAGTGCTACAACTCATTGTTGGAAGAATGAAGAAGAACATATCATTTTTCTATTTTATGTTGTCATTGATTTCACCATGTTATATGAGTTGCAACTACAAGATTAAGTCTTAGTTTGATCTAGTATTCTAGACTAGTATCTAAACCGGTATGTAGTTATCATCCTCTGGTATTTTGGCCCACAATTATTTGTTGTTGATTATGGTTGTTTGTGGTTTTGGGAAATGGTTTATGGATGTTGGAAGCACATATATTCAGAATCTCACAAGTTTAGATGCTCGTATGGTGTATCAACATTGCTCTGTTGTTGCATTTTTGCTATTTGGTCTATCTCTGGTTGACCTAATGGATAGATGGTGTTATAGTAAATTAATTTTTTTATGGATGTATGTGTGACCTATCTTAGGTTCATTTTGACATGATGTAGTGTGTTGAGCAGTTGAATTGTCTTTAAAAAGTATTTTGTGAATGCTTGAAGCTGATAGTTGGTATTTTTGGTAAATAAGGGTTGCATCTAATTAGGTCGGCCTAATTGATGCTTTCAGATGTATCAGCTATATATATTGGATAATTTTAAGATTGTAGATGAAGAATTTGATGATGATGTGAATGTGAAGAAGTACAAAAATGATGAAGTGTGTTAAGTCAATTTACTAAGCTTCAAAGGAACTGAATCAACACTTGTTAGGTGTACATTATCATTTCATTTTTTGGCTATCAACCATTCTGTCATTTTATTTCTATAGGAAGTGAGCCTCTCATTTTGGATAGTGAGTCCTGGTAGTGAGCCACCCCTTTTGTAATATTTTATAACCAATTATACTATATTGTGAGCTAACACTCACCATGGTTTTTTCCATTTTGGGATTTCCACGTAAAAATCCTGGTGTTCATGTGTTGTGTGATTTCATGTTTTGTTAATGCTCTTGCTTATCTTTATTGTTATATGCATCAGAGTAATTGGATGGTATTTGTTCAATAAGTTTAAGAAGATATTGATTCACCCCCCCTCTTAGTATCCTAGATATTCAACAATTGGTATCATAGCTTGGTTCCTTCAGAGAACCCTAATAGCTTGAGGAAGATCCTGAAGATGAAACAAATGAATGATAAAGAAGAGCTCTGGGCTGCACTTGAAGATATTAACAAATTTGAAAGTGAAAATAGAGATTTGAAAGAAAATATTGATGAAGCAAATGAATGTTTTTGGAAATTAAAAGATAAATTGAAGAAATTTAAAGAAATGCATAGGGAAGTAAGTGAGCAATTGAAGCAGGTTAATGAAGAGATTATCAGTTTGAAGGTGCAAGTAGAGGAAAATAAAAGAATTAAAGAATGTCTAAATAAAATGATGCAAAGAAAATTTGATGAATACACTAAGCTTGAACAAGAATTGGTGAATCTGAAAGTAGATTTGGAGAAAGTGAAACTCTATGAAATTAATTTCAAATCTAGCTCAGACAAGCTTGATGAGTTAATTTCAGGGGAAAAACCAAGTAAAGACAAAGGTGGCTTGGGAATGGAAGGAGGTGAAACCTCTAAGGATAATCAAAAGACTTAGAATAAAGGGAAGTAGAAAAGAAATTCAAGGAACTTTTCTAGAAGATCTCCTATCATACAACCAAATGCTCAAAGGTACACATCCTTCAATGGTGTCTACTTTCATGTAATAAATTTGGTCACAAGGCAATAGAGTGTAGGAGTAGGATTCTCTCGACAATTTTTTTCATACAAGAAAATTGGATATAGAGCTACTGAATGCATAACTCAAATGGTGAATTGGTCTAATGAAGGAAGAATGAATCAATACTTTAATGGTTACTACTATACATGTAACAAATTTGGACACAAAGCTAATCAGTACAGGTCAAGGGTTAATGGAGGACAAACTAATTAGAAAAATGTTATATGCTACAATTGCAACAAACCATGACATATCTCAAGAGTTTGCATAAGTAAAAAGGGAAAGCAGTTTGCTTCGGTAGAAAAGAATGAACCAATGAAGAAAGTTGAAAAGAATGAGGTTAAGTAAGAAATGAAAAAGATTTGGAGGAAGAAAGAAGAGTCTAAAATGATAGATGCATTTGTGCTCTCATTCGGTATAGACAATTCCTCCAGGAATTAGACCTAGCAAGGTCTTAAGGGGAGCTTTAACAGAAAATTGTTTGAACCCCCTGATTTTTGGCATGCCAGTCTTTGGCATGAGGATATGTTGTAAGTAATGGACGATCAAAGGTCATGCGAGTGAAAATAGAAGAAAAATTGCAGGAATGATCATTTGTAGAGAAAATTAGGGTTTTTCTATGTTGAGAAGTAGAGTTTTTAGCAGCTTCTTGAAATCTGTCACATTTAATGCGAATTAGGGAAGATCATTATTTTATAAAGTGAATGTGTAAGGAATTTTAATCACTTGTGAATTTGAATAAATTGAAGATATTTTTGAAGCATTCTTGAGGCAATTTGGAGTTTGAACTGTGCAAACCCTAGTTCTAGTTCTTCGCAAAGAAAAAGGTATTTTACTTTTCTATGCAAGTTGTGGGTTTGTGTGAATCATCCTTTTGAATATTTTGAGCTTGAAATTGTGAAGAATGGAAACCCATATAGTTTTTAAAGTGTTGAAAAGACCTAGACCATCATATAGAAAATATTCTATGAAGGTTTTTGAAGATGACCCTATGGGTGCCTTCTCATCAATCGCTCATGGGATTATGCTAACCGAGGATACAAGAGTGTACATTCGAGTAAAAATTGATGAATTCAATCATAATAAATTGATAGATATATAGCAGAATGATCTCACTGGAGATAATTTCTTGGTGAAACCTAAATACTTGAATATTGTTGCGAAGAAATTGGACAGATGGAACTACTTTCCTAATTTTAGCTCCATGATTGATGATAAATATGTAAAACCAATTCTCAATAGAATACATGATAAATTCTTCTAGACTGACCGACCCCATCTGATAACTAAGGAAGCAATTAAGGCTGTTACCAGACTCTGTGATACCAGACCGTTACCTGTGTTGAAAGTTGTGAAGAATGAGGTGGTGATGGATCTCACTGGTGTCGAATATGAAAAGAGAGATCTTACAAAAAATTCTATCACTAATCCTACTGTGAAGTATGTTGTGATAATGATCAGTCACAAAATTTACTTCACCAACAGAGAGAACTTTGTTTATTCCACAAATATTTATATTGGTTTCGATATGGCAGTTAATGGTGTAGACTATGATTTGTGCAAACTTCTCCATCAATAGTTGCTTGAGAACTTAAGAATGACCAAAGAAAGGAAGTATGCATTTAAATTTGGCTCCTTGATTATGTGTTTATTGTTCTATTTTTTGAAGATACTTCTTGTAAGGGATGATATGGTGTTTTGGGATACATCCAGACCGGTGGAACATCATATTTTTGATCAATTACATAATCTGGGTGATTTGAAGAATAGAGATAATGCTCTAATAGCTTTCTTTGTTGTATTCAAGAGCAACATGAATGAGAGAGAAAGGATTCTAAGGAAAGTTGTTGAGAAATATAAAAATGATATCATATTTCATGTCTCTTCTAATGAATGTATGATTGAAGCTGTTGAACCTTGTACCATATAGATTCAACCATTGGGTTATGAAATTACAGAAGATGAAGCCAATAATAAGAAATAATGTGGGAAAGAAGCTTAGAGAAGTTGGTTACACTGATGAGGAGATTGTGCTAGGAAGGGATAAGAGAGAAAAAAGGGAGGGAGAATCATTAGGTCTAAGGAGATCTGGCAGGATTGCTCCTAAACCCTCAGCAACCCCTGTAGTGAAAGTTGAACCTAGTACTACTGATAAAGGTAAAGGCCCAACTTATTCTAGACCTAATACAAGATTTGGGAATAGGAAAGAAACTCCTCTAGTGGTACTTGGGAAGAGAGGAAAGAAAGAAAAAGATACAAGGGATAAAAACCTTAGTGTCACTAATGATCAAAATGAAGAGGAGGAGGACTTTGAAGCAAAATTGGTAAGGAAAAGAAGAGGAAGCTTATCCTCTAGTGAAGGTGCTTCTCAAGAAGTTGGTATTGGTTCTAAAATATTGCATATTGTGTTGTCTTCTAACGAAGATGAAGAACAAGAATTTGGTATTCATGTACACACCAAACAAGAGTCAAAGAAAGCTAAGGTATCTGAAGAAGCCTCCCCGGGCCTAGAAGAACATAAGGAAATTTTGGGAAGACTTGGTCCCCATTTGAAATTAGAGGTTATACTCAATTATTTGTTAGATTTTGAAGATATGTTGAAGCCTACAACAACATATTATGATCAATTAGGGAAAGAGGATAGAAAGACATCAATTTTAGCCACTATTCAATATGTTATCACATTGGATGTTAAGTGGGATGATGTGAAGAAAAATGTGCCTAATAAAATATGGGTAGCCCTGATGAAAAGGAGATCAAAAGTTGTTGAATTTGAAGAGAAAATCAAGAATGATGCATTTAAGAAAATTGGGTCTTGTTTGGCCCCAAATGATCTAAAAACCCTGAAGAATATATGTGTAGATATGTTCTGGATGAAGAAAAGAGTGAATATTTTGATAACAAGGGATAAAAAGAAGATAAAGAAAATAAAGAAGGAAACTACAAAAGTAATTAGAGATACGACTGAGGAATATGGCATGCTTGGTTCTACATTTAAGTCTAGTGAAGAAGTTTTTGTTGAAAATGTTGAGGAAGATATTCCTCCTGGTACAAGTGATACAAGTATTTATGTGGAAATAAATGTTGCAGATGTTCCTCTAGATACAAGTGTTGAAAATAACCCTCCAGAGATGGAGAAGTAGAACAAGGGTGATGTTGAGCCTGAAAAACATGATGATGCCCCTCTGAAGCATATTGAAGGTGGAAAACTTAATGTTGAAAAGGAAAAGGGTAATGATGAAAGTGAAAAAGATAATACTGAGGAAGAGAAAGATAAAGGTGAAAGTGAAGGAAATGATGAAGAAGGAAACATAGAAAAATACATATAAAGATGGTAAAGGAAAAGAAGAAAAAGACGAAGAGAAAGAAAAAGAAGAGAAAGTGGAAGAAGAAAAGAAAGAAGCAGAGAAAGAAAAGGAAGAGGAAGAAGAGAAAAATGAGGAATCTGATGGGAAGAATGAAGAAAATCTAAGGAAAGTTGTAGAATCTCAGAGATCTCCCGAAGAATCCTCCTCCAATGATGATGTGTTGAAAGGTTTGCTATCCAAGAAAAATAGATTCCAACCAGTGATTCCTCTAGAGCTTTTACAACTTCCTATGACTCAAGGAAATTTGGATATAGATAAAATCTCTCCTATTCATAAGTTGTTATCGGGCGATGCATTGCATGCATCCGACATAAGAGAGATTCTAGAGACACACTAGAAAGGAATAGAACTGATTGAAGATGATCTTAATGCATTGCATTAGACAACAACTGGTACATCAATTGATACATCTCTCACTCTGGTATAAATTATGAGATTGTTATTGGACTCCTTTAAGGAGTATGCCTCTAGACTTGGTGAGAAGACAAAGCAAGAGGTTGAGGAGAAGCTGATAGATAAAAATTTTGTTGGTTTTGCATGACAAGTGTGCTTTGACACACACAAATGTTGAGAAAAATCTGGAAGCTGTGCAAATTTTTGAGTTTGAAGCAAATGTTGTATTTTCCTATTGCTTGAAATGGTTGGATGTCACTCAAAGTATAAAGTATCTTATGGACTCCATTGAGTCCCAGTTGACTACTATCTTCGATACCTACAACGCATCCAAGGACAAAGATAGATCAACCTGGAATGCCATCTCTGCTCATAGAGATAAATTCTTTATTTTGCAGAAGAAAAAGGAATAAATCATCATAAAATTTGGTCAATTAGGTGACCTTGTGAGAATGGAGTACACCCTAGTTGCCAATGCTTTGGAAAGTGCAAAGAAACTTGGGAAGATAAATCTGACTCCTAGTACTTCAGATGGTGTAGAGGATAGTCTAATGGATTTGGAATCCCTGAACAAGATGTTGATTACTGCAAAGAAGAGTTGGGAGACTGGTAAATCAACATGGAAAGGTTTTCTTAAGGAGCTTCAAGGCTTTCCATCCTCTAGTTAATGTCTTATTTCTTTAGTTTTCATATTTTCTGTTGATTCACCCTTTGTCCTTGATGTCAAAGGGGGAGTGAAAAGTGATAGAGAAAGAAAATACTGGTGATAGGCAAAGAAGTGTTGTACATAAGAAGTCTTGTAAATTTTGGCACATGTTGCCATCAATGACAAAGGGGGAGATTGTTGGAAGAATGAAGAACATCTCATTTTTCTATTTTGTGTTGTCATTGATGTCACCATGTTATATGAGTTGCAATTGCAAGATTAAGTCTTAGTTTGATCTGGTATTCTGGACCAATATCTGAACCGGTATGCAGTTATCATGCTCTAGTATTTTTGTCTGCAACCCTTTGCTATTGATTATGGTTGCTTGTGGTGTTGGGAAATGGTTTATGGATGTTGGAATCATGTATATTCTAAATCTCACATATTCAGATGCTCGTATGGTGTATCAACATTGCTCTATTGTTGCATTTTTTTTCCATTTGGTCTATCTTTGGCTGACCTAATGGATAGATAGTGTTATAGTAAATTAATTTTGTTTTTTTGATGTATGTGTGACCTATCTTAGGTGCATGCCAACATGATGTAGCATGTTGAGCAGTTGAATTGTCTTTAAAAATATTTTTGTGAATGCTTGAAGCTGACAATTGGTTTTTTTGGTGAATAAGGGTTGCATCTAATTAGGTCGACCTAACTAATGCTTGCAGATGTATCGACTATATATATTGGATAATTTTGAGATTATAGATGAAGAATTTGATGATGATGTGAATGTGAAGAAGTACGAAAATGATGAAGTGTGTTAAGTCAGTTTATTGATCTTCAAAGGAACATAATCAACACTTGTTAAGTGTACATTATCAGTTCATTTTCTGGTTTTAATCCATTTTTTCATTGTATTTCTATAGGAAGTGAGCCTCTCATTTCAGAAAAAAATTCTTGACAGTGAGCCACCCCTTTTGTAATATTTTATAACCAATTATGCTATATTGTGAGCTAACACTCACCATGGTTTTTCCCATTTTGGGTTTTTCAGGTAAAAATCCTAGTGTTCATGTGTTGTGTGATTTCATGTTGTGTTAATGCTCTTGCTTATCTTTACGGTTATATGCATCAGAGTAATTGGATGGTATTTGTTCAATAAGTTTAAGAAGATCTTGATTCATCCCTCATCTCAGTATCCTGGATATTAAACACTCACCACCCTTGCATGACTTCCTTGAATGACTGAAGTCATACACATCTCCTCAAGGCTTGGATCTTTCTTTCTTGATTTTCTTGAATTAATCAGAGACCTTCAAAGGGTTAGCCTTCACACAATGATAACATGGGCATACATAAACTCACATATGATTTGACATGATTATTATATCCTAAATTGCTATAATAAATCACTAGAATTCTACTCTGGACTTGCTTGGTAATGATCTTGACAATAATTATTTCTTCTAGTTTTATGGTAGATTTGAAATGGTGCAATAACTAGGTGTTTATATGCAATTATTCTAATTTCTTGTAAATTAAATCCCAATAGCTCACTTTGGACACTTGAATTGCAAATAATAAAGTGTCGACATCGACACATTTAAATTTGGAGCCAAAATAGGGGGACTAATTTGACCTAGGTGTATGTTTCCTAACCCTAATTTCTTGAAATTAAGGTATACATGCAAAGTATTAGATGAATGCATTTTTTTTTCACTTGTAATTTGTCGGTAATTGTTAAAAATAGACCATAGAATGCATAATTTAGTAAATTAGGTGTACAATTAGGTCCAATAACTTAAAAGGGAGCAAAATATAGTGTGAAATTGTTAAGGGTGACCATTTACAATGTTACATAACCATCTATGAAATATTCACCTACATCTAATCAACAGTTAATGTTTAGTATAAATACATACAAAAGGTAGAGAGAAATCCATATACTAATTAATTCTATTAAAAGGTTGAACCTTTAATAGGGGAATATATGATAAAAATATGAATAGCTAATAAAAAATAAATTCATTAATTCAATACAAAAAATGTAGTAAATATATGTTTAGTTTCAACGATATATATTGAATGATTATAAATTTCTGTCACTTTAATGAAATTGTGGAGTTACCATATTAAAAGTTACAAGTAGAAGCTATGTGCATTGTCTATGGTGTTATTATTATTGAGTTAAACATGTTCTTTAACAGATGTAGAAATCATGATTTATATCATTTAATGTAATTAAAATATAGAAAATAATAATATTCTTGATATTATTAGAATTTTTCTAGCTATGACTAAAAGATCAACAATAAGATAAAGAGATGGGACTGAAATCCTACCAGCAAGGATGGTGTTACAAGACATGTCAAACTTAACTATTTTTTTTTCAAAATTTGTGTTCTAAGGATCACAATGTAAGAACATGAAAAAATAAAATAACAACTTGTGTTTAACTAAGTACAATGATATTTAAGTGATCAACACTATGATGATAAAGTGATAATTATATTGATTATACAACTTAGCATACATAAATTTGAGGAATTGAAATGTTGGTTTGAAAAATATGGAAGTAATGTCTAGACTCATAATCAGTGGTTCTGCATTATCACATGTCACACCTCATTTAAATACACTTGGAACAATTTCTACAAAATTTAACTATGAGGAAACCATTGTAAATCATTATGAAGGAAACAATAAATTCATCAAGTCTAATGCATTTTGTTACCTAAATTATCCACGAACTATAAATGTTAAGGAATGTAAAATATGTACCTCTAAGATGAAGATATAACATGGTATTATACAAATGTAAGCATGTATTCAAATATTGCAATTAAAAAATACCTATTGGAAGTAAAGATATAAGACCACATTGGTAGTACTTGGGTTGTGGCCTTTAACAAAGCTACATTTAATATCATATAGATTTTTGCAAAATATTTATACATGTTACAATATGATGATGATGTAGAAACATATTTTGAAGCCATACTTAATAGTGTTTTGTTCAAAAAATTATTTTTACACTATCAATTACAAATTATGTGTACAACATTGAGTCTTAAATCAAATCAGCAATCTTGAAGGTGGAAATATCTCAATTTTTTACCTCTAAATAAGCTAAAAATTTATCCATATGACAATAAACCTCATTTTAAATCCTATGATTTTTACATTTGACTTTAAAATTAAAAAAAAATGTTTATTAGACAAGAGTTAAATTAAAAGTGATTGAAATTTTTATGTGATTTATTCATTGATTTATAAAGATATATTAATATCAAAAGTAAGGTTATTCTTCTAACCAATTAATTTACCTCACTAAAATATTATAGGAAATTGTAATGTTGTAAATGTTGAGATTATGGATGCACAGGGTCCCTGAAGCTGCAGTCTTCAATGGAGGACCTTTGCCAGGAAAGATAATCAACCACAAAGAAAGTGTTGCAACTAGGCATGCACAATGGAGATTCTATATTGATCTAAATTATGAGATTGGATGATTACAAATGTAAAAAATTCCTTGAATATATAGGCATGAATGAAAACCTAAGATGCATGAGATGTTGCCATGTGTCATGATCTAACAACATGTGAACCCTATCTAGGAAATTATTAAATGTTGAGATAGGTTCTAGAAGGACAACTCATCTTCTAGAAGGAATCTTATTCCTACAAACATGGAAAGGGAAATTACCCCATTATTAAATGATTTATTAAAATACAACCTAGGACTAAATGATATATGACCTAAGTTAACTTATGCTAGTGTAATAATTAATTTAATTACACTAACGCCCCCATAAGTTCAACTTAGGGAGGAAAATGCAATGATTATGCAAGAAGAAGATGATGATGATGATGGGTCCCAACTATGAGGCCATGTTAGGTACCCATGTACATGATAAATATGTAGAAAATTCTCCCACAACCGGAGAAAAGGGGAAAACCTAGTGGGAACAAAACCCCTCTCCAAAAAAGGAGATGAAAATGCAAAAATGTGAGATAGGATGGGAAGGATGGAGAACTCCCAAAGACCCCCCAAGGACACCATCCATCACATGGATACAATACAATAGATCCTCCATAGGAGGGAAAGAGAGAGACTATATATCCCCCCTAGAAGATGTGTCACCTGCAAAGATGGTAAGTGTCTGAAAATAAAACATGATCCAATGTTGACAAACAACTTGTCTTCCTTTCAGAAGAAACAAAACCAAGTGCAAGTGTAGAGATACTTACCATTCTAGATAGGAATTGAAGGAAGGATGTATGTTGATGATGATGTCTCTGAACTCTGCTCAAATGTCTCCTTGCCTGAAGATGAAGATGACACAATCAATGAAGAGGGTGAAAAACCAGGATGATGTGGAAATGAACAATATCCAAAGATTGAGATGTGATGGATGTGATGGATATGATGGAGACTTGATAGCCCCCCTAAATGAAGTGTCCTCAAAACCACTGAAAGAAGTTTGAAGCAATAAATGTGTCCAAACCACAAGTCTCCTGCTAGGAAAAAGAAAATTCAATGGTAAATGCTAAAGAAACCTCAAGTCCTAAATGGAATGACAGGGAAGAAGTCTCATACATGAAATCTCTGAAGAGAAACCAAGTGTCTCCAAGATAGTCTCTGGATTACCAATCAAGGTTGAGACAAAGGGATGAGGAGACTCAAGAAAAATCTCCAAAGGTGGATCTAAATAGAGGGATATCCCCTCAATAATGTCCTCCAAACCTATAGAAGTAGCCAAGTCAGTAATACCTAAAATGAAGCCATCCTGTGATATCAAGTCTGGAAAACTGAAGGTGTCCTGATGAATGATGTTAGTGGAAGCCTCAATAAATGAATCTGGACAAGGATTCGCTAAATGTGAAGGGATACCAATTGTCTCTGATGGAGAAGAAGCACCTGAAGGAACCTTGTCAACCTCTTCAGAAGATTCAAGGCAATCAACTTCCTACACAACAATATCATCATGGGGTATTTGATCTAAAGAATGACATTTTGAATCATGACCATTGGGGAATGGTGGAGTGTTTGAATCTCCATATATCTCCCAAAGCTTAGTCCAAAGGATGTGAGGACAATCACAATGATCAATAGAACCCAAAACATCACAATCAACTTGCATAGAAATGATCTCCAAGACTATGTATCTGTTGCAACTCCAAGCAAACTCATGAATACCTTCACTTGGATGGGGAACTATACCATACAAATGAGGCAAAAAATCAAGTGATTGGAGATGGTGGTTGATCCCATCTCGCCATTGCTTATAGTTACTCTTATGCAACATAGTCAAAGAAGGAGTATATGAAAGCCCCATAATGAACTTTCTCCAAAAAATCAAAGAAAAATGACCTTCATCAAAAAATAAAAGCTTCCAAATATGATGTACAACTAAAGTGATGCTACCCGAATCAAAAAATATTTTCCCAAGCTTTAGAATATCCAAGCTATTGAACAAATGCACCAAATTGAAAAAATCAATGCACGAGTACCTGGAGCTGAATTGATCAAGGGGTTTGGACTAATAAAAAAGCCTCTGAATTATCTTCTTGATGCTGCTGAAATCATCGAAATCCGATGAACGGTTGTGAAGATACAAGCCTTTATGTCCAAATTAGGCTTTGTACTTTAGTTGACTGTAGAATATTCTCCAAGAAATTTTTTGTAGAATTGATGTCACCACTAGAAAGTAGACAAAATTCTCTTTTCGATGGTATCTTGTTTGCTGATTTTTGACACCCTGGTGAAAAGTTATGATAAAATGAAAAAAATGCCTAGATGAGGCATTCTGCAGGCTAAACTAGGGCAAAAAATAAGCCCCTCAGGTGCTAGCACTCGGTTCTTGATGTGACCACAGTGAAAATATTGGCAAAAAAAAATACCCCCCACTAGGAGCAGCGTTGGAGCTGCAGAATTGGGCAGAGTGGAGATTTTAGGTGGCGCCGCTCATTATAGTGAACCCCACGGTTCCATTGTAACCAAGACTTAATGAACGAGGCTGTCGGCGGGTTCAGGAGGATGCTGGCAGAGGCAGGTAATCGGTGGAAAGGAAATCCATTGGGGGATGATGGAAGAAATGACCAGGAAAAGAGACGCCAACGTTAAGCAGAGCCTGTAGTGATTTCCAGATGATGAAGAAAGAACGGTCGGTACACAGGCACAGATGAGCCGCCAATAAAGAAAATGAAGGATTGGTGGGAGAAAAGACGGTGGTCCACTGTGATGTGACCAATGGAGGGCCTGACCGAAAAATTGGCAAGGTACCTTCCAATAAATACATCGACCACCAAAAGAACTCTATAGACTGTGAAAAAATAAACTGACGACAATCTTTTTTTGTAGATTTTTAAATAATGATTCTCTTATGATTTTTTAATATTGCAATTTTTGTAATTAAAAAATCAAATAAACCTAAAAATATATAGGTCGATGATTTTCAAAAATCAAACCCCATAGAATGCCGACAAAAGACTAAAATGCAGGTCACTCAAAATATTTTTCTGGAACTATAGAAAATGCCCATATGATATAATTTTTTGCCAAAAAACAAGAGATATTGCCTAATTTTTTTTGAAAAAAAAAATGCCTTGGACTAAATTTTTTTTTCCTTAGAGGACAACTGATTGGGGTAATTTTTTACTGCAAATTGTATGGATAGTATGGTTGATTTTGCAAACCCAAAAATACCTCTGATGGCTCCCGGGGTGATGAATCCAATTTTGATGAATGGACAGGCGATCCTAGGGTTTTGAGGCCTTCTAAAGACAATGGTGATCTTGGATCTAACTCTATCTACTTTAGAAATCAACTTGGCCCCTGGGTGGAAACAAGTAGCCGTCAATGGAAACCTTCAAGCTTGCAAAGAATCTCACACACTAATTTTTTTTATCAAGGGTTGACGTTTCACTGGACAAGCTCTGATACCATGTTGAGATTATGGATGTACAGGGTCCCTGGAGCTGCAGTCTTTAATTGAGGACCTTTTCCAGTAAAGATAATTAACCACAAAGAAAGTGTTGCAACTAGGAATGCACAATGGAGATTCTATATTGATCTACATTATGAGAGTGGATGATTACAAATGTACAAAATGCCTTGAATATATAGGCATGAATGAAAACCTAAGATGCATGAGATGTTGCCATGTGTCATGATCTAACAACATGTGACAGCATGTGAACCCTATCTAGGAAATTATTAAATGTCGATATAAGTTCTAGAAGGACAACTCATCTTCTAGAAGGAATCTTGTCCCTATAAACATGGAAGGGGACATTACCCCATTATTAAATGATTTATTAAAATGCAACCTAGGACTAAATGATATATGACCTAAGTTAACCTATGCTAGTGTAATAATTAATTTAATTACACTAACAGTAAACATTCTATAAAAGTTTTAGCACCATTGCAACTTGTGAATTTAAAAATTTAAATAAGATTGCTTATCATGAAAGACTTAAATTAAAAGTGTTTTGAAAATTTACATAATAGATATATTACTTTGTAGAGATATTAATACAAAAATTTAGGATCTAATTTTAACTAAAGTATATTCGTTACAATTCTTAAATTCATAAGATAATACATATTACAATTTTTTAAGTTATATCTAGAAAAAGAAATCATGACATTTTAAATCATAATTATTAAGCAATCCAACTCATACCATAGTTTTTTTAACATTTAGTAAAGTGATCAAAGATAGAATTAACATTACATGAAATTTATTTATCATCCTTTTTTGAAATCCAAATATACTACTATTATCCTTTTACAAATTAATAAAAAAATTATAAGGAACTATTTTTAGTTTCACATACAATTTTATTTTCATTTTTGAATATAATATTTTTGTTAGTGTATATAATTATATAATCCATAATATAGAACATATAATCCAATTTTCACATATTAATAGTAGTATAAAATTTAATTGAATTAGTGCAAGAAATTTGGCTTTATATATATCAATATATGTGGAGGGAGAGCAATCATCTAAGTTTTTTTTACCTCCAACCACAAATTGGTCATCTCGCACACACCTTCCAAATAGAAGTGAACCCAACCTTCTTCTTTAAGGGTCAAAAAAATTTCCCAATCAGTAATTTTAGCCTCTTACTCAACCATAGAACATGAACAACTTGGAGAATGTAAGCATAAATTACATAATGTTAGACTTCCAAAAATAATTAAGGGCTATTGATAGAGAGTAGGAAAATAATTGACAACAAGAGGAGCTTTCTATCAAGCTCATCTTCATCAGCAATAGATGGAGGCACATGGGAGATATGAGCAACAAATAGAAGCACAATTGAGATAATTGGAGGTTCCTTTTGCAAAGTAGGTTGCTACTAAGGAAGAACAAATCAAGAAAACTAGTAGCTAGGAAGAGGAAAAGTATGCAAGAGCCTAAGCAAATATCTCCCAAGCCTTGCTAAAAACTTTCAAGTTTTAGAGGCCTTCATCCCTTTTAAGAAAAAATACTTATGAAAGATTAATTTACTACCACACAAGAACTACCCCCTCAAAAGCCTTACCTTCCTCAATAAATTCAATTGAGCCCCCAATATTCACTACCAACTTATCCCTCTTTCCCTCGCATCATTTCACCTTTCAAAGGTGGACCTATTATTTGGAAAAGTTGGCTAGTCCAATAAGGGGAGGAGTAATGTGCCTAAGAAGAAATAGATGCAATTTGGTATTGATAAACCCTCATTTGTTCTAATAATTGAAAGATTAAATCTATGGTGCAGGGGCACCCATGGGCTGAAAAGGTGGTTAAGTAATAAGTTTTTTTGTGATAATTTTTGTTATTTTTTAGTTTTCCAGGTGTAATAAGGTATTTTAAGACCATTTTTTATGTTTTTTAGTAATGTGGGGTTAGTTTGTTAAAAGTTGTCAATTTTGCAAAAAATTGCAAAAATGTTGCTTAAACATTTTTTGCATTTTGTGTCTTAAGGGGAATTTGAATGGTTGGGGGATTTGAAAAATAGTTGGGATAGATTGGTTATGCTTGGGAATGTTTTAAAATAACTTATGTATGTTGATACAAGGGTTGATGATGTATATTTTAATTTTGAATAATAAAGACTTTGTTTTTTGTATTTTAGAAGCATAATTTGCTGCTACAGAGACTGGTACGACCATGTACAACCTGGAAATGAATAAAATTTGATTGGAAGTGATGGTGATTTGAATCCTAATTCATTTTAATTTGGTCTCATTTGATATCATCAAGTTTGGAGGAAGTTAGAGGAGATTTACTAAAAACTATTTGAAACCCTCAGTAGGGTGTGCTTTGACAAGAAACCATGAAGTTCTTCCCATTCCATTGATGAAATAACCTCAAACTTGGTGGAATGGGTGTAGTTATGTTATATTTTGTGTTCTTGATGTTTGCAGGAGTAGGGGATGGAGGTTGGTGCTAATTTGTTGATGCCCTAGGTAGAAAATCACATGTTTGTTGGCATAAAAGTTGCATAGGAGTTAGGGTTTGTAGAAATATCTTGAGAAATTGTTTGTAATGGTTTGAAATTTTTGGGAAGAACATATTTGACATTTATAAGGAATTTGTGTGAATATTTGAAGACTGGAGATTGAAAACCCTATAGTGACCTAGTTGAATAAGCCTAATTAGGCCTATTTTCAAACGAGACAATCAATTTTTGGTTTTGTTGTTCCAAAAACACCATACCTAAATTTTAAGTATGTTTTATAAATCCCAAAAGGGTATCCAAAATAGATTTTATATTGTGGTTTTGAGTTTTTCCCTTCAAGTTATACTAGAAAAACCATGTTTGTTTTCCTATAAGGCCTAGTGGTAGTTTGTGAAGGAAATCACTTTGTTTGAGGTGTTAATACTTTGGAAAATAGTTGATTAAGTTTTTACCTTTTTATGCCCTTCTCTACATCAAATTGGTATCAAAGTATAGGTTGATTTGTAAAAAGGGAAAGTGTGAAATAAAAGAGAACAAGATGCCTCCAAAGGGTAACCCTATGGTTAGGGAAATGAATGAGATGAAAGAAAAGATTGCAAAAGAGATTAGAAGATTGAAGGAACTTCAATATATGGTGGTAGAAAGGCTTGAGGCTGTTGAAATCAGTTAAAGGAGAGGTATGGTCATGGGTGATGTGAGTGACCTCGAAGAAGGGGAAGAGAATGAAGAAGAAGAAGAAGAAGAAGAGGAATTAGATCTTGATGAGCAAAGGATGGCCACACTAATGAGAATAGTCAAGGTAGATAAATACAAGGTAAATATTGATTTACCTATGTATGGAGGGAACTTGAATGAGGAAGATCTTTTGGATTGGATCGTAGCACTTGATAATTATTTTGAATGCAAAGACATACTAGATGAACAAAAGGTAGAGTTAGCAAAAAAAAAATTATAGGTTCATGCCCTAATTTGGTGGGATTAGGAGTAGCCTGAAAGAAGGAAGAAAGATAAGTCAAAAATTATCTATTGGGACATAATGGTGGCCAAGCTTAAGGGTAAGTTCTTACCGACTAATTATGCAATTCAATTGTATAAAAAACTTTGAGGTCTGAAACAAAGAGATATGGATGTCAAATCTTACATTGATGAGTTTTATAAGCTGAGTATAATAGGTCACATGGAGGATGATGTGGAGAAGGTGGCTAGATATGTCAATGGATTAATATTTAACATTCAAGATGAGTTGAGTTTGGCAAACCCAAGGATGATAGAGGAATGCTTTCAACTGGCAATTAGGGTTGAAGAAAATCTAAAGAGAAGGAAAAACAAAGAAAACAGGGGCAAAGGAAACAATTCCAAAGGAAGAGGGACTTTTTCTAATCTAAGGTAGTCACATGAGAGAAAAGAAGATATAAGAAAATTAGATCAGGATTTAGAGGTATATTTAGAGGTCAAGGAAGAGGATCTAGTGGGTTCAAAGGAAGGTGCTACCAATGCAACAAGATTGGACATTAAGCATGGAAATGCAATGAAGATCAAGCCACTACTTCACATGGAGGAGAAAGGAGAGTCAATTCTTGCAAGAAGAGGACAATGAGAGTGTAAACTCTCCATCACAACATGTTTCTCTAGAAGTTGATGAATCACTCATGGTAAGGATAACTCTCATCAAGGCATCTATAGAAAAGGAGCCACTACAAAGGAAGGATCTCTTCAAGAAAACTTGTAAGTGCTTGGGTAAGGTTTGTAAAGTTGTAATTGATTTAGGACATATAGATAATATGGTTTCAATTGAGATGGTTGAAAAGCTTAAGTTGCCTAGAATACCACATGCTACCCCTTACAAAGTCTCTTGGTTGAATGAGGGTCAATATGTTTTGGTAAGTGAAAAAAATTGGGTGGAGTTCAATATAGGAGGGTATAAGGACAAAAAATTATGTGACATACTACCCATGGATGTATGTCATTTGCTACTAGGGAGGCCTTGGCAATTTGATAGGCATGTTATGTATGATGGAAGGAGGAATACTTATGAGATAGAAAAAGATGGGGTCCCCTATACCTTGACACCATTGAAAGAGGAGGATAAAGGAAAAACTAAGGGATCTACTGTGATGATGGTAGGTAGGAAGGAGTTCATAAAGGTAGATGAAGAGAAGAAAATAAAGCTTGCAGCCACTCTTAAACCTAAAGATATTATGACAACAAACATGAAGAATAAATTGATTTTGGAGATCCAAGGCTGGCTTAAGAAGTATGTTTCTATGATGATGATATGAGGGGTGTTCCATTCATTTCTTGCACAAGGAGATGTTGGTCATTCTATTTATTTCATGACAGTGGTTGATATACCTAATCAAGCAATAGTTATAGGGATACAACAATAGATGGGAGGGATGAGCAACAAAGGTGAAGAGGTTAAGGAGAAACTACAAAGGAATGTGGACAAGTCCAAGAATACACCTAAAGTGAAGAAGAAGGAAGATCATTACAAGGATGGAGGAGGTATGGTTACAGGTACTGATGTAGGTTCAACAACATTTTCAAGTGAAGAGAGAGTCAAAGATCATCTAGCAAACAAGTCTCTATAGTTGAAGCATATCCTGGGTGCCAAAGAATTCAAAAAAATTAGGGATAATGCTTATTTATAGTATTTGGTCCATTAGAAAGGTTTACCAAATGAGGATGTCACATGGAGGTCAGAGAATGACTTAATCAAGCCTAGATTTATTGATGCAACACTGTCCTCAATGGGACTTGAGTCTATTTTTCTTGGGGAGTATGGTGTAGGGGCACCCATGGGCTGAAAAGGTGGTTAAGTAAAAGTTTTTTTGTGATAATTTTTTTATTGTTTTTTAGTTTTCCATGTGTAATAAGGTATTTTAAGATCATTTGTTATGTTTTTGAGTCATGTGGGGTTAGGTTGTTAAAAGTTGTCAATTTTGCAAAAAAAAGCAAAAATGTTGCTCAAGCAAATTTTGCATTTTGTGTCTTAAGGGGAAGTTGAGCGGTTGGGGAGATTTTAATTTTTTTGGGGATCATTTGGTTATGATTGGGAATTTTTTTAAAGTACTTTTTTTATGTTGAGACAAGAGTTGATGATGTAGATTTGAATTTTGAATAACAAAGACTCCATTTTATGCGTTTTAGAAGCATAATTTGCTGCTATAGAGACTGGTATGGCCCTATATGGCTTGAAAATGAATGAAATTTTATTGGAAGTGATGGTCCTTTGAATATTCATTCATTTTAATTTGGTATCATTTGATTTCATTAGGTTTGGAGGAAGTTAGAGTAGATATACTGAAAATTGTTTGAAACCCTCATTAGGGTGTGCTTTGACACGAAACCATGAAGTTCTTCCCATTCCACTGATGAACTACCCTCAAACTTGGTGGAATGGGTGTAGTTAATTTTTTTTTTCTTGATGTTTGAAAGAGCAGGAGATGAAGGTTGGTGCTAATTTGCTGATACCCTAAGCATAAAATGCCATGTTTGTTGGCATAAAATTTGCATAAGAGTTAGGATTTGTAGAAAAGATCTTGAGAAATTGTTTGTAATGGTTGGAAATATTTTGGAAGACCCTATTTGACATGTCTAAGGTATTGATGTGAAGAGTTGAAGCTTGGAGATTGAAAACCCTATAGTGACCTAGTTGAACAAGCCTAATTAGGCCTATTATCAAATGAGACAGTCAAGTTTTGGCTTTGTTGTTTCGAAACAACCATACCTAAATTTTGAGTATGTTTTAGAACTCCCAAAAGGGTATCCAAAAAATATTTTAGGTTGTGGGTTTGAGTTTTTCCCTTCAAGTTATGCTAGAAAAAGCTTGTTTGATATCATATAAGGCCTAGTGGTAGTTTGTGAAGGAAAACACTTTGTTTGAGGTGTTAAGACTTTGGAAAATAGTTGAGTGAGTGAGTTTTGACCTTTTGATACCATTATCTACATCAATATATTATAAATAAATATGGAAGATGATCAACTAGAGAAAAATAATAATACCAATGACCATGATAAGATGTTGGTCTATGAGGATGAGGTATCTAGTGGTGGGAAGACACAAAAAGAGTCCATTCTTTTGAGTTGGACTGAGGCTGATTTCAAAATTTTGTGGCAATAAGATTTACAATTTAATAATGAACTTGGTGAGAATTCTTAATCTGATGTTGTTGTAGTAGTATACATGATATAATAATTGTGCCAAAGGTTTGAAATTGTTCTAGCTAGTTGAACAAAAGAGGAAATCAAAATAGAGAGGAAAATTGAAAAATTTAGTTCTTTATTTGAAGTGTCTCACAAAACCAAGGTATGTGTTGATCAAATGTACACTGATACATGTAATTATGATGTGTGTTGGCTCTTTGTTGTGCCTAAAAGTAACAATATTGAATATGAGATCTTCATTCAAGATGAACATGTGACCTTTTGAGTTAGGGATTATACACCTAAACTTGAATGTTTCACTTGAGATCAACATACCAAAGTTAACAACACATGTGTCAAGAAAGTGTTTCTCATGTTTCTCAAATTGACAATTGTGTCATAGAAAATGGCCCATTGACATTTTCATGGTCTTTTAGGTCCTTCTTCATGATGCTTGACTTATTTTGATTTGATTTAATGTTGTAATGTGACTTATGCATTCACATTAGGTCCTTAAATTTCAAATTAAGGAATCTTGTGAAGGTGTTGTGAAGTGTTGTAAAAAATTTCTACACTTTTCTAGACTCTATTCATTACAATTCACTTAAAAATCACCTTTTCATCACTTATCAAGTCCTATTTTGAAGTGTTGTAAAGTCTTGTAACAAGATTTCACACTTATTTTTAGAGCAAGTAAATAGAAAAATGGCTGGGTGGGAGAGAGGATTTGAATTTCTTGGGCAGTAACGAGTGGCTGGTTCGAAAGATACTGGTTCTAGACTAGGGGATGGCCCCTCTGGGGACATGGTAGGCGAGAATGCAGATGAGGAAAAGGAGGGAGCAGTGTCCAAGGACTGGGACCCAGAGAAAGGCAGGGATCTAGGTGGAAAGGTCGCATCTGAAGGTAAGTGTACCCCTAACTCTTCTTGGAAGGTTGAGGCTTGTGGGTCTGGGTGCCTTGGAAATTAGGTTGAGGACAATCCTCTTAGGGATCATCCATGGGAGGATCCTAAGAAGAAGTGGGTTTCACTTTTCAGAACCAAGCCGGTTGGAAAATCCATTTTTCCCTTGGTTAGTAATATCTCTTCCCCAGAAAGCGAGAAGTTTGCTATTCTGATTTTGGATCCTGTAATAGACCATAACGTATCTCTAATGGAGTTGTCACTGGTTGGAAATTTTATGGGTCCATGACCAAATATTGAGGTGGTCAGGGACTTTGTGAAGAAGAGATGGAGGGTCAAAGGACAAGTAGAGGTTGTGGCTCTACCTAAAGGTTTCTTCTCTTTTTATTTTTCTTGTGAAGAAGATAAAACTACAATTTTGTGTGGTGGCCCTTGGGTTATTGGCAAGTCATCTCTGGCTATTAGGAAGTGGTCTCCAAAAATGAACTTCTCAGATGTTGCCTTTGAGGTAGTACCAGTCTGGGTGCACTTACCTGGGTTACCACTAGAGTTTTGGAATGAGGATGTGTTCAGAGGGATTGCTAGCTCCTTTAGGGAAATTTTATCCATTGATGCTATGGCTTCATCCAAAAAGAGGCTAGTTTTTTCTAGAATATGTGTGGGGGTTACCAAGTCCTCAGATCTCCCCTCATTGATTGAGATAGTTTCAAAACTTGGAAAATTGACTCAGAATGTAGAGTTTGAGACTCTACTCTTTGTGTGTTTTACTTGCAAAAACATTGGGCATTGGGAAAAGAAATTCCCGAATAATAAGCCTAAACCCAATGAGAAGGTGGCTCCTAAGGAGACTAAGATGTGGAGGGTTAAATTAGTGGAGAAGCCTCAAGAGGAAGAGAAAAGTGTTGATTTACTTAAGGAAGGACAAAAAGTTAGTGGAGAGTGTAATCTCAACCCAAAAAAAAGGAAAGATGAGGACTCTTGCAAAGGATCTAACAATCTTGAAAACCCTGAATGTGGGATTAAAGGCCCTGAAAGAGAAGAGGTTGATTTGAGAACCAAGGCTTCCTAGGAGGAGGATGAAAGAGTAGAAGGAGGGATGAATGAAAAGAAGAATGAGATCCTGTATGTTATCCCAGATTTAGTAACTGATAGTCTAGAGGATACTTCCCGCTCACACTAGAGCTTGGACAGGAGGGAAAAGGTCTTTGAGAGGTCAAGGGATTCTAACTCTTCTAGTCATGTTGAGCCACAAAGCTCCCTAGAGATAGTGAAATCTACATTTGGGAATTCCGTTGGTTCTCCCAAGGGGGGGAATGAGGGTAGAAATCCCCTATTACATAGAGTTGCTGCAACAGATGATTTTATGGATGGGCAATAGTTTATGGGTTTAGAGGATCTAGAACTAGAAGAAGAAAACCTATACACTAAAGTTGAGAAGAAGAAGAGTAAAAAGGGAAATAATACAGTGGGGGTTTCTACAAGAACTAGGGCCAAAGTGGATGTGGGAATGCTAAAAGGTTCAGGTAGAAAATCAACTAAATGGAATAGAGAGAAGGAGTGTATCCAAAAAAATTCAGATGAAACTCAAAAAACCATCATGGATTTATGTAGAACTCCATCTAAAAAATGAAAGTCATGTCATGGAATATTCGAGGACTAAACAGTTCCCATAAATAGGAAATTTTGCACAATTTTGCTAGAGACCATAAGCCGAATATTCTTATCATTCAAGAGACTAAAATTTCCAAAGATCGTGTGGAGCTGATTAAGATTTTTAATAATGGTGGTGTTCAGGGCTATAGTTTAGACAGTGCCTCTGGGGGTTTGGTGACCTTTTGAAATTAGGACCGTATTCAAGGTACTCCAATTTTGGTAGATGCTAATCATGTGGCCACCAGATTTAAGCATATCGGAGATGACTTCAATTGGATTATGTCTAATATCTACGCGCCTAATAGTAAAACTGCTAGAAGAATTTTTTGGAAAAACCTTGAGTCTTTAAGGTCATGCTTTTCAAATGAGAATTGGGTAATTATGGGGGACTTTAATACACCTTTGTTGGAGTATGAAAAATTTGGTGGATCTCAAATTCAGTTGGATAGCAAGTTGGATTTGATGAACTTTATCAATTCTCAATGTTTGCATGATGTGGACCTCAAGGGGGCCACCTACACCTAGTCTAATATGAGAGCAATAAACAATCTCATTCAAGTTAGGCTTGATAGGGCTTTAATTTCAGATAACTGGTTGAAGGACTACTGTTGTTCGTTACATGCTCTCTCCAGAATTGGCTTTGATCATTTCCCTTTAAGTTTTATGGCTGATTTTGTGTCAGGTAAGAGGAATTTTCCTTTTCAATTTGAGAAATGTGGCTATCTCATCCTAAATTTTTTAATTTCATTCATGAGTGGTGGAACATAAATGT